>JAPDSC010112925.1:332537-349620 GCA_026290005.1 Latrodectus geometricus
GATGTTATTAAGGAATTTAGTGAAGAAATTAAGAAAAAAGCTTTAACACTGTCACAACAAAGGTTCTTTATAGTCGATAATAAAACTTTTCACTTTATAGTCGATAGCGTTCATGTTTCGCATTTGGCAAATACGGAAATATTTTGTCAACCAATCCGACAGATAAATCAAAAATTAAAAACGCAGCCCATTGTTCCCTCTGTTCAACAGTTGTTGGAATCGAAGTCATCTTCTACCATTGTGAATAGAATGGTCTTACATTATGTAAAGAACTCTTTCATCCATACTAGGCCATATTCATATGCTGCAAAGGAGGATACCTTGAAAACTCTCAGACACCCATCTCGACAAATGTGTGCATAGAAATGCACTTTTTGTTATTCAGCATTGTCTGGTATCGAATCCAGAACCTTCCACTGCAGGCAGAGTTGTTTCATCACTATTTCACAAAGATTAGATGTTGAGTTTGTAAAGTGATGTTTTTTCTATATTTACCTTTCATGTAACATTAAAAGTTTTTGTTCTCAAATATTGTATTTCATATATGCAATAATTATTCCTTAAGGTACATTAAACTATAAACTTATGTGTATTGGGAAATAATTTCTTAGTTCATTCCTAATGCTAGTAGATTAGAAAATTTTTTTTTAATTATGAATCAGTAGTTAATTAAAACCTTCCATGTTTCTTAGAAATGTTTTAAAATATGAATTTTTTTTTTATTTTACATATAAATATTAATTAAAATTAATTGAAAATTATGTGTAATTTAAGTACTCTAATAGAAATACGTTAATATTTCTATTTAAGTATACACACATACATCATACATAATTTTCAATTGATTAATGTATTTAAATATTCATTAATGTATACAATATATTCCGGCCAGCTAAAGATTTGTCATAATAAAACGTAGCTAAGCAATTACTTTATTTTTTATTTTTAATAAAGAGCATTAATAATGAGCATACGTTTACATTTCATAGCATCGAAATCATTAAATAAAAGGCTTTCTGCAATTAATCATCTCTTATTAGAGACGCCCAACAATGAATTCTAGTTAACATTATGAATTAGAGAATTTTCTTAACGGCTGCAGCTTAAGAATGAGAATTTAAATTTTCATAAATGCAAAGCTCAAATAAAAGACAACATAATGTATATTGTAATTTTCTTCATTTAGTTCAGCTACTTTATTTTCTGGAAGCAATTAAGTAAACCATTAATCTTAATCTCATCAAATTTTCCATTCTTTAAAAAAAGTAATAGAATTTTTTTTTTAATGTAGCACTTAAAAAAAACAGGAATGAAATATTTTATATGGTAAATACTTTCAGAAGTATTGCTTCTAAAAAAAATATTTCGTTCGATTTTCAATATTTTCTTTTCCAAACGATAGCAATATAATTTTGCATCGAATCTTGTTTTTATTTTTTTTAATTTTATATCTTCTCGCCCGGTTGTTCTAAAGGACAACACATTTTTACTAATTACCTCAAATCCCACACGTTAAATACCATTAATCAAATTTGCTGTGCATTTTTTTGTCTCCCCTTAAGCCAGCAACTTTATAACTAAAATTTAAAAAGAACACTGAGTAAAAAAAAGTGTTCTTTTTCGTTATGGTTAATTTGCCAAACGATTTTTTTTCTTTTCCTTTTTACCGAAGAGAAGCTCGATGCCAAAAACGAAAAGAGAAATGTTGAAGTTTCCCTTTTTCACTTCCCAAAGTTGATGAGTTCTGCATCTTTTCTTTTCTTTCTTTTTTTTTTTTTTTTTTTTTTTTCTTTTTCAGAAAAAAAAATGCGAGTGCAGAAGCAAGCTTTTAATTCGAAAAGAAATTTCAAAGGCAAAGTTCTAAGTTCCGTGCTTAAATGTATAATACCATTTCGCCCGGTGTAAGAGAATTTGTTATTAGACGGGCGCTTTCTTCTTAAACATTTAAGTCCCATTCTGCTCTTTCCTGAAACATCGCCCGTTTTAATGATTTCTTTTTTCGCCAACTTAAACGCAAAACAAGGAAGTAACAGAAAAGAATCTATATAAACAGGGATTATATAAACTGCTTCCTCATAAAGGAATGAACTTAATGAAAGCGTTTTTTAAGGAACTAGAAAATGCATTTTTTTTTCTCAAAAAAAAAAAAGTTGCTCTTAAGTATTAAACACATTAAATTTTATTCCTCGAAATGATTATTTATTTAACAATATAATTATAACGTTGAAATAAAATTCCTCATCGTTAAATTGTGATTAGTTATTCCTATGTATTAACAAAGAAGTCATGATGTAAAATAAATTAAACATGTATTCTATAAAGAGTTACATGTATTCTATAACATGTATTCTATAAAGAGTTACATGTATTCTATAACATGTATTCTATAAAGAGTTACATGTTTAATTTATTTTATGTATTCTATAAAGAGTTACATAAAATTTTCTTACTACCAGAGAAGTATTTATAATTTCTTTCCGCACAATTAAGAAGCATAAAAATAGCCATTTTTTTAGTTAACTGCCAATTCATAATAACTTCATCAGTTATAATATTTTTAAGTATTATAAGGCAGAACATTCACCAAATCTTTCTTAGATATTTCTTTCTAAATTTACATTACCAATATGATCATTATCCAAATTAAACCATTGACAGTTGCCGCTCTCGTGTATAATTGACAGTGGGTTCGATACCTGATACATCCAAAAGGTAATAACATTATGTTCTTGATACTATTTTTCCCTTTCACGAAGAGAGTTGTCAAACCATAGGTGAGAATCGAACCTACGAATTGTTGCATTAAAGGTGTTAACTTTTCAAATACTACTTCCATCCATCGGAATGAGAAGGCTGGCTGAATAAACATAATTTTTATGTCTTGACTAACAAAGAATAACTTTTTCTACGACATATAACTCATTAACCATCCTCAAGATTTCTGTGCTAAATGATCTTCTCGACAAAACCAGTTTATTTCAACTGATTCATTATGCACCACTTTGAATGAAAAAGTTTCTGTATTTTAACCAATAAAGGATAAATTGCTCCTGAGCAAATCGTTTGTATAAGTAGCCGCCGGCTTTTCTACTCTCCACGGTCTTCTCGACGTGAAATCACTTCATTGAAAAACTGATTTATCTGTGTTATTTATTTGTTTTTTGGCTGGTAATTTGCTTTAGCCAATTCACATTATATCATTCAGAATAAATTTCTTTTTACAATTTAGTTTATTCCTTACATTACTTTTTATCGCCAACTTTTCAAAATTTTCAATGATGTTTTCCTCATTAAAAACATCTCATTGAAGACTGATTTGTCGAATCTATCCATATTACGTTTGACTTAAATATTCTTGCCTTATAAATCATTTTTTATTTAATGAGCTAGAAAAATTTCATAATTTGATATTTTTATCATTCATAGGATAAAAGATGATGAAAAAATTGACTTTTTAACCTCTTTAATATTTATAGAACAAAATATAAAATCTAAATAAAAGTTAATATTTTGATCATTAAGAATCGTTGACTTGGAATGCATAAAAGCCTTCTCTTTTATTTTCAACAGTTTTCTCGACGTGAAAATACCTCATAGGAAACAGATATGTGCTGGGAAAAAATGAAAGCAATGCATCCAAAATATTTCATTTTGACCTCATAAGGTGTTTACTCACTTTTTCCAAAAATATTCAGCTAAATTTCCTTTTATAAGCAATTGTATTTTTTAGGAATTTAAAACACATTTTCTTTATGAAAGAAGTCACTTTCTTTTCATGACATGTAAACAGGAAGTTATAACCCAAATAAACTATTGCTGAAGAAAAACAACTTTTAAATTTTTGTTTCCCTTGTTATATATTTTATTGTTCTAGCTGTAATTTTGAAATAATGCAACGTCTTTTTTTTTCTGTCAGTTGAGTACTGTTTTATTTTCTGCGTAAAAAATTGGGATTGTTGGTTTTTATTATGTATTTATAAGCTTAAAATTATGAATTATTTAAAATTACGCTTTATTATATTATTCATTTCCGTACTTTATCAAATGAATGACTGTAAAGGGATCCATAAAAATGCTCTAAAAAATGATATATAACATGAATTTAAAAACGAATAAGTATAATAATTCAAATAAATAAATAGTGAGTTCCTTCCATAACTGAAAAAGATTATAGAAATAAAGATAAGTAATATTTCAGATATGTATTTTTAATCTATTAAAATTTATCGTTTTGAGAAAATAGAAAAGAAAACTGAAAGTTATTTTATAAACAAAATTAATTTATCTATGGAAAATGATTGAATTTTGCAAACATAAGAAATATGTGAATAAAACTTATTTGAACGATAGAAATTTTATGAGATCAAAATGTAAAATCTTTTTGAATCTTTATGCAAAATTACAAATATGTTAGCTTTTTATTTATAAAAACGTTCTACAATGTTGAACTTTGAAAACAAATTTCTGTAGAAATATTTATTTTGAGAATCAATTCACAATACAAAAGTTATGATCAAATGTGCATAAAATGTACATTTAATATACAATAAAAATCTTCATTTTGATTAATTAACTGTAATTTTAATTTTGATTGATTTCTAGTAGATTACACCAAAATTTACTTATTTCATGTATCTCTTGGAAATCATGAAATAGTTTCTCAAATAACTTTTAAAATTCGTTTAAATAAACTTCTCATAAATAATATAATCTCGTGGTAACATTTGACAACCTATGTGAATTCTAAAATTTTGTTGTTACCACATATTCTTCGCATACATTAAAATATGATAACGTTATATATATCATGACGACCAACATTAAAATATGATAATTTTATATATATCATAACTTCTCTCATATTCATTTTATAATGTTTACTGCTGTAATATGAACAGGATGTATATATAATTATCAACATACGTATATTGATAATCGCTAGCACTATCGTAATCGCCTTCTGAGTGTGCGTCTTATAATCGATATACACTAATTGATAAGTCACTTCAAATGTAAGTTTGATGAAGAAGGCATTGCTTAGTAGATGGCACAATTCAATTTTTATTTTATTTATTTACTGTGAGTATTTAGTGCGTGTGCATATTCCGGAATAACTTTTGAAAGGCCGTCCGCTTTTTTCAAGTGTTTCAAAAGAAAAAAACCTAGAAAACTATTGAGTACACATTGCCGGAAAAAGATATGTTCAGAAAAGCTAAATCCATAATTCCTTAGTGACTAAATTTGGAGTGAAATGTTACCTTAAGCAGACGAAGCAAACCTTACTTTTAAAGAAGAAATCCTATATTTATATCTAATGTTGTCTCACAATGATATACTGGTAAGACGGTGACCTTCGAAGCGAAAATTCTCGAGTTCGATACCCCGTACTGTTGAACAATAAGAATTAGATACTGTGCCTTCTGCATGCACACGTGGAAAACTTGTAAGGTGGGTGCTTGTGAGTTTTTTGGGTTTCCTTCCTTGCGATAAGTGAATATAGAACACTATCTATGAACAATACCCCCGAAAGGCAAGCACATAATGATATAAATAAAGTCCACGTGTTATTAGTAAGCTGAATAAAAATATAAAAAGTCAGTGAAGAAATTAATAAAAAGAACGGGCCGCGGTGGCCTGGTTGGTTAGGACATCGTTCTCATTACCGGTGTTTGAATCCCGGTGTATCCGAAGATCTGTCGTATGGGGGACAGGGCACTAAAAATTTATCGGCGATGTCCTCAATGTCTCCATACCAAATAAATACCTCTGGTGTTAGAAACCCTGCCTTGGTTCTTCTCTGGCTTTCTATCGCTAGAGAGAGACGCAGATGATACTGCCATCTATGAGCCAAAATCGTACTTCCACCCTCGTCGAGGGGTGCCTTGTTCAAAAACGGAAGGCGCTCTTTCTGACTTCATTCGCCCAGTCCGTGACGTGTGGCCTTAGCTTCGCCAAGTGTCATTAGTAACAACATAAAAAAGAATATAAAAGATCCTTTCTTAAGGAATTTTTTTTCATTTGTTTATGGTTCTAATACTACATTTTTACACGCAAGAGTTAATTAACTTGAGACCTACAGTTTAAAATATCTTCCGGACCACTACAAACACATTTGTAGTAGGGAGAGATCGAACCTACAAACTGTTAAACCGAAGAGCCCAACTTGGCCTAAAAATTGTATTTTATTAAAACTGACGATAAATAAATACCTCTTGATCAACTATTTTTATTAAAATTAAAAATGTTTCATTTGAAATTGAAACGTGCTTTTATAGCTACTGAAGACACGTAGCAGTAGACTGGAACAAGTTTCACAGCTTTCAAGATAATGGACGATCATCGATTAAAGGCGGAAGCAGCTGAAAGGAAGATTCTGAATTCCCTTAATGGCATATTATAGATGATGTCACGAAGAACTGTAACAAATTGTTGCCAGCAGTGAATAACTGTTCATCATTATAATGTGTCCCACTGGTTATCAATATCAATCAAACGTAATTATCGCCACGCTTTTCCAAAGAAAGTGTCACCTTCTTTGTTTTCTGTTAAAAATCATCCTTTTTTGGCTTCACTAAGCAAACTATTTTCGATTAAATATTCATGCTGAAAAATACTCGGATTAATTCTGATGAAATGGAAAAACGTTATTAGTTATTTTTCATTTGAAAGGATCCAGACAAAAGTAACAAATTTTAGCGATAAATCACCCAAACTAACAACCATCTTTATAATTCAAAACAAACATAAGTAGAAAATATATATATTAAACTTCATTTTCGATTAAATAATAATTTTTTTTACTTGCAGTTCTTTTAGTTAGAATAATTAATTTGAATTTTGATGTATGATTAGGACTGTAATAACAATCGTTATTAACAGGCTTTTATTTTAATTGCATATCTATTTGTTTATAAATATTTATTCTTGGCAACGATTGAAGCGTAAGTACTACAAATGTTCTGTTTTATTTCTAAGAACGCTTCTGAGATCTGCTGCAAATATTAAATAAATAAAAATATATTTGTTATTATTCTTATTTTAATAATTAAATTAAGTGCTTACATGCTTATAACTATTAGATACTTTAATAACTAATATGAAAGTTTAATGTTTGGTTTGAACTCTTCTTCGTTTTATTGTCACATTTTGCAAACAGAAAATTATTCGAAAGAAACCTTCAATGTAAAGGGGATTCTGAATCGTTATAAAGTCCACTTCCTAGGTAAGGATTGACTCTGATTAAATGTTCTGTAAAAACGTTTCGACTAAGTTTATAAAACATACGCCAATCAGACGTCTGTTGAATGTTAATAAATGAGTAAATGACATATTTTTAAAAACTATAATTATATATACATTTTTATTAATTCAAAACAATCTTGTTTTCTTGAATGAAAATCTCAAGAATTATTTATTTTAAATTTTACTTCATTTTAAAAATCTGTATCGAACATGAATTATATTAATTTTTTCCTTTCAATTTCTACCATTTCAAACTGATTTTAATTAACTATTTTATTTGTGTAAAATATGTTCTCGTGCGTTCTCATATAGTTCTTGTGCACTATACGTATACTCAGAAAAATATAAGAAAGAATTTTAAAAAAGACGCTTAGTAATTACGACATAAATAAAACTCGCTTTTTTTTAATTTTTTTATTCGGCTCTTTTTTATTGTAGAATCAACATGAAAATTAGAATTAAATTATACTCCATTGTTAAATCTGTCGAAACAGATATTCTACAATGAGATCAATTTTAGAATATTTCAATATAACACAAATATTTCAAGACATCATTAACCCGAAATATTATTTCTAATCTATTGTTAAAAAGAATAAAATATAAAAATAATAAAAAAAAAGTTTATTTTATATTAATAACAGTCTCCAAAAAATAATTTTAATACTTTTTAAATAGCTATACTACATACAAACACATATTCTATATTATTGAGTTTTATTCGAATAACAATTATAAAAGTTTTATTAATAATACAATTAAATACTCACTATTAAATAAATTTTTAAAAAATTTAACATGGTTTACTAAAATCATATCTTGAAATATTTATTATTTGGCTTTCAATGCTTAAAGGAATTTGTTTATTTCGCTAATTTAAATGCAATATGGAAAATTGTTACTAAAATTTGTGTTCTCCATTGCTTATTTTCTAACTTTGTCCGACGAACCTTTTTTCTTTACTTGTCGTTGCCAGCGAAGAGCTTTAAATAGAAACTAAATTTATTCTTCGAAATGTCAAGCTTAAGTTGCTTCCTATTTTCCTTCGAAATTTCTTTTTATAAAAATACAGAAGAATGGAATCTAACAACGACCAAAATATTCATATAAAAAGCCTTTTCTTAAAATTCAAAAAATAAATTCCGAGAAGTCTTTTCCCAGAATGAAACTCTATACTGTTAGTGTAATACCTGGCGTTGACAATAAAAGACATGTCTCAAACAGAATGTTATTTGTAGAACACATTGATTGTGTACTTCATTGAATTTATTAGATTGTTCGTTTTGAGCACAATATTTCTAACTAGTGTCTCGAGGTAGAGTCCATAGCCGGGCTCCAGATGGGAATTCTAACGCATGCGCACTTGAAGAAAGTGGTGGTAATAATTTGGCGGTATACAATGTGAACACTTAGTTTTAGCAACCCTGTTTGCTTAACTATGGAGCCGAGTTTCGGGGACTCTATTAGAGAAATGAATTTCGCCCCCCATTGAGCCATATCTTTCCAGTTACTCATTAAAAAAAAATAATGATTGCAATTATTATATTTCCTTCTTATTTCTATATTTTAATACAGATATTATAAACTTTGTGTCATGTATTTTTTCCAATATTTTTACGTGCTAGCAATAAAAAAGAAGGATCCATTTCCTTCTGATTTCTGTATTTAAATAAATAGATTATGAACAAAAATGAGAATAAAATATCCTGTGTAAAAAAGTCAAGGTAAAATTACATCAATTTTTTTTCACTAAATATATGAAACAAAACATTTATAAATTTTATCACTCCATTATGCTTTTATGACCAAGCTATATTTTATGCCTGGTAAATAAATTCATTATTTCGAATTTTTCATTATTTTAGATTTTTTTTTTAACTTAATCATGTTTATACGCCAAAACAATATTTTATGTGTGTCTGGTTTATAATTATTTATCTCAAGTAATTTCTTTAAAATTGAATTTTTTTTGCATGCATGAATTGTTTTAACAAGCTTTGGATGCATTATAAATTTCAATTAAAAAAAACAAAGTTAACACTCTATGTTACTTAATGTGTACATTGTCTATTTTTTAATTTAAAAATTGTACTAAGATAAATCAAAACCTTCCAATAAATTAAATTTCTGTAGTTGGAGAGTAGAACTTTATTTGAAAAATAAGATTTTAGTTTTTATAAATGAGGAATACAGCAATCTAAATAATAAGCTTCTTACTATGAATTTTGCCGAACAATCAATTTATTGTTTGAAATATTTTTTAATTTATGTATTTCAAATGTTAATTTATGTTTTCAAATGTTATGTATTTTAATAATATATTTCAAAACATAAAATTCTTTCCTTAGCAACTACTTTGAATATAGCTGTCAAAAGAGATATTAAGATTATAAATAAAGCTTGTTTAATAAACATAGCAGCTACGGTATTTATAAACATTAGTAAATTACGAATTTATCCACTAATCAGTAATTAAAAATTCCTGACTTTTTATACATTTTGTTGGTACATCTAAGAATAAAAAATAATCCACTGTTCTAACAATACATAGAATTTATATTCACAATCATGATGATTTAATCAACGAATACTTTGTGAATGCTATTAAAAATATAACAATACTAAGTCGTTAATACTCTTTTTGAAAGGATAACGGATATGTAAACAAAATACACTTTCTAGCCAGATAAATTTATCGCGTTATTTAGATCGCCAACCCGCTGAATCTCAGCTAAAATCTCCTATTCAACGCGCATGCGTTAGAATTCCCGTCTGGAGCCGAGCTATGAAGGGCTCTATCTCGAGACACTAGTATATTTCTACATGCACTTGTAAACTTATTTGGGCAATTATTTGTCTATATATTATATATATATATATATATATACATGTAAGAATATTTTCAAAAGAATTGATGTTTTGCTTTTAACTGAATAACATCAATTATCATTGTTTATAAATAAAAACTAAATTTATGCTGAATACCGCAACAATACGTATAGAAAATCTGATACTAAAATAATCCTAATTCATTTCTGCAAATTTTATAAAATGAATGAAAATTACTATATTTTTTTTTCTAAAAATTAAAACTTCTAAATTTGGTGCAGGTTTCGAATTTATTCAGACAGTCTACTTGATCTTACCTCAATAATTGGTCTTCCTTTAAAACTTATCGAATTGCTTTCAATTTTAATCACTCTGAACTTAGTAAACTTTGACTCATTATCGGAAATCATTTTTGAAATTATTAAAGTTGATGTGGCTGGAAAAGACTTCGTTATTCACGGTACAAGAAGAAATTAAATGAAATAGATTCTCAGAACTGATGTGTTCCATATGTATATACATATATAAATAAATTTGTAGAATCACTTATGAGAATAGAAAATCTGAGAATTTCCTAATCTCAAAAGGGATTATTAATTAATTTTGTGATATTTCGTTTAATTACTTCTTGTAACATGAACAATGGAGCCTTTTCCAACCACATCAAATTGAATCATTTCAAAACATATAATATATATATATATATATATATATATATATATATATATATATATATATACGCACATAAAATTTACGATAAAATTAAATTAATTTAATAAAATAAATAAATTTTATTTTATTAAAATAAAACTTCTGTTTAACAACGATTCTAAATTAATATTCAAATTAAAAAAAATTTTTTTATTAAATTAGAATATTAATTTAGAAAAATGTAAGAAGTCCATATCTTAGAAGATAAAAGTAAGTAATTGGTACTAAGATACGGTCTTTTTCTCTTAAAAGTAAGAAGACTGTATCTTAGAATCTATCGTATAGAAAATGTTTTATTGAAGGGTTGCTACAATCATATATAATAATTTGCAAATAAAAAAGCATAAAAGAGAATTGAATTACTTGTTTCAGATAAAATTAAATTGAATGAAAAAAAATGAAGATAATACACAAAATTAGATGCACCTAAGGTACATTAAACAACTTAAAAGAGTCTATTTCTGCAAATTATAAAATAAAAGATGTTTTTAGATATTTTTTGTACACCAATGATGAGATGTAATATATGTAATTTTATTATGTAAAAGCAAAATATAGAACATATTTATATTTTGTTCACAAAATAAGTTAATTTTCTATAATTTGAAAATAATATAATAAATTTAAAATAATATTTTAAAATAATTTTGTTTAACAATATTTGTCATAATAATGTTCGTAACTTTTGTCAGTATCCTTACTGAGTTGGTTGGCCAAGTGTTCTTTGGTGATCCACTCAATCAAATATTTTTTTCAAAAGATCAAATATTTTTTTCAATTTTATGAATTTTTCACAATTTTCCGCTATAAATTGAACTGGGATAAAAATAATTGGCGGGATATATATGACCAAACTAAATACCAATTTACAGATTTTAGAGTTTTGTGGTAACTTTTTTGTTCTATTTATCATTATTTCTTATAAACTTTTATTAAAAGCAAGATTTTGCTTTTCATTACGAGTAAAATATTTATTTTTCACATCTTTAATAAAATATTTCTAAATGACATATATTTTTTTCCTTTTCTCATTTTTAAATCGGAACATTTTATTAAATTAAGGAAGATAAAAATTTGAACTATTCAATATTTTTTCTGCATTTCAAAAAGCCCTCAATGAGAAACAAATTCCATTTAAGACATATCCAAATCGATATATATCGATTCTACTCAGAAAAACCACCAAGAAAGAATTACTAGCATTTCGAAAAATATCGTCTGCTTCTACTTCGCAGAAGCTCAGCTGCAGAACTACTCAATAAATGTTCTTCGCAGTGAAGTGAAATAAAAAAAAAAGTTCATGGCTTTCTACGTGATTATATTTTAATGTTCACCACGCCCTTGTAATACTTTTTCTGAAAAATGTTCGTAATGTGTATTTTTCCAAAATTCTCCCAAGCAGTCAGGTGATCGTGTGTATAATTTATAAAATATATTCATGCGCTTTCATTGTTAATTTCCTCTATCGATTGTTTAATAATGGTGTTCTTTAATGTTATTTCATTTAATAATATTTTTTTTTACCTCCGCAGAGAGATATTGGCGAAAGTTCTTTAGAATTTTAATTTGAGAATAAATTGTAATAAAAGAATAAATAGAGTACCTTGTAAGAGAATTTATAAGGTCATTTTTTGCTCCAGGTTTTTATTCAGATTAAGTGCTTGATTATGAAATAGTTTTATCATCAAAATGTAAAATAAAAAGATAACAAGAATGTTTTAATAGTTATCTTAACTTAATAATTATTATATTCGTACGAATATTTTTATCAGACCAGTTTATTCTTATTTAACATTTTTTTTGGACAAAATTATTATGTTTTAATACTAAGCATAAAAGAGAAATAAATAATTTAAAAAAATATTTAATGTGTCAGGGTATACGTTTTTTCAGCAATTATTTACGAAATATTATCTTCCAAAATGTATACATGTAAATAATTGAGAAAAACTATCGCATATATACAGCATAAACTCTGGTACCAACCTCGTCATTTTTTTCCCCTATCGAAATGAATTTATTTTTAAATTGTGAATCTCTGTGTATACTAACTATGTTATAGATCAGTTAATAACAATGGATGCCTTGTACATATAATACAAGTATATTCCATGTAACATATTTTAAACCATATTCCACGCAAATAAATAATTTTGATAAAAATAAGTATTATTAAATTTTTAAAATGATTATTTATTTGAAAGATTTATTATAAAATCCTTATTAGTTCTACTTCCTTATAAACTCATATGGGACAGTAAGAATTAAAACATTATGCCCTTTTTTTCTTCCAAAACTAGATTTAAGTTTGACGAATCTTAAAGTTTCCTTACTGGATGTCTGGGCATCTAGAAGACATCTGCGAAAGAGTTCATCTCATCACACAATAAATTTCTCAGTCATCCAACACTTTTCTTGTCATTGCAGTTGTTTTCATAAAGATTCACGATTTTCTTCTAGATTCTCATGGTCCAACTAATTTCATCTCATTTCAAAATGCCTTTGACAAATCTTCTGTCGCCTGATCATGGTTTTAATCTAATTTGAGGGCTTAGAATTTATCTTATACTAAGTTAACTTGCCCGTTCTTTGATTCACAGTTCATGGTGCTCACGGTTAAGGTGTTTCATTCCATGAATAATAGAAAGTGGTCGTGGTTTTTCACATAATTTTAGATTTTGTTATTCTCATTTACAACACATTTGCTAACCCATTATTTTTTAAGAAGTCATTTTATTCACTATTTTTATCTAAGCTCAGGACTTCATATTTCTCTGATCCGAACCAACATATTTATTAATAAATATATTGCAAATATATTGTTGGACATAGCATAGTTAAATCAAGAGATAGCATACGTTGCATAAATGTTTCTTATTGGAACATCTATTGGGGTATGTTGTTGGAGATTAATTTGATTTCTCTTGTTACTCCACGGTTTGCAGAAAATACTTTCGAAAGGTACAGCAAGTTTCTAAGCGTTTTACAACAATAATGAGCTTCTAGGTTGAATTCTAAAAGATGCTTGATATATCGCTGAACTTTTATTATTAAATTTAAACAAATTTTTATGAAGCTGTTCGTTTGCGTCTTATGAATAATGTTAAAACACATGTTTTTATGATAATGGGTTTGCATAATTGTGACTGTGATACTTATTTCTTATAAATTAAAATAAAATTCAGTGGTAACCCATGCAAGATTCATTTGATTTAACAATAATATTATGAATAATGAATAATAATATATGAATTATCATTAAATGCAATCTACATTTAAACAACCTATTTCTAAACTTGTTTATTTTCCTAGATTTCCTACCCACGTAAATGCAGTCCTTGATTTTGTAAAAATAAAATGGCAGTACCCTATCACAGGAAAATCTATGGCTCATCAGACAGCTCTCACAGCAATGCCACTTTTTTAACATTTTTTTCCGTCTTTTTGTTTAAGGAATTATTATATGCGAATTTATGGAAATTAAAGAGGAAACTAAAGGCAACGCTTGCAAAGTTATGAGGCATCTGACTTCAAAGCCCTTTAAACTTCTTTACTATGTATATATTAAATTATAAAATTATAACATAAATTATATAGTAAAATTAAATATTATGAAATTCCATGGACGAGAATTTTCATGTAATTTTGTAATATTAGACACCCATATAGAGGAAAAAATTAACAATTCACTCAGAGCAAAATAGAATTACTTTAAAAAATAAACAAAAATACAAATCTTCAAATTGATTACTTTCTTGAGATGTTTAATATTATATTTGCAATTTAAATATTAAACATCTCAAGAAAATAATTTGCAAACTACAAGATTTTTAGAAAAAAGTATATATATATATACGAATTATCTGCATCCCCACAAAAAAAGCATTAATTTCCAATAAAAATGAATATCGATGCCAAGAAATACAAAATTTTGAAGGATTTTTTAAATAATTGAATAGATACGTTCGTAAAAGTGGATTGTTTTACTATTCCTCCGGTAATAATATTACCTATAGAGTATAAAAACTATTCAAATGTATATTTATGTTGGTTTGCTACTTTATTTCATAATTTTGTGGTTCGTCCGCGATAATCGCGCCACTCTAATCTGCGAATAATCGAGAGTTTATATCAAAACAATTTTTGAATCACGAGATTTTGAAAAATTGTTATTTGGAATAATTTCTCTGTTACATTGCCAAGTAACAAATAATTTAATGAGACCTCTTAACTTCAAAACTTCTCCCTCCTCAAATCCAGATACTGCTATCGTTAAATTTGAACACATTAAGAATAAATTATCAGTTTCTAGTAAATTATCTTGAATTATTAATTTTCTTCAATGTAAAATCTTATTTTCACTGAGGCAGAATTTTTGTATTTAAATTATTCCTAAATTAAAACTCGGTAGTTGTCTTCTTCCCGCGTTCTCACTAAAATAAGTTTCATTTTTAAAAATTTCATTTAATCATAAGTACATTCATTTTTCAACGCATTCAATTTTAACTTACAATTAATTTAACAATACAATAAATTCATTTCCTTTCTCGTTGCTTTTCCTTCTTTTTTAAACTCAAAATTTTGTCTCGTCATTTTAGCAGCAAAATTAGTTTCGGACTAAATATGTGAGTGGAAATTTAAAAAAAAATGTTTATTGCAAAAATAAATAAAAAATGCAGAAATTAGTTTTCATATTTGTAAATTTTTCCAGCATTCCACACAAGTTTCATCATTTTCTTATATAGAAGAAAATAAAAAATATTCTGAGTTTTAATACCATTGTTGTGATTTTCCTCATTTCATAGTGTTAGTATTTTTCGTATTCTAGAGATGAATACACTAGATTCTAGAATTAATCTCTGTTATTTTATTATTGCAATTATGCAGCATATTAACATTAATTAATAACAAAAGAGAATGGTTGAAATGGTTAGTTACAAAGTTTATTTAATGCTCAAGTAAATAAAACTATTACAAAATGTTTAAATGATGAATGAAGTATTAATATTAAATTAATTTAAATACGTTTCATAAAAATGACACAAAAATGTAATATTTTAAAAAGAATAATGTTAATATATTAAATTATTATTGATTGATGTTAGTTGACTCTCATAACAATCGTTATTAACTTAATATTTCTTAATATTTGATGAAACCTTAAAAAAATGTAGAACAAAAATTCTTAAATATTTCGAAGCACACTTTTATATAATATAAAAATCAATAAATTTAATTTATAGATTTTTATATTATGAATAAGGTTGCGTTTATTAAAAATATATATTTGTACTAAAATATTGTATTTATTGTTACAATACAAACCTTGCTAACGAGATTTTTAAGAAAATATCTAGAAAGAAACCTTTCTTATTTCATGAATCGCTCAATAGATGACACTACGTGAACAGAACTACCCAAACCACGTGATCTCGAATATCGACCAATGAGAACGGGGTCTTGTATGAATATTTCTTTTCATTATTGTTTTTACTCGTAGCGTATGTAACGTTGCCAAGTAAAAGTAATCTCGAATTTGTGATAACTCGTTGCCCAACCTTTTTGACAATTGGATAATGTTTACAAATCGTAATTCGGCGATTGCGAATTAAAAGTGGTGAAAGCTACCCGCGTGCGTGTGTGCTGTGTTGTCGTAAAGTGAAACAACGAGAATGCCAGCTTAGAAATGTCTCATTTTGGCTATACTCCAAGGGATTTATACTGAAAACCGAGGTGCCGAGTGTTTTCTAGCTTTCATGTTGACGGTGGAGGTGTTTTCGGCCTTGCATTTTTTCCTGTTACTATAAGATCGTATTCCTTTGCTGGCAAGGGAAAACAAAATAAAGTAAGTTTCAAAATTACTATGCAAAATAATCGGGTTTTTTTTTTACTACTCAGGGGAAGCTACACCCATTCGGCGTAGTATCGAGTATTTTACTAATAGATTCAGTTGCAAACCATCTGATGATGGATTGATATTGTTAGTTTTAAATTATATATATTTAGTATTGGTTTGACGTCACCTTTTTCATGTGCATATTGTATAGATGTATGTTAATTAATTGATCTTATAAAACTTAATTGATTATTTAAAACTTGTTCAAAAGTAAATAAGAAAAAAAAGGTACTCAAAAATTTAATTTAAAATGAATTCTGCAATGATATATACTTTTAAACACAGGAGGGCAGAAGTAATTTTTTAAAATTAAAACTAGAATATTGAAGAGAGTAATTTTCTTTCCTATTGTAATTATTATATATATATATATATATATATATATATATATATATATATATATAT
>JAPDSC010112925.1:349630-375339 GCA_026290005.1 Latrodectus geometricus
ATATATATATATATATATATATATATATATATATATATATATATATAGTAATTACCCAGTTGTTTCAGTTCTAAATATCAATATTTTATTTTCGTTTAGCATATTATGATTACAATGCAATTAATAAAATATTTTATTAAATTTTTAAACGTTAGGTTTTAATAGTTACTTTTTACAATGTTACCTGTTATTTTGCATAAGATTTTTTAACTTTTGGCTTACCATTTTCTGTAATACTTAGAAAAATGTTGAGTTTATCAAATTTAAAGGGTACTTCATTAGATTTAAATCGATGTGCAACTTGAGTTAGCATTTTTTTTACTTTTAAATAAATATAAATTTTAAGGTTATTGTATCTTAAAAATTTTAAAATACTTTTTGTGTGTGTGTGTGTGTGAATAATATTATATGCAAAATTTCAAGACATATCAAAAATTTCAAAATTTGATCTCTTTAAAATGAAAAATTGTTACTAAAAACTTTATTATTAACAAATTTAATTGTATCTGTAAGCACCTTGTAACTTAGTTATTAAACACATTAAAGATAAATATAAATTATGCATAAATAAGTTATAATATTGCATATTTAAATTACAGTAATACAATGTAGCTCAGATTTATTATACAATATTGTACATTTTGACTTTACATAATTCAACTAATTATTTAGTCTTTGTAAACAATTAAATGAATAAATACTAAGATTATAAAGGCAACAATAAAAATAAATAACAAATTAAAATGAGAACATTAATATTTTTTAAATTGTTATTAATTTTCCCCAAACTAAGATTTAAGTATTCACTAATAGTTGAACATAATACTTGAATATACTTTAAATCTTTTCATTATCTTTTAAAACATTTAGATTTTGTTTGTTTATTGCTCAATGGTAATTTCTAATCATTAGAAATAATTAGACCAAGAACAAAAGTTTAAAGTGTTGAATTTTTTTGGACAAAGAAATATTTGTCCAAAATATAAAAAAGTATTGAGAGTGGGATATTAAAGCATTTGTGGTGCTAAAATAGAAACTATAAACACAATACTCATTTTTTATTGTCCATAAATGGCAGGGATTGAATTCAGGACCTTGTGCAATGAAGATCATAACCCTATTTTATTAGCACATAATGCACCTAGCTATAGAAATTTAATTTTACTATCTTGAGAATGTATGCACCTTAAGATAAATGGACTTGTTACATTAGTATCACAACTTATGGCAAAAAGTTATAAATAATACAGCTTTAATGCAATTGTATTAAATTAATGTCATCTAAGTGTATAATAAAGTTTAAATAATCTGGTGTAGAAATTTGCCCTAAAAGATTTTTTTAAGAAATAACAAATGAATGATAAGTAACAGGGCTGTGTTGCTAAAATTTTTGTCTCAGTAGTCAGATTATAATTGTAGTTCCACATTATCCAGAGTATGAATAGAAAACTAATTGTAATCTTAGTTTTAAATTTTGAGAATTGGCTACAGGTTGAAAATAAACTAATCTATTTCTGTCTTAAATTCTATATCATTTGTGGCAGAAATTGAATATCAAGAATAATCGAGTCTTCAAAAGATTACCTACACACATTAATTAAATATTAATAATTAATTAATGTTTACATTTTTTGCAATTTTTTAGTACGTGTACAGTTTTAAAAATATCTCAACATATTTTTAAATATAATTTTTAGATTAACATTAAGTTAAAAATTTAGTTATTTATTTATATTATTTTAATTTTATTATATTAAGAATCTAAATTAACAAAAAGCTGTACATATTACTGGTAATAATGTTTAAAAGATATTAAACTTGTTCAAACATTTCAAATAAACAAATGCTCAGAAAATTATATGAAGAATAATTTACAATAGGTGATCATTTTTTATGACATTTTCAGAACATTTTAAACATTATATTTTGCAATATTTGACGTCGTTGGAAATAATTTTAAGACTTGGTGTGTAATTAATATTTTACTAAAATTTTCTGTGAAAAATAACATAAGTAATCATTAAAGATTCTCCTTCCCTCCCTCCCAATTGTTTTAAAATTGATTGCAAAATATTTAATATTTGCAGTTAAAATATGATCTATATAAATTACTATAATTGGGTATTTATTTTTAAAAATTATTCAACTGATATATAAATTTTAAAAATTAAGTGTAATTTGCAGGGAAGACATTTCTATAAAAAAAAGTTTTATATCTTCTCCATCATACTATCGATCATAGGACTTCAGCTTTTGTATTCTGATTGTTTGAATAATTAGCGTGGGCTCGAAACCACATTTGATATTTGTGATGACATAGAATTTACTCTAAACTACTGTCGAATTAGCCCTTGTGTGCAAAAAGTTGGAGGTGAAACGGAACAAAGGAAATCTCGTCTTTTTTTCTGAAGCTGTTGTTACAGTTGTAAATTAGGAGCCTTTGTGATCTAACATGCTTTATTAAAAATATTAAAAGCTATTATGTTTTTATTGATGAATCCATAAAAAAAAAAAATAATAAATAAAACTGTCATACATCATACTTTGTCCCAATGAATTTAGTTTCCCAGTTTATAATAGTGAGAAAGGGGAGGTAACTAGTATGTAAAATTAATCCCTCAAAATAAATTTTGTTATTTGCAATGATCATATTGTATATAAACACTGAATCCTTGGTGCTGCGAATTTAAATGCACCTCCTTTCTCACTATTATAAATTTCGATAAACTTACGAAATTTAAATTTAAAAAAACTCGATATTGATGTGAATTTTCGTCGCATTTTGGCAAATTTCATTTTAAATAGCATTTCTACGAAAATAATAATAAATAAGAAATACTTTAGATCATTATTTTTTAATAATTAGATATTCGTAGTGCAAGAACATTTCAAAAAACATTTTCCCTTTTATTTATTATTTTTAATAGTTTGTATGTCTTATATGAAGATATGTTTATTGCACTCAGAAGTAATATTCTCGTTGTAAAATATTTTTGATTGCTAAAGATTATTTAATCGTTAAAAATCTTATCTGTCAAATGCCTACAAATCCTCGAATACGGTAAATCTTTTTAAAATCAAACTTTATTCAAGAATCGGATAAAAATAATTAAGTATATAGTAATAAAAATAATGCCTAGTTCTAAATGACTAATACATTTTCGATTTTTGTTATTCAGTGTAAGTTATAAAAAAATTTAATTTAGAATTACTGTAGTTTTCGAATCAAATCTTCGTATTTCCTGATTGAACCTCAGAATGGTATGATTACGGTTACAGTTACATTGGGGATTGAAAATCGTCTGCAACTTATCTCGAAAATCGGCTTTCTTTCAGGGGCGAAAGAAGGGTGTCATTGTCTTTCCGGTTTAACGTTCCGAGAACAATAGAACAGTCATTGTATTAAGTAACAGCAGCTCTAGCAACAAGGCCTCACGTGTTCTATTGTAATCCACTTCTTCGTCTGCAGGGTCAGAATGATCGAGGAACGAATTTTGCTTTTCTAACGCCTTGCACAAAACAGCTGGCCTTGCTCTATATCTCTGATGCCCGGTAACTTAAAAATAGAATTCAATCTATTCGTTCATAATCGAATTATCTTAAAAAGAAATCTATCATTGTTTAAAATGATGATCGCGTAGGCATTATTTGTATATTTTATAAGTTCATTGATGAAATGCTATTCAATTTGAAAAAGTGGCTTGGATTGATACATATAAACATACAAATTTATCATTTGTCATTATTTTCACGTTTTCAAATAATTATAAAACAATTTAAAATGAGAAAATTCTTTTTCTTTCGTAAATCATTTGCACATGTTAGGCCTTATACTATTAAAAAGTTTAAGCACACTTAAAAATAAGAATTTTTAATTTTAATGTACTTTTTAAAAATATTTTGAAGTATACTTGGAACGCTCGGTACCCAGCTTAATTTATGTGCGTTAACAGCTCCATCGGATTTACTTCCGATGATAGGCAACTGGATTTTAATTTTTCGGTGAGAAATGCAACTTTTGCTTTTTCGTAAAAGATTGTGTTTCGAATTAAACTTTTGAAATGTGTGAAATCATTACAAATATACTACTTACAAATTATTAGTTAGTGACAAAGTTTCCATTTGACAAAAATGTTTCGAAATATACTGCCAACTGTTCCGGTTTTTTCGGAAGTATTCCGGAAAAGCAACGATTCTTCCTGGCGGAAGAAATATTTTCTCCATTTTTGTTGAAAAGTTGAAAATATTTCAAGCTTTTACTACTTTCATTTCCTAATGTTTAATATGAATAAAATGCATTTATGATGTAAATTAATTTTTATGACTGCCGTTTCCATAAAAAATTCTTTATTCTCTCATTACTTTTTTATATGACATTTTATAGTATTTGTTTTGAAATAGCGCAATGTGGGTGTCCACACAAAAACAAAATTAATAAGTTCATTCTACACATTATAAAAGAGGAAGAATATATAAATCAAAAGATTTATTCGCATTGACAAAAATAAAGCAATTATATTTTCATTAGGAAATCCTGCAAACGGATTTAAAAAAAAACAAATGCTTTTTTTTATTAAAAATGTTTATTTTATTACTTTATCAAAGAGTTCTAGAATTCTTTTTAATAATGGTAGTTATGTGTGAAATAGTGATGGCTCATTCATTTCTGACTTCGAATAGAAATTGAGAGTGAAGACAAAATGTATGATTTAATAAAGCTTATATATCTCGATGTTCGCATTAAATTAATACGTGAAATATAAATTTAAATACGCAGTAATAAAATCTTTTTGTCTGTGTGTGAATTAAAAGTTGTTGTTCTCCCCCCCCCCCCATTATTTACGAAAAAGGAATTCATCGCAGATTAATATTCACGTTACAAAATTAAATTTTGAAATTCTATGAAAACTAGTGAAAATACTTTTTATAATTTTCAGTCTAATAAAGGCTTCTATTGCCATGATTTTTTTATTAAATATATTTTAATTATGCAAATTATAGAAAGAAACAATGTATGGGATTTATCATTCTGTATTTTTTAAAACAATGCTAATTTATCGATTTCAAGTTTATTGTGGATTACACAACCCAAAGCAGGAATCGAACCAGTGGTACATAAAGCTGAAACTCGAATGAATGTATATATCAAGTTATTTGCTGATATTTCATTTAAAGAACTCACCTTTATAATTACTGATTATTATGCGTGTATTAACATCAGTTTTTAAAAATTAATTACAATTACTAAACAAGCTTTTAGATATAAATGAAATAATTTTTTCTTAAATTTTGATTCTATACTAAAATATTCTTTAGAATTGAAATTCGATAAATACTTATTGAGGAATGCAATTAAACTCGAATGTGTTACCGTTTGTTAACTTAAATATGTATGATAAATTAAGTTAAAATTGATTTTATCATTTGGATAATGCGATTAAAATTATTTTACTATTGGCTCTTAAATTAAACACAGTTCGAAAACATGGAGTAATGAAACTCCAAAATTTTTGTTAATTTAAATACACATAATAAAATTTTGAAAAAAAAAATTATAACGTTTTATTGCTTGTCTAAACTATAAACTCGAAAATTCGAATGTTTTCTTGCCTGTCAATTTAAGTAATAACTTTAAAGTAAAATTTATCTAACGATATATTTTATCAATTTTTACAAACAAATCGGTATTTGATAAATAATAAATTTTATTACAAAAATCAGATTCAATTTTTCGTCTAATGATGCTGAAATTATTCCAGCCTTTTTATGATGTATTTTAAATTGTTTTGTGTTCCAAACTTGGAAAAATCAATGAAAAATTCTAGAACGAAAGAGTTAAATTCATGCGTGAACTCTATTATTTTTTTCGTGGCAATAATTACCTTGATCGTTCCGTATACGTAAAGCACCTGTTTTTTTGTTTTGTTCTTATATTCACGTGTTTGTTTATTTGTGAAAACGTAATTTTTTTCTTCCTTTTCGTACTTTCAAATAGAAACAAAGGGTAGTAAAAAATGTTCTTTTTTTTTACGTTACGAGAGGGAGAAAATGGATATTCGCAGCTGTTAGATTCTGGTTACTTCTTCGTGACTAATGGTTCGAGGTTGTGAGATCTGAGGTCGAGAGGGTGAAGAACTTGAATGACATCTATTGAGATAAAAAGAAAAAAAGGAGAAAAGGTTGTGTTGTGATCCCGAAGTTTTTCTTTTAAAATGTTGCGTTCCAACTTGAGTTCAATTTTGATGTTTTATTCGTGAGTGTCTTAGATGGATTGTATCTACCGGAATATATGTTTAAATTCCGTAAACGAATAAATATTCATGTTTCGCTAAAATAATTATTTGTTTTGGAAGAATTTTTAACTTAAAAAGCGCTGTTTAGTTTGAAAAGTAACTAAAAAATTGGTATGTAATTATATTTATTTTTTCCCTACTTTTTGTAATAATAAAAAATGTTTCGTGCCATTAGTTGAGGAAAAGTTTCGCAAAGAAAATACTTTATTTAAAACGAATTCTAATTTTTCAGCAG
This sequence comes from Latrodectus geometricus, assembly GCA_026290005.1. NCBI lineage: Eukaryota > Metazoa > Arthropoda > Arachnida > Araneae > Theridiidae > Latrodectus > Latrodectus geometricus. The sequence continues at coordinate 356,159 of JAPDSC010112925.1, forward strand.
CTCTTTATAACCTATGAAAAATGATAATTTTTGTAGGTATTTTTTTAGTATCCCTAAAAGTAATGATTTTAAAAATTATATTTTTTCATGGAATTTCTGGACAAATATTGATATTTTCACTGACATGTGAAATTATTATTTGTGTTTATATATATACATATATCATTTTATCTCTATTTTTTATATTTTCTAAAAATTGCTACAAATAATTTTGCTTTATCAGAGTTAAATGTCTATTTTTTTTAAACTTTTTTTTGTGGTATCATTTATTTTAATTTATATTTGTATTTCTTTCAGTTCTAGAACTATGTGATTATTGAAACTTTTTTATAAAGCGCTTATGTGTTAAACGTATTTAAAGCTTAATTAACATTATTTCAAAAAATTAATATTTTAAATGTCAATCGCGAAACTGTAATGAAAAGTTCCGTTAAAAATTAACGAATAGTTGGAGTCGGAAAAAAAATGATAAGAATTCCTTAATGTAAGCATTAATAACGCTTTGGATAGTGAGCATCATTTTACGAGAAATTTATGCACGGTCTAAATGTAAAAGTGTTGCTTTGTGTGTGAAAATTTTTATGCGAAGTTAACTTGTGCTTGTTGTGTTGAAATGATATTGTACAAGATTATAAGTTTTACGCAAACATTATTTTCGTTTAAGGTTATTATTTCTGACAACCAAGCCTTGAATATCGAAATTTTGAATCATGGGCAAATGAAGAAATATCTGAATCAATACTCTCTTTCTGCAACACACCATTAGACTCGATGGATATTTAAAGTGCATAGCTCTCTCAGCACCACTATTTTTAACTGGAATGGGTATCGAACGTGTTATCTTCTGTTCATGAAAATTATTCCTTTAGCAGCCAAGTTGCAATCGTTTGATCCAGTGCATGAACTTTTTAGAGTAAAAAATGTAGTTGAGAGAGAGAAGATATCAAAATTTTAGTGAGGACTAATTTGGCTAAACTTTACTATTTAAAGTGAATTTCAAAATGCTACAAACATCCACGTTCAAGGTGGGAATTGTACTTAAAAGTTCTTGAACCAAGCCAGAACACTAATTCAGATGCCATAAATATATTTAGTACAATTAAATGTGTAACCACTAAACTTTGCATTTAGTAATTTGAAGTATTTTATATATAATTAAAAAGATATGAGTCAATTTTCAAATTATTAGTAACACTTCTGTGAATTCTCGTTATTGGAAGGTAGTGAGTTCGAATCCCGTCTTAAACCTCTGGGGTCGCAAGTCACGTATTCGGTGGTCTGCTTTTAAATTACTCCGTGCTGCTTCGGTCTAACTAGCAGTAGTGCGAAGTTTTGTAGCTGCGTCTAACTCAGGGCTAGGTACAGGGAGGCATGCTGGTGCAACAATAACATTTCTGTGATATTATTTTTAAATCATACGATATTTATCACAAAATAATTTATTAAAAAAATTTTTGTCGAAAAGTTAAAACACAATCGGCATATTATTTAAAAAGCTTTTTACTAATTATTGCAAAATATTTCATAACCTTTGAAAATGATTTCTTAAAGGCAGGCACAGCAATCTGTCCTGCATGCAACATTTTCTAGGAAAGTCATAAATGTTGCAACGAAACAAGGAAAGTGGCAACTGTTATAATGAAATCAGGATGATTACAAATATTTCAATAAAACCAACATAATCATTTATTTTATAGTAAAGTCACAAATATAATAAAACTGAGTCACTAGTGTGATAAAACCAGAAAAGTGACAAATGTAATAAAACCAAGGAAAGTCATATATGTTCTAAACCAAAAAAATCATAAATTGAAAAATTCCAAGAAAATCGCAAATGCTATTAAATTAGAGAAGTCACAAATGCTGTAATAAATTTAAGAAAGATGCAAATGTTGTAATAAAATCACATAGCGTTATTTTATATTATTTTAAACGACGCTTACTTTAGTTTAACAGTTAAAAGTTATTATGACCTATTGATGGAATCGTATGTAAGAAAGGTCCTTGGTTCGATCCCAGCCACTGTTGAGCGATGAATATTGCGTTTCTCCCGTCTGCATGTATGTCTGCCGTTGTGCGTCCTGGGAGTTACCTCTTTCAACACGTGAATACGGTTCATTATAAAAAGTTTTTCCGGAGGGACAATAAAATTCCTTATAACAGCCTTGAACCGCTGGATTATGCATTATGCAGCCCTTAAAGGTTGATAACTGTTGTAATATTTTTTCACGTCCACCTGTATATTCGAAAGCTGGCAACTGTCAAAAACTACCATTCATAATTTGCCCGTAATCGTGAAGGAAACCTAAAAACGTTTCTGACTCCCTAATAGATGCGCAAAACGGAAATGCAATACCCATTTCTCATTGTTCAACTGTCACTGGGATCGAATTTGGGATCTTCGTGAAGGCATCGATATCTTTCCACTGGATCACTTGAGCACAAGCCGATTTACTTTACTTTCTCCCTCTCTCGAATTCTTTAAAAAAATAATATATATCAAATTGATTTGTAATTTTTTTCTGTCATCACTCAACGGCCGTCTTTTGTACAAGAGACCTAATTGACCGGTGGCATTGCTTATAGAGGATCCCGAATCATAACAAACACCGATACCAAAGGGGGAATCGAATCTATTGTCTGTATAACCGGAGCTCAGAGCTCTAACTTTTCGCTTTCAACTCGATTACATATTCTTGATAGTTGCAAAGCTGTCAGTTGAAGTGTTATCGCTCTGATCATTAACTTTGGAATTTATAGGTTCGATTCCAAACTATGGCATGCATATTTGAAATGCTCTTTTCAACTGCTCCTCCTGGTATTATCCCCAGAATGGAAAACGAACCGAGTCATGGGTCAGTTATTTTCTAAATTGCTACTCCAAATAACTTAATAATTTTTTATTAAAACTAACTGTACGCAATGTTTTCAATTCTAACGAAACCATCATCCAATAAAATAAAATGTGGTTTCTGGGGGAGGGCGAAGAAAGGACACGTTGCTATTGGGTACGGGATTAAAGAGGTATTTTCTGAAGTGCTCTGGAACACAATTGCGACTGCGCAAAATAAAAATTGCTCTTGATACTGTCAAATGTGTGGGCTTCGCGGTCATAGACGTACCGCTGCGACTTTTTCTGCATCGCTGGGGCCCGAGGTGAAATTCGTAACGACTCCCCCCCCCCCCCCCCACATACACACTCAAGCTTGTTAGCCTATATTTGCCCTCCTGTTAACAACCGCCATTCAGGTGACGTCACTGCAATTAGGCGCTGAAAGGTGGTCGTCTTCTTTATGAGTCACTTCTCAATGGATTGGGTGCGAATTCTTCTGCGGATGTATTTCCCTAAAAAGTTCCTTTTTCATTTCCGGGAAACATGCCTTTAAACGGGAAATTAAATTGTTATTTTTGATGAAAGATGTAGTGAAAATGCGGGAATTTCTAAGCTTTTTGGCGATGCTCGTGTTTTGGAGGTGTATTTATATAGATGTGTAATAAAAAAACAATTTTATGTGATGATTTCGTCGCGTGATTATCGATTAGATTCTTAAAATTGTGCATCAAATGGTACTTCGCATTTTAACCTACAAAACTCCGAAATGGGTTCAGTTGGAAAATGAAGGGTCATCCCTTCACCCCTTTGACGGTTTGCAGGTTATCCCTGCAGCTTTAATGTTCACCACTTTATTTGTTTTCCGGGAGGGTTTTCCATGGATTATGGATCATATTCACGTGTGACTAGTGAAGAAAATCCGGACAACGCCCATATCCGTTATTTATTAGTAGCAGAGATCGAATCTGGCACCATTGCCTCTGAAGATTGACATCCTACCAACAGGCCATGGTGAGCTCTAATAAAATAAGATGTGACACTCCATTGTGTGCAGCTTATCAGCTGAAGGCCGTTGCAAGGTATTTTGATATCCACCGCTTAAGCTGCCTGCCAGGAGAGCTTTTCATAGTGGACCCAACTTACGAAATGCAAGGGAAAACTCCCAAGCACCCACCCTGAAAAATGTCCGTACAGAAGTATCCATCTCCCGAGGTTCAGCCGTTGTAGGGATTCTGCTCTGAAAAACTATAATGAATCAAAGTTTAAAAGCAACGATCTCCACTTCTACAAGGAGTATGATGTTGGAACTCGGCACAATGTTCCGTTGTTGCCTCCTGAATTGTATTAAGTTAGAAAGTGAATGTTTATCGTTGTTGCCTGTAATTAAACATCTCTTTGGTTCGATTTTTATTTGATCGTGGATGTTTGTAATCATGTGGAATGACCAACTGTAGACTGTGTCGTGAATGAGCCATTTCTTCAAAAAAGTGACCCTGGTGCCGCAAATAAACGTTTTCTTAGATTTGTTTTCGCTCACAAGCTCAAGTAAGCTGTTTGAAAGGAAAGAAAAAGGCGCTCCCCTCATCTGGGGTTGCATGTCGTCATCTGCCCTCCCCTGTCAAACGAACATTAAGATGTTTAAGGGAGGTATAGCCCACCTCATGTGTGCGAGGGAAAACTGATCATTAGCGATGGAAAATTTCAGAAATCTAGACGGGGGCTTGGCGCACTCAGCAGTACATCCAGGTAAGATGGAATCTGGACCATGGGATGCATGATTGGTGGGTGACAGTTTGAGACGTTACTCATCATAGGCTTCTCGGGGAGTGCCGAGCTGCAATTGTCTATTTACCCAGTTACACTTCTTGAGTGATTGTTCGGAAATGCCCGATGTGCGGCATTTGCTTTGTGTATCTGTTTCAGCAGCTGAGGAGATAAGTCTTTTCCAGAAAAGCTAATGAGTTTCTGATGCTCCACATTGAAAAAAAAGCAAAAGTATTTTTAGGTTTTCGTGGAAATAGGTGTAAAGATTTCGAATTTGCTGAAGAAAGCGAAAACAAAATAAATTCTTCCACAGGTAAAACGTGTATACTAAAAAGTAAAGTAACATAGGAAATTCCACTGTAGAAATTCTGACAGAAGACAAATTTAATACGAAACTCACGGTTTCTATTGAATTTGGAATCCTCACAAACATTCGAAACCATGCAGGGAGTCGAATTTACAATATATAAAATTAAAGACGAGAAAAATTACAATTCGATTATCAGCTTGGTGATTTTAAAACCACGAAAAAATATTTCAATTTTAAGTAAATTAACGTTTCTTGTATGAAATTACCGATAAAAATAATTGAAATTTTGTCGTGTCTCATTTTATATATAACCTGAATACATACACACACATACATAGTAAATTAATATATATTGTGTTAAAATATCATTTTTTAAATATTTTATGTAACTCTTATAAAAAAAAAAGCGTATTTTTTGAAAATTTGAATTAACGATGTTAATAGATGCTGTATTGTACAATTGTAAACGAAATAAGAAATAATTCTATTACGATTCAATTGGCAAGTAAATTGAACATGTTTTCCAACTCAACGCATTGACATTTGCAGCTTGTAAGGTTGCTGCTGTGTTCCGAAACTTTTTCAGTCTGCCCTTTTTCCTCGGAAAATACAATTACGTGCGAAGGTAGTCACAAATTACTTTGCAAACGACGCAAAATTCGGATGGGGGAGGGGAAGGCGAAGAATGATGTTCTCTCATCTGCGAAATATGCACTGTGAGATCGTCGGAATGACGACATCATTTTCCAAATACGTAACGATTTTCAGTTTTGTGCATCTGGCAACGCGTCAAAAGTTTCGGGGGGAAAAAAACTCTTGTTACGTGCCCATTCTCTGTGACCTTGTTTCTTGTGTCCTCAATATCGTCTGCGAAATTCGTTTCGCATGCGCTCGCTGCCACTTGATTCGAATGTGTCATTCCACGGTGTTTGTGATGCACTTGTGGTTTTATTTTAATCGCCTCTGACCTTAGAGGCGTCCACTTCGATTCAAGGTGAGAGGTTATCTCCACTGTTTTCCCCAAATAAACAAGGCATCGGTGTTCTTTACTCCGTTTCATTTGCATAGGAAAGATTAATGCAGCTTTTATTCCGACCGTTTGCTCACTGACAAGGTTGTTAACGCTAATCTACTGTCGTGCGCAGAAACCATAAAATGGCTTTTATTAGACAACATTTCGCAAACCTCCAATTTTCCTTTCTAATGCTTCTTTCATTTTGTATTTTTCTGTTCATTTTTCAATCCTCCCCTCATTAATATGTTAATATGTAGGTCGTGATGGCTTGCTTGGTGAGGATGTCGTTCATTATTGGAAGCTAGTGCGTTCGAATCCCGGCTTAGCCGAATTAAAGGCGGCTGGGGCACATTAAACAGGCGGTAATCGCAATCTCCTCCAAGTGAAATGATACCTCTATGTCAACTGTTAGGGGTCTTCTGTTTCGTTCCTGGTTCTAAAATACGAAGACTCTCCTGGCTTTTTCCACAAACTGTGGGCTAGATACAGGGAAGTATGCTTGTAATAAAACAATATTTATTCTTTAGAATCTTTAATTAAAGATATTCGAAATACCTTTGATCTTGTATCTTCTATTGATGGGAAAATTTTATTCCTTTTTTCTATGTTACCTCAATTTTTTTATTTTTAATTTCCATTTTTACTTATTCTTTTTCCCTTTGTGCATATTCTAAATTTAAAAATTTATTTCTGGTTTATGCTTTTTAGTTATTTTGTATTTAAATTTTCCTATTTTCTTATCCCATGAGAATAAATCACGTAGTATTTGGTTTTAAGAGCCCTCCTATCGTAAGCATTAGGAAAAAATATTTTCTTGTACTGGGTGAATTTTTCGTGTTTAGCGTGTCCAGAATCAACACTTGAGATAGTAATTCTATTTCCCCATTTCGCCCGTTGGCCTCCAGTTCCATAATTTGTGTGTTCGATTCCATCCTCCCGTGCATATGATTATTCGAATTTCACTTTGAGCTGTAGGTACCTGTTGGGAGAACCCTTCTGTGGCAAAAGTGACCGTTGAGTGACTTGTTGAATACATTGTGTTTGTAGTTACTTTGGAGAACGATCGTATTTTCTCCAACTGTTCATGCATATCCTACGTTGCACGTCTGTGGTTTGCACTTCGAAGAGTGATCCCTTTTTGTCTGATCGTATATGCCCGAGACGTTTATCAGTCGTTGAAAATTTAAAAGTGCTATCGTGTTTTGTTACACTCTGCTAATGTATTCTCTGTTATGTATCAATTGTTACCACTAAGAGAAAGACGATTGTATTTTGTATTTTCTCATATTATACAAATACATTGTATTTTGTATATCAATAGTTAGCACTTCTAAAAGTGCGATCGTATATTTATCCTAATGAATCCTGTATTATCATTAGTCTAATCGTATTTCATTTATTGTGCGATCGTAACAATTTCAAAAGTGTGATCGTATTTTCTCATGTTATACAAATTCATTCTATTTTGTACATCAATAAGCAGCACTTCGAAAAAAGTTCATTTTCTTAAATTTATTTAACCTGGCCTGTGATCGGATCACGCTTGTGAATTTTCCCGCGCCACTCATGAATGTGTTCCATTATCAATAGAGAGGATAATTGCGCCCTGCCTTCAATCGGTCGTAGCTGTAACCAACATGTCTGAAATTTATCATGCACTTGTCGTAATTGACTGCAGTTCATTCATTTATACGAACTATTTTCTATTTAATCAACCATCAGGGATAAATAAAAGCTTTATTTGCTTGTCATTCAATTGTTCTTTTTAACATTCGAGAGCTAATTTACCGAGATTTACGATTTAAAATATGAATTCTTAACACTACAAACATTCACAAGTGTTGGTCATGTCAGCTTGCTGCTCGTTCCTAGGTTTAGTGACGTCTGTATTAGTAAAATGAGTAAACGCTTAATTTGAAAAAGAATTTCAGTCCTGCTACACAATTGAATATATTGAATACTTTGACACCGCATATTGGAAAGCCTAGTTGTCGAATATGCGTTGCCACGATTTGTTGGGCCACCGTGTAAATTGTCGACCTTTTGTAGACTGTAGTCACATGTCGCAAGGGAGAAACTAGAAAACTCCCAAGCACCCACTCCGACAAACACGTGCTGAAGACAAAAGCGTAACATCCATCTCTCTGTTCAACAAAGGGCGCGATCAAACCCGGGACATAACGTACCGAAGATCGATGTCTTACCACTTGGCCACGGTGAGTCCTCACTAAGATTTTCTGTGGAAGCACGAATGTCCAGGTGAGTGCTTGGGATTGTTGTTTTTTTGTCGTGCCAATATCCCGAGGTGAAGTCGTCTAGATTTCTATTCAGCAATTCGTAGTTTCTATTCCCACCTGGAGAATAGAAGCTGAGTGTTTCAAAATCTACTTTAAACTGCAGATTTCATTCAAATGATGCTTCGCATTAAAAAAAAGAAAATGAATTTCAAGCTTACCAAACTGGACTCAGAAAGAAGCCTTCGTGTGAAAAATTCCTTCCTAGCAAGCAAGGTATAATGCTGTAAGTTACGAAAAAACGTTTACCGCGTTCTTGAATTATATAACTATTATACCGAGTGTGTCACTCTTATACCATATTTTATTATTAAATTTTATTTATTTATTTATTTATTTATTTTGGAGGAAGGATTATTGCAAAATAGAACTTTTCTTGAATTCAATTTGTTTGCATGCAAAGAAAAATAATTTTTATTCTGTAACAAATATTTGTATAGCTAAATTACTCTGAGCGTAAAAAAATATTAATGAATTTATTAAAAATAAAGCTATATTGACATTTTCAACAGCTTTAAAAAGCTATGTCATTATTAGCAGTCTTTTCCTCGTAAATTGTTGTCATTTGCGTATACTTAATGAGAAAATGTTTTCATTAATTCTTGGTATACGAAGAAAAAAACATTTTTGCCATGCTTGTTTTGAAAAGCTTGTTTGTTTTGAAAGTGTTTTGTTTGATAATTACTTCCTTAGAACTCATTCATATATCTGCTTTTTTTTTTATAAATGTAGCAGATGTTTGTTAATTACAGTCTCGCTTTAATAAATATTATCTTTTTTATATCTGGCAACTTCGTAGTTTAGACGATTTGAAAGGGTAAAAAAAAAATAAATAAACCGCATTTCGTTTGATTGTGACAGTGGGCGTGTCCAACAGTGTTTACGCTGAGAACTTCACCAGCCTATGAAACGTAGTGCTGTTGTGTTTTTCATTCATATTTATGCCCGTGTGAACTTTCTCTGCGGCTTTGATGGGTGACGGCTTCTTGCGTTCTTCAATTGATGTCGACGAGCTGTTTTAATGCTTCGGTTTGTTGTGGTTATTTAAGAACTAGTTTCAGGCCGGCGTGATGACTGGAAAAATACGACATCGCGAAAAGGACAGGAATTGAACGTTTAATTGCGCATGCGTCATCGAAGTTGATTGGTTTATGATGTGCAAGAGTCTTAAATGGAGATACGCGTGAGAACGTTGCTGTTTCTCTTTCAATTGTTGACTTCTGTTTCAGCGCTGACAAGCTGATATTTTATTTGAATTTTACAAACTTTGAATGAAGTTCTCTTAAATAGGGCTCATTATTTATTTGAAATTTTTATTTATTATCCTACTTCTAATGGTAAAACGTAGTTGATGACGAAGTACTTTACTCAATTGGTTAATTGTGCTGTAAACAGAAACTTCTGTAATCAATCAATTATTCGTATTAGAGATACGTTCAAAATTCGTTGTGATTGTCATCTTTCAGTTGTGGAACTTCTTGGGCGAAAAAGGTCCCATTTTAGGAGTTGACCTCGTCATCTGATTGTGATACAAAATGGTAAATCAGTTTATTTTAAAATGATATGGTGTTTTGCTTTATAGCCATTTATTGCGCACAAAAGGTAATTCGACTAAAATGTACAGTTAAATGGGATACCGAATCATTAGAAGCATCTTCACCCGAAGTGAGTATCGAACCCACGGGGTTGTGGAACCAAAAGCAGGATACATTACAATTCAAAAATCTGTTTGACAACTATGTTGTTAAATTGGCAACCGGAATAAATTAATTAACGAACAATTTTTCAATGAAAATGTTGCGAGTAATTTTTATTTTATTCACTTTAAGTTCTTATTCCCCCTTGTTTAAAACTTTCATTTCAAGATTAATAATGGAATTTTTTGCTATCACATTCATCAATTTAATATTTATTTTTTATTTTCCAAACCATTCGTTAAGAGAAGAAATTTTCTGATAAAAAAACCTGCTTGTTAATCCTAATTAGAGTTAGGCTTACATAAGGAATAACAAGGTAAAATAAAACACATGCGCGCTTGAACGAAATGGTGGTTTCTGATTGGCAGTTGGGAACATCAAACTCAACGTGTCTCTACAGTGAGCAGACCTTTAGAGCCCTGTGGAGCACGTGTTCCCGACTAATTGAATCAGCGGTTTAATGATGAAACGCCGACTTAGCCAACCGAAATAACTTTATGACTTGAAGCATCGTAAAGGGATCTCACTTATTTATGTTTCCCTACCATCTGCGAGGAAAATTCCCCATGGGGAGAAATCCCTTTATTAGTTGTACAGATAAACGAAACCTCTCGCTTACCCTATTATATATGTTACATAGACCAAGCACTTTTTAAAATATAAAAAATTGTGGGAGAGCGGGTTATTTTCTACAATAAAGGGGAACAGTCGTGCGAATTTTTGTCGCTTTTTTCTCTTCCTAAAAGGTAAAATAAAGAGTTGTTCTTTTTTTTATTTTTTTAAAAAAATAAAAGAAACAGGGTGATTTGATTTGTGTGGGATGTTTCAAAGTGCCGGGAAATTCTATCGTCTGAATATGAAGAAGAAACACCCCTTTCGGGAGAGGAACAAGGCCCCCGGAAGAGGTCGCGTGCTGCAGATGTTTCCGCCTCTCTCCGCAGCCTTCTTTGGTCGTTTTTCAGCGCCCTCGTGCACCCCGCACGTGCTTGATGCTCTCCAGGCTCGCAGACGATAAACATCTGCCCCATGCGCCGTGCATCCTTCCTGCCCGCGTCGACGCCATAACGCCATATTTTTGAATTTTTGTTTAACCGAAAAGTTTTCAGTTGGGCATTTAACTTTTAAATGTAGAACTTTACCTGTGCTAAGTTTTCGTGAATTCATTTTTTAAATCAGCTTACCATATATTAATGTTGAAATAGTGGGTAGAGATTGGCCGCCATCAAAAATCTGTTGTAAGACATTTTGAAACGTTCTCAGCTTTTTTTTTTTTTTTTTTTTTTTATATATATTCATAAATAATGGATTGCGGTCACAGATCACTAAGAAAGTAATCTGGAAAACTCCCAAGCACCCAGCCTGATAGATGTGCATAAGAAAATAGCAGCGTAACACCTTGTTTTAACAATGAAATGAGATTGACCCCATGTCTTCCACTTGGCCATAAGTCATATATACATATTATATTCATTCCCTAAACACTTTTCATGTATAATATACTATATCATTTGGAATGGGTAAAAAAGTGTTTATAAATTATGAAGAAATGCACTGCTTTGTTTATTTACTGCTCAGCAGTTATTTCAGAATTCTAGCATTGAACTGCTAAATAAGAGTTTACTTTCTTAGTTCACATTTTTTGTAATGAATTCTAGTATACTTAACTTCTTAAACCCTAGGAATTTTTACATTGTCTTCCGAAATTTATGTTGTAATTCTTGTCTGTGTAGCTGTTTCACTGAAAATTCTTGCTTTGATATTCCAATTGTGATTCCAGTTTGCATAGTTTGACAGTTCAGAATTTTTGTTCGATATACCTGTTAATTATATAATTCCCATCGATAAGTCTATTATCATTTAGAATTCTTGCACTAAAGTGTTAAATATATACGTAAAGCTTTCTTAATCTCAAACTCTTGCACCGAACTGCTAAACGCAAATATTCGAGTGCATTGCTTTCACGAATGGCGCGTAAATAATTGCTGAAATAAAATTGAGAAAAAACAGCCGATATGACGATATCAAAAGTTTAATCCCCCATTTGGAAGATAGATTCACGCAAAGATTCTTGAATCTAAAAAAAATAACGCGAAGCACAGGGACGAGAAGAAATGGCCGCTTCTTCAATTGAGATCCGACTTTTGTTTCCGCGGGCGCCTCTTGTAAGCTCTCATAGAAATAATAATAAAACGATATCTGCTGGATTCATTCTCTCGAAAGGTGGTTGGGATGGTACTTCCTTTTCATCTCGTCCCCAAAGCGGCAAACGATTGGTCCCGCATGCGTGATCACAGTCATGGTTGACTTCAAATGCTGTGGGCAAACGATGATCCCGCATGATGTTGCATTTCCTGGTCGACCCCCCCCCCTTCGCAGATGCTCAACCGACTCACCCCCCTGTGGGCTGGTTTGAAAAAATTTAAACCTCGACTATTACAGGATTTGTTTAAAGGATGCCTTTTTGTGTTTTACTCAGTGGTTGCCTGATTGAATTAAAATGCAAAATTACACGGAATCTCATGTGCATTTCGAGAATATATCAGACTTTTTTTTTTTTAAGAAGCAAAGCTGACAGCTGATTAGTGAGCGCAGCGGGCTTTCAGTTCAACAGCTTGTCTGTTTGATACTTACCTCGGGTCCTCACGGGGACTTTGATATTCACGTTTGGGAAATATCTTTCGTTAGCGCTCAGCTTCGTTATTTCTCAACGGTATGTCACATCGTCAAGTGAAAATGGGCCCTAAATACAAAATGGCAGAATATAAATCAAACGTGAAACAAGAAAAATAAAGCCAACAAATATTTTGGATTTGCCGCAGAAATTCTCACGCCTTCTAAGTAGCTGAGTCAATTAAAATTATGACGGAAAATAGCAAAATATTTACAAACACAATGAAGAACCTATTTGCACTTTTGAAAAATTTTTACAGTTAATCTAAGGGAGGATCAATTAACATATTTATATAATTAGAAATGCATCAAAATAGTCGAAATGAATCTCTGTTTGCCGTTCTTCTTTTCTTTTCTTTGGTTTATTAGAACATTCAAAGTATTTTCATTGATTTTTAGCTACACCTAACTAATACTTCTGCTGAGTCCGAAATTCTTCCACAGAAATTGGAAGCCGCTCCGGGAAACACTGCTCCGCTACTGAAACAGCAATTTTTTCATACATATGTCTTCTAAAGGGTTCCTCGAGAAGTCTTTAACTGGGTAAACACCCAATTAAAAACTCGGCACTCCCCGATAAGTCCTTAGTGATTAATGTCCGACATTGTCACCCTTCAATCGTGCACCCCCATATTCCAGATTCCATCTTTCCAGAGCAGAGGATGGATAGACTGTAGTTTGCGCCAACCCCCTTTGTCTAGACTTCTAAAAATTTTCCTCGTTAATGACCCGTTTTTCCTCGCACAGATGGGGTGGGCCATTCCTCTTAAAAACATCTCAATGTTCTTTTGACAGGGGAGGGCGGATGACTGGGACCCCAGGTGAGGGATGCGCCTCTTTTTTTCTGCCGACTCTTTTTAAATTGCTAGTTTCTGCTGGAGAGTTATTCATGCTAGCTATCACATGAACAGTTGTTTGTGAGTAAGTTGCAAGAGGTTGGCTTCAACCCTACCAAATTATGTAGTACAGCAACAATCAAAGACTGTCATTTTCTGAGTTAAAATAGATTGATATTCTTTCAAATTATAAAAGTGTTAAGGGATGGTATCTGTTTGACATACTGTCATTTTTCGCCTATAGTACCGACCTGGATATGCTTTTTAAAATGGCGGAAAGGAAAAATTTTCCAAATATGTGATAAGAGAAAGGCAATGAGTTGAAAAAATGTACTCTCGAATATCAACATTTTTCTTACTTTTAAATGAAGTTCACTTAGCATTTCACGTATATTGAGACTGTTTAGGCTAACAGTATCCTGGCAGTACTTCTGCATTTTCCTGACTGATATATTTCAAATACTATAGCAGCTTATGTTGGGTGAGTGTGTTCCAATTATTCAGAATCTATTTAGTTGTTAGTTTTGATGAAGTCAGCGCGCCTTTTCAGTGACAAGCAGATCCACCATTTGTTTTGTCATAGAAATTTAGAGATTCGTTGTGCAATTCTACATGCATGTAGTTTTTACTCTTTATAAACAAAAGTCTATTTTCTATTTAACGTGAAAAAATGTAAACATTCAAAGGAAAAAATCCTGCAATTAATTTTATGGTTAACTCTTATTTAATTTCTGTTTATTTTATATTCATCATTTACATTGTCTCTTAGTACCACATTTTCTCGTTCTAATTTAAGAGCAATGATAGTATATTTATGGTCACCCACAGTGAACTACATTTATCGCCAATGTTTCACTCTTCACTAAATGCCTCGTTCTAAATTCGCCAAATAATTCACAGTTACCTGGTTGCATGTCGTGTCACTTTTTTGATTAAAGTCAAGGGAGCAATCTGCATTAACTTTCGCTGAACTAAAATCGGAACTATGTATAGATCTTGGCCCCATTCCGCGCGTGCATTTCCCTTTGGTAGACGGAGCGAAAGGCTGATCGAAATGTCATTAATGGAACATAAAATTTATAAATACTGCATTCCGCATCTCTTGATTTCACGAACGCACGATCGCTTATCTCGTGCGTTTGTGACATAATTTTGGCAACACTTGGCATTAAATTATTGCTCTATATTCAATATTCCGTATCATGCTTCATACCATTCGCTTTATCATTCCGATGGCTTTTCTAGAAGAATGAATTCATTCAAACGAAGTTCTCAAACATTTTTCATATATTTAAAATTTCACATACATTTTTTTTTTTTTTTTTTTCATTTTTCTCAAATTATTCAATGACACAGTTAAATTTTTCTTTATGTCATACATTTCTCATGAAATGACTGGTTATCTTGACAAGTAATAAATTATTTCTCTATTTTTATGTTATTGGATCCAAATTCAAGTATTTGGTAGATAATTCATAGCAAAAATATATATTAATTTCATGTGCATAATGGAAAACCCATGAAGAAAATTTTGTTAAACATTACTTACTAATAAAACAAAAAATAATGGCAATTTTGTATGAACCTTTCGGGGATTTTAGCAAAATATTTGACGACGAGTTTGTTCCTGATAATAGAGTGATACCGTAGTTTTAAATACAATTGTCTTTTGTTTAAATGATTTTGAAAGATATTTCGAATGTAATCTTTTCGGTGGTGAAACATGCCTTCACTTAAAAAGTTTGTTACAACGAAGTTGAGAAAATCCTGTTTATATTAGCATGAAATGTTCCTAAAGCTGCCCAATAAAAATCAGAAGATATTTTTGATGCAGTTAAAATTTGAATATCATAGATACAGTATTTATATCATATTTTTTCCTTTTCAGCATCGCTATCAAAAAAATAAATAAATTAAAAAATTAAAAAAAAAAAAAACGAATTTGACATTAATATACTATGATAAATGAATAAGTTACCATAGTTAAATTTATAAAATTATCTATTAGCAATTAATATAATTGGTTATCAATAACTTATTGCTAGAAGAATTAATAAAATATCTTGAAATATTGAAAAAAAATGATTCCAGTTAAAAATAAGAAATGTAGCAGATACATATAAAATATTTTAGAGCAAATTGTACCCTGTTAATTGATTATACATTATGTCATCGTTTTAAGTTCATTTTCGAAGGATTATGTTAAATAATTTTACTCGAAAGTGTATTTTGTTTATTTAGTGCGAATTGCAAATATTAAGTAAAACAAAAAGAGTGACTTGATAATACTTCAAAAATATAAAATGTAGTAAAATTTAATTCGCATTTGTAATATTACAGTATTTTAAAAACGTATTAAAAGAGGTTATAAATTTTATATTTCTAAAAATATTCCAAGAAATGCGTTATAGAATCGCTTAACTTTCTAGGAATCAAGTATTCGAAAAAGCAATACTATATTCGTGTGATTGTTGATTATTTATATTGTAATGAAAGAGAAATATAAATGTTTACAGAATGAATTATTTTAACTGTAAAATTTAACTTCTCATTGAATCTATAAAGTTGTCCTAATAATATTTTTATTTTAAAATATAAAAATGAAAGTTGTAGTTTTTTTCTTGACGACTATTCGAAGGTTTATAATACGATGATTTTAGCACTGAATATGTAAAAATTAATTGCTTTCATGTTCTGTATCAAATACGTTTAAGACGATATTCGTAATGAATTAGTATTTGTATAAATTTCGTTCAAATATTGGAAAAGTCTTGCAGTTGACTTTAAAATGTAAGAGTTAATCTCGTTTTCCATGTTGTTTAAATGAGATTAAGAGTTGTTCGTGATTAAAATCAATATAAATCATTACGTTTCCTTCCGTTATCTTTGTCCAACTTCAACCTTTTATATCGCAAAAGCGATTGAAATATGAAATTTCCCATTTCGAATTTTCGTTTGTCGGGCTTCATACTCTCATTACTATAATAAATTGTAATCTTTCCACAAATTGGCAAACTTTTAACTAACCAAGAATTTCGACGTGGTAAAGTGAAAAAATCGTTAATGGACTTCAAATGTTCTCACTTGTAGAAGGTGTGAAAGCTAAATTGTGCGGATAAAAAATTGCTTGTGCTGAATTACAATGCATTCTTAATAATCATCTAAATTATGAATTGTTGGAATTTAAAATTTAGTTTGGAAAAAATTGTAGTTTGCGTCTGTCTCTCAACGATTATGTTTTGCACATGAGGGTTAATTGGACCGAAGCATACAACTTGACGCTCATTTTAAACATCCATACCCAATGTAGACTCGCACACACGAACTGTCAAACCGAAGCCATTACCCATTCGGCTGTCTGTTTGTGTTAAAAATGTATGCGGATGGTAATGCAGGTGGTAGAATTAATTATTCACTATAATATCGTTAATAATTAAAAATTCCATTCTGTAAGGATGTTAAAATGTCTTACAGTGACTTTCAGCTGTTAGGTCAGATTGTCAAAATGTACGATTTCTTGTATTCTGTTTTTTATTTGTGTGTAAGGAGTTTAGTTTTCGCTTTGTCGCTCAATGGTCATTGCTTCGCACACTTGAGATATTTAGACTAGGACCTAATATGGAGTGCAAACTACTAAAAATATCCATTCCGAGTTGGGAATCGAACTCACGCATTGTTGTATTGAAGGCCAGAGCGCTAACCATTCAGCTGCCCGCTCGGATAGTATTCAACAAAAATATATACGTGGAATTTCTGTGGATACAACGTACATATATCACCAAATCAGTGATTATTATTTCCTTGTTCCACCAACAGGAATTCTTAAAAGTGCGTTATCTGTTGATTATGTACTCTATTTTTAACATTTTATTGGAATTCTTATGCAATTGCCTTATTGAAAGTTTATTGTTAAGCAATCTGGTTGTTAGGTAAACTTGAACTTCAGCTTCGAAAGGCTAATCAAAAAGGACAAAGTTTGGTAATCGGACAGTCCCCACACAATTAGGGCGTGAATCATCGTTTCCGTCTTCGGTTTATCGCCTTCCAATTGTCCGGTTGTTGGCGTTACGGCTAAATTCTGCGTTAGAAATCTATTCCTCACGTTGGGTGACCAAACGCTGGGCATTATGAGAAAATGGTAGCATTTCCGCGCATTATTTCACCGTGTTTTGTGAACCGTACGTTTACAAACAATAGCACTGTTCAAAATGGATTCACTTGATTGCTTGAAATGGTTTTTATTTATTTGTGTAGTGGTTATTGTATTTTTTTAATCACTGATTCATCCATTTGGTGATTGCCGAAGTGAAAATAGAGGAGTTCATTTCTTGCTAGTAGTCAAATATTGATAGTTTTGTGTTCAATTTCTTAGTTTTACTATAGTAGGTGGCGCTGTAAATTACTGATATTCAGCTCATTGTTTCGTGAAAAATCATAACAAAAATTAACTACAAAGCCAGCCTTAACAATCAGAACAAGTAGCAACAAAAATGATAATTTAGTTTAAAAATTTTTAACAAAGCATTTAAATTGCTCGAACTTCTTCAGTATCTAGGAATCATAACCACAAGATTAAGTTTTATTGCTTTTTAAGCAAAACCCTCCAGTGCTATTCGATATAACACTGCAGGTGAATTGGAAATTTTGAAATAAATTATTTCTTAAATACTATTATATGTTTGTTCGTAATCATTGTTCTTTTCTGTAAGAATAACGAAATGTGAGCAGCATATAGAAATTCTAAGCTTAAAATATACCAATCATGTACGATTCTAAATAGTTTATTGTAAAATAATTATAAAATGCTGTAATAATAGCGTTGTAGTCGACGCTAATGATTAGCTAATAACTGGTTATTCTGACTTATTCATCTGATTCTTTCTCTCGTTCTGCTTATAGACTTAAAAAATCGGTTCAGTTGTGTCTACCATACTTATTATAGTTGTTAACTATTATTTAAGCCTTGATTTTTAATTAGTCAAAATTTTAGAATGCTATAAACTAGTTTCTGACTTAATGAATGTTAAAATTCTAGGAAAAAAACATTTTCAATAAATGAATTGCTATTCTCTTATTATTGGATTTGCTTAATTTAATAATATCAGATTCGTGTATATATATATATATATATATATATATATATATCCCCGAAAAATTTTTTGAATATGTCATTCAAGTGTTTCGCGTGAAAAGTTCCAAAAATTTCATCTTTATTGATATTCAAAGTAGAGAATATATAAAATAAGTTTAAAAACTTCTGTATTCGATTACTTTTGTTCTTTATTTTTATATTGATTTGAAATTCCTGTAGGATGCTTGATACGGTACATTTAATCTCAAAGAAGAGTGAACGAACTTGCGCAGCTGTTCAGCACTATAAAATGATTCGAAAATTGCTTTACGAAATAAGCGAAACCTTTCTTTTACTCACATTCGAACGACATAAAATTATTTTTCTCTTTATTTTCCTGTTTATGGTCTTACCTCTCCTTGAGCAAGTGACTCGATAGTTCTCTTCCCTCGCTGAAAGGCTTCCATTTTACGGTCGGTTGCCACCCCAAATTTTGTATTATCTTTCAATTTGAGACAATTAGCCAATTTTTCTCTCCGCTTGTTCGAAAAACGCTTTTAGAGACGCTTATCAAAATACAACTTCAGTGTTGCCATTCTTAAATTGATAAATTCATTGTTTTCTGGACAGCGGAAGTAAAAATCGGCTGCCTTTGGTGGTAATATAGAATATTATTAGTTGATTTATTTGT
>JAPDSC010112925.1:375739-386855 GCA_026290005.1 Latrodectus geometricus
ATAAAAATAGAATTTAAAAATGAGTGTATCTTCCTACAAGTGGTTTTGGCAAAATTGTTTTCTAACTGGCAATTAAGTATTGGTTTAAGACTCTGAATTAACTATTGTATGGGTACGTAAAGAATTTTTTTTTTCTTATTCAGATTCTTGTGTTTTGATTAGATCTGATAATAAAAACCACATTTAATTGTGCTTTTTTGAATAATTATATAAAATACTACTTAGTCTCATGCATCAAGTTTTTTCCCCATTACTAATATTTTCGTGTTTTTTTTTCTTGCAGTGATGTTGGTATCTCAAGGAGAGGCATCGCTGACATATCAGGTGTAATAACCAAGCAAGGAAGCCGTTCCACCCCCTCAGAAACACCCCCAGGAAAACATCCCGATGTGGAAGAAACTGTTTTCATCCTGCGGAACTTTCTGAAGAAGCACTTCCTCGGCACTCAGTCCACTCGGCTTCGATAAAACTCACGCTACACGAGTCCCTCCCCAGAACAAAGCACATGCCGCTCAGCACGTCTCCGCCCCCGCACGGAGTGGCATCGCAGTCCCTGACTGCCGATGTCCGCTCCCTGGTCCTTCTGACGGCTGCATGTACCCTCCTGCTGGGGGTGCTGCTACCCCACCCAACCACAGCTGCGTGGCAAGACGAATACAGGCCAAGAGTACGATCCAATGCACCACGTAAGTAACCCTTCTTGTCTCTTGTGTACTCTGGACTACGATAATCAGGGGTTGCAGAAAAAGAAATCTTTGACCCCGTTCAGATGAGTGTATATTTGGTGATGAAAGTTCTAAGCCTAGACTTCGATGGTCTAAGCAGAACTGCCCATGTCCTAGACATTGCTGAATCCGCTATTCTAAACTGTACTAGTCTACCACAACAATATCTTCCGTCCTTTAATGGCGGTTGCTATAGTGTTCTTTTCAAATTGGGATTAAGGTGTAATGGAAGGGCGATGTACCTATCAAGGCTTTGAGTAAGCCAGGCGGGTACTTTTCTTCCGGTTACTCCAGTAAAAAATGAATCGTGTCTTTAGGCAACAGACAGTTGCATACTAATAAGGAGATCAATTCGCATATTGGACAGACAGTAGTCCCGATCAGAGGTATAGTTCGAGAAGATGTCACTTTGTACCTATAAAATATAGGGTAATTTTACGAAAAGCACATTTATTTCTTGTGTTTAACTATACCTTCTTAAGATAAAATCAAAACCATGATATTTTTTTAACGTAAGCAGTAATTTATTCCTGATCCAAATGGGACTTACTTTCTAATTTGCTAATTAAGCGACTTAACTTAGTACAGACTTATTTATTTTCAATTTTATTAATTTAGACCTGGGTTTCTCTTCAAGTAACGTAGGTCCAGTAAATAATAGAATAATTACAAAAATTTTAATGCAGAAAATTCTGTAGAACTTTTATCAAGAAGCAAGATTTTTTAAAATTTATTTTTATTTTTATTGCCTTTTTCTGATAAAAGAAGTAAATCTGACCTTGTTTTCACTGGCTGAAATCTGTACTTGCTTCAACTGTCTTATATGTCATTGATTGAATGATACTTATTGATTATTCATAACAATATACTATATACGTACTTTTAAAAATGGAAGGAAAAGTAACCTCGCATTTATCGTTTGCTTGCAATACTTGTACTGTCTGCATTTTTCACTCGCTAAAATGGTAGAATTAAAAATGGCCACATTATTTTCTTCATAACAAATATAACGTAAAAACAATGTACTTTCACCAGTACCTTTGCTTTCTCAAAAATACATAAGCATCTGTTTAGAATTCTTGATTTGCTTCAATAGACTTCATAACTACATTTTCTCTGAACAATGAAAGTTGCAAATATCGAACGGATTCAATTTATTTTCAGTGTCTTGAAAAAGTACTTTATTTGCGTCAAAATATACAGGAGTGAATTGAGTTGTGTGTGGAAAAATTATTAGGCCCATTTCAAATATCCATTCTAAATTTTTGTCATATTTTTAAGTATCATATACAATGCCGTTACCTTTATGATTTTTGGTAAAACAATTCAATTAAAGAATTAAGGCAAAACAAAATCCACATAATATAATGACTTCTATCACCCTGAGTTATTGAATAATTGTTTTAATTTGAAGGTGACCTTCAGTTTTTGACGTGTTTCTTGGCGATCCGTTTTTATCGCCCTCCAGTGACTGAAAATTCCATTGGCGATAAAATTCCCGCTTTTTCGATTGTTTGATTTGCTCAAGTATTTCCTTTCCCACATACCATGCCTTTTAAAGATTGCACACCTCCTTGTAGGCTTTCCGGGGGTAAACAGACTCCTTTTATCGAGAACGACGAGGGGTTGAAGTTGTACGATTTTTATCTCTGCCCACTTGTCGAACCGGTTGGATAGGATCCGCTCGAGTGAGTTTTCTGTTGCCATGAATGGGGTGTGAAGTAGTACTACGTCCGATTTTTATTTACTTTATTTTTTTTTTGTTTGCGCTTTCTGATCGGAAAGCAATTGTGGATTAGTAGTTGCTTGGAAATGATTTTCGTCATGGGCTCGAATTCTTGACTGTGGGTTTGGTAATCCTACTAAAAAAAGTTCAAATTTCATTACGACATTTAATACGGTGATTAAAGCAAAATGAGAAGTTTTTTTCGTCGAAATTTTTCTATTTTAGGTCTTTTGTTTCATTCAAGTTCATTGCCATTGTTTGTTTCATTCAAGTTCATTTCATTCAAGTTCATTCCATTAAATTAAAACTAGTCCGCGCGAAGATAATCATCCCATGTCACCCATTTCAAAAGTCTCAATCAAAATGGAAGCTGAATGACTCTCTGGTGTGTGAAAAGGGACGATAGAGCCGGGGTGAGCTTTAAGGGGAGGTCGACCGGTAGACAGCCAAGATATTTTGGGGTCTACCAAGACACATTACGACACCGATGCCCCACACTGTCTTGGCGGTCCACATATCTAATTTTATGATCCTCATATTTAAAAAGATACTTCTTTTACCCCCGTGTTGACTGTGAGTTTCTCGCCACCTAATTTAAAGGTAGGCTCGTGAGCCAGAAAAGTTTTTCCACCCCACTAACAGAGTGATTAACTTACGACCACATTCAACAGATAAATTAAAATAAAATATTATTTGGGCCGTTCCAAAGGTACCCCAAATGTTTTTGAGAGCCTGATGTCGTGACATCATACATTTTCATGAATCTTTTTTACTCCCATATCTAAATGTGCATGCAATTGCACACAAGACATGGAAGAGATGTCATCAGCGCAGTTTCGTTTTAGAGAGTCACTCTTTTGGCTATTAGCACTGAATTGACTTCCAAGTGGATTGCCATCGGATGTTTGGTTCAACATTTCGTGTCTAAGACTGAGCTTCGGAATTCACTTTAATCTATGACTAATTAAGCAAAAGTGACCCTTGAGAGATAAACAAACCAAACTTAGTACTCTCCTAATTCTTATGGAATGGTTGAGAATCACGAAGAATTTTGCATGTGTTGTGTTTTGACTATTCAGTATTTGCGTCATCTTTAAGCAATTTTGAACGCATACTTTTTGTTGATAATTCTCGTTGGTAATCTATGTTTGAGGTTACTTGGATGAATGTTCTTTTTCGTTTTACTTATTATTATTTATATATTTTTCGCATCTTCATATTTCTTCCATATTCTATTTATATTTTATAAATGTCATGATTACCATACTTCTGGTTATAAAATGTTTGCAGAATAATAAATGATTAATAATAACTTGGATAATGTGATAAATAGCATTTTTCAATGAATGACTAGAAACCTGTATTTATTGCTTTAACTTGTGTTTACATTTTTGTTTTTTAATTATAAATAATTGATATTTTTGTTTATTTTTCATTATTAATCTATATTAATTTCTTGCTTTATATGAATGTTTATTGGCGTTTTGACAAAAGTCATACATATTTGTCACGTATGATTACATAAATAATGGGGAAAGTCTAAGCGAAATCAAGCCAAAGAGACATATATTCCTTTTTATGTTTATAAATTTGCAGTATATAACAATATATTATTGAATGTTAATTATAAAAATATGTATTACATGCTACTATCTTAATTCAAAATTTTGATGTAGACAAATTATCATTAATGACGTCATTCACGTTTGCAGGACAGTGAGAAGTATTTATTTCTTCAATTAAGTGTTAATCAGTCAATGTTCATTGTGTCGAGGAATGTATTCTAAATGGATTTCTTCTATAAGTCGAGAACATTTTAAATCATAGTCTCTGCCCAAATAACAAAAAGTGCCTGTCGTGATAAACAAACAAACCAAACTGTCTTTAGTGTTCCAATCTTGTTGCAATGAGAATTTTTGTATTGTTTTGATGTAAGGAAACCGTCTACATTTATCGCTCTCTTTATTCATTCATCTGCAAGTCGTGCAATCGACACCCAGCGGCGAAGTGATCCAGCATTCTCTTTGAAGCAACCAATTTCCACATTTATAATGGACAATTGACCATTTTTCGTTTCGTACACAATACTACCTAAAAAAATTAAATGTTCTCTAGTCTTTTAAGAGGACATTTTTACAAAAGGAACTAAATAATGCTCTTAGAATATCTTAGTACTGCACTTAGAGTATCACTATCCGTTTCATCTATCAAACAGCTTAAAATACTAAATGCCTCTACCACATTCATTTAAAATTACAATTCCAGAATAAGGTAATGCATAACTCTCTTTGAATACCTTCTAAAAATGTTATCATAATCCAATGGTGAGATACAATAGGCCTGTCATTTGCCGCAAATAGAAATGTCCTGAAACCCGGACTTGCTTCGAATTACAAGTGACGTCAACGTTGAATATGCACTAAAAGTCGAGGGATTCCTGAACACATCATAATGAAAATTAACAATGTTTGAAGAGGTGTTCCTCCAATTCAACCACTCTGCTTCATTCTGGAGGAATCGTTAGATGTTCAAACTATCGATAAACAATTTCGCAACCGTGATGGAAGCCTGTCCGCTTCTTGCACGACGCTGAGCTGGTCGTGACGCTCCATTAAAGGGGACCCTTCTCTTGCAACTCGTTTTCGAGCTCTCGTCACGTTTGGCGAAATCCACCCCCAGGCAACTGAGCAATTACACAAATGGAAGATTAAGTGTTGGAGACTTTCATTTTTTATGGCGACAGGTTTATATTTCTTTTCCCTTTTTTTTTGTTGCTGAAGCAATAAAAAGGAGAGTTTTCTGCTGAGACATTCGAAAGGGTTGGCGAGAGAACAGAGCGTATCGATTTTTTTTTCGCCACTCGAGTTCTGTTGTTGAGTTTCTGGTGGTTCGCCGCAACACTTGGGCGATACTCGAGTCAGAAAACGGGAGTGTCTTCTTTTCTAAGAATACAATTGAAGACTTTTTTTGTTCCTGTTGGGTGTGCGCACTTGGCGAAGAATGAACGGATTCCACCCTCGAAGAACGTCTCATCTGTATTCAGTCATCTCAATTTGTTTAGTTGAACCACCATAATACCACAAAATGTAGTTTTACTTATTACAAACGTGTTTTGAAGTACCTAACCAAATTAAAATCCTGCCATCGAGTTGTATGGTGACAAGCAATTGTTTATTTTAAAGTTATGCTTCTCTCATCTTCTACATCTTAATAAAAAAGAGGGCATGTTAGCTCTTATTAAGCTTTGAATAAGTGTATTGTATGCGTTATATTTCTAGTTGCCTGTTTCAATCGAAAAAAAAAAAAAACTATTAAACACAGTCAGTCATATTTTTAGAATTTTTCGGGACCTTCTTTAAATCGATCAAAATAACCACAAGCGCGTGATTATTTTAAACCTTGATAATCTTTCAAATTCAACCTCGCAAACGGCCACCTTCTCTTCCAAACACCTATAACAATAATAATTTAACAGCAACAATTATCATAAAAATACTTGTTACTAATATCTGTTATTAATACTTCTTATTAATTATATTATATTTTTTAACTGTTATCGCAAAAGATTTAACAAATTAAAAATGGTGTCCATCCCTGATAAAATACCTTTCCGGCCAAGGGAGCTCTATATCTTTAAGTCCTGTCTGAACATCTAATTTTTTCACTAAGATCTCTCAAACCGTTTTCTCTCTTCCCTGTCTACTTGGAAGGCTTAATGGTCGGTGGCCATGTCATTCTACTCTTGATTGAATTTGATATTGAAGAGGCTTGCAATTTTTTAACCAATTTGAGTATGTTAATGACAAAATTATTTTCCCAGTTAACTTCGCCTCGTCTGAAAAATATCTTCAAATTGTAGGCTATGGATTCTAACATTAATTTACATTATCCATCTTACGAGATTATTCTCAGATATTTACTATTTCTTGTTCACAGTTTTCAAACTAAATACAGCTTTTTTCCTTTTTATAAATAACTATATTCATAATATATTTAAACTAAATAGCTATATAGCCACTTAAAATAAGTTGTTTTTATGAATTATAATATTTGTACAATCTTAACTATGGTAATGTTGTAAATTATTTAAGTGTAAAAACTTGTTCATTTACATTCACTATTTGTTATTAATTATACCTGTTATTATCAATACGTGTTATTAATAGTATTTGTCATTATTTGTTATCGGAGAAGATTAATTGCGTTTAAAAATTAATTTAGGTGTTATAAATTAATAAAAATATTGAATATGCGATTACTCATGAAAATAGAACAAGCAAATATGAATAAATTATATCTTTAAAAAAAATCTTTCCCCCTGCCATTGGTGGATCAATGGCATTTCCTCGATCTGTTTGTGGGCGTGTCTGTATTCCAGATCTTGAATTATTAATGTGAAGTACAACTGTCATCGCGTGCAGTTCATTACATTTTCATTGTGTCTTTTCTAAATAGGAATTCAATCCTAGTATTAGGAACAGTTCTAATTTTGAAATAATATGTTGTCTTATTGATTGCGATTAATTGTAATGTAATTAGATTAAATGAATATTTAAAAAATCATTCCTAGTTGTAATTTTTTTCTTTGGCCAGATTTTAAATTTACTTTAATCCTTAAATATATAGAAATTTCACCCACAGACTTAATTTTTGTTTTTAAACACTGAAAGTGATAAATGATTTCGGAACTACTTATTTCTATTGATCAAAAGCTCCAACTTTAGCTTACGTTGTTGGGTACATTATCTCTCAATTGTGTTTCATGGACGCCCAGGCTGTGTTCCTTTCATCAAAAGAGACCGGATGTTTTACCAAGTTCCAATCATTTATATGCTTCTTCAACAGAATGATATTTTTCTGTCTAATGTAATGTGTGTTTATCTGATGCTTGGAGAGTATCGAACATGTTATCCTCTGATTAAGAAAGCGAAGACTATTGTGACCAGATTTATTTATAGATATTATAT
This sequence comes from Latrodectus geometricus, assembly GCA_026290005.1. Classification (NCBI taxonomy): domain Eukaryota; kingdom Metazoa; phylum Arthropoda; class Arachnida; order Araneae; family Theridiidae; genus Latrodectus; species Latrodectus geometricus. The sequence continues at coordinate 383,158 of JAPDSC010112925.1, forward strand.
TCAGATTTGCTTTTTGGAATACAGAGAATTTCGAAGATTCTACTATTACTTATGCAATATAATCCTGCAAGAATTCAGGTATAATATGTACAACTACACTGAAATTCCTCAGCTTCATGTCCATTAAATGAATGCGTGCCCGTGCACTCAATGAGATTACAACGCATTCGAACTGTTGCCTGTCGCATAATTATTACTATTACCGAGACAGTAACTAACGAGTCCTTCGATGCAATTTTAAAGACTTTCTCCTCGAATTATTTATATTTATTGCATGAATGAACGTTAAAATCTGGGGGATATCAGCGGCTATCTCGTGACTTCATCAGCACATGTCGGGTCCCTGATGGGTACTAAAGCGATTACCACATGCCTCGCTCCGCCCCCTCGCCAATCGGAGCATCATCCAGGAAATCTTGGACGAAAACCAGACGCCTTTTATAAAAAAGGGGGGGGGTTTTTTTTTTTTTTTTTTTTTTTTTTTTCCGTTCGTTCTCTTCCGACGTTCATTAATTGTATGCGTTTTAGTAATGGTTTTGGAGTGAAGAACTTGCCACACACTGTCAGAATGCTTGCAATCTTTTTTAAAAAGTAACGTTTTACGTAATAGTTATTTTCCTCATCAGTTGGACCTCCATTTGAGAATGTTTGTTCACTTTTCGTTATTTAGTCGTCCCTCCCCACGAAATTAGCCTGCGTGTTTGACTATATAACGCATATCTCTCCTTATGACTACAAAACCTATATCTCTCCTCTAATTAATCCGGCTAAAATTAACTCCGTAATCGGCTCTTAGTTGAGAGCGTTTGTTCTGATATTAAGAGGGTCATAGATTCGATTCTGATTAAGAATCAGTTAGTTTGGTGTCGAAGTGTTTAAAAGAAGTTGAAGATTCAGATGTCAACTGACTATATCTCAAAAATATGAATAATTTCTCCTAAACACCTAAGTCAAATGTTAAACCCTAATGACAGTATGTAATCGTTGTTGAAACCGAATTACAAAATTAGTGTGGAGGAAAGCATAGTTTCTCCTGCAATTAATCTACTGAAGACAATGTCTTAATAACCATGGAAGAGTTGGTTTTTTAAAACCAGAAGTTTTGAGAATCGACTTTGACTGTAAATCATTGGCCATCAGGTTGTTAAGACATAACTTTGATTCTTTTGTGTGATGTGAAAGTGTATTTGAGAGTTTAGCTGTCCATTTTTATCACTTGACCTTGGCTTGTGGATGTGGCGTTGCTGACTAAAGGGAATGTGTAGTCTTTTTCCTTACTAATCTTGGATGGATCAACCAAATCATAAAAGGATTTTCATCTCTTTCTAGTTCTTTCACCGAATTGAAGACCAACTCAATGAATCTCCGCATGTGTAAATGCCAAGCTAATAACTATGTTGCTAGTGATCTGGCTATTTATCCCCTCCTTGGTTCGATAATCACTTTCGGCTTTTGTTTGTAGGAGTTCAGAATTCATTTTAAACCTTAGGTCTTGGTTCAGTTATACCTCTAGGGGGAAAAAAACTATAGAGTAACTATCAGATAAAAAATAGCTGGTGTGGAAGGGAGTGTGCCTGCTCGGGTGTCGACTTCATATTTGATTGTGGTTCAAAATGACGAAGTGATCGTTGAAGGTTTTAACCAACTAAGCAATTGCTACAACTTTAAGTCTAAAGTCTTCCGTTTGGTATGGTATCGATATTCACAGAGATTAGTCTCAGTTCCGGTGTTGATCTCGTTACTTTATTATCATTTAAAATTGTGAGGCACTCTCTTTCTGATCAGTCGGTCTGATTTCTGCCTTTCTTGGTTTATGAATGTAATACAGGGTGACGTTCCAGCTAAAGCACATGTCACTTTCGAAACCTATCTTCTGACATTTTCCAAAACGCGTGTTATCTTTGGTTGTGTCCACCCCTCAACAAACTGCAGCACCTGTTTGTTCTCACCCTCTCTGGCGATAACAGCCAGCGTAACGTGAACTCCTTCGCTGGTTAAGTAAACTTCCGCTTCGTTCTCGGGTGAGTGAACGGGGAACGCATACGAAGTTTGTGAATGAAAAACAGATACGTTGATTTCGCTTGGCGATTTGTCACTCAATTCATTGTGTATTGTTGTTGTGTGCCCTTTTTTTCTAATTGACATAAAAGACTTGGAATTTATTCTGTTTCATTTTCTTCATTGTTTCTTTAAAAAAGAATGCAAAAAATTGATTTTTAATTTTTTTTTTTTTTTTAATTAATTTATATAAATTTTTTGGTGGCACTTGATGTTTAAAGCCTTTGCTATAAACCACCAACCAACCCATGTTACAAAAGAGCTAAAAATAGACAAACGAGGGGCAGTCGTATGCATTTTTGACTTCAGTTTTCTGAATTTGAGGAATCGTGTCTGAGTTTTTAACTTACCGAGGTGAGAGGAAGTCGTGGTTTCGTCTACCCGGGAAAAAGATGCTCTGGATTACAGTCGAATATGTCCAAATGGACTTCCACACTGTGTAAAGAACAGCTTAAGGCCTTTGTAAGCCATCTTTTAATATACACCACATATTGCCTTTCGGGAGATATTATAAAATAGATATTGGGTCTTATTTACAAGTCGCAAGGGAGGAAACCTGGAATATTTCCAGGTACGCACCCCGTCATATGTGCATGCTTAAGGCAGAAGTACAGTATCCATCTCCCGTTGCTCAACAGTGGCTGGGATCGAACCCGGGATTTTTTTGCCCTTGAGAGCGGTGTCCAATTACTAGTTCACGGTAGGTTCTTATGTAAGTGGACTTAAAAGGAAAATAGGAAAATGCTATGTTGGAAATTAACAAAAAATAAGAACGAAGCAATTGAAGTGCGTGGTATTATTGTGGGAAAGGGAATGTTTTCGATGCCCTACTGAAAACTATTACAGATATTTGGATGATTCTAAATTAGTGAAATAATACTAAGAAAGCAAATAATTCTAAATTGGTAATAATCTTGGCGTAATTTTGATAGAACAGGCCGAGAGAATTAAATAGCTCAAATATTTATTTAAACATCGTTTTATTTTCATTAAAACTGTAAGTTTCTGTAATATATGCATCCTGACCCAAGCCAAAATTCCCGTACAGAGGAATTTTTAAACAGCCTATTGACCAAAAATTCAACTGTTTCGAAATTTAAAGAATAAAATGGAGCAAGTGCTTAAAAATAATTTTATCTGAACCTTAAACAAAGAAGCATCCTATTTTGCGGAATTAGAAGTCTCTCATTCGATCCAGCCACTATTAATGACAGGTGTGTATTCCGCTCTTGCTTTCTATATCCAAGTTTTTTAAGCTTGAGTGCTTGAATCTTTTCGAGGTTTCCTCCCTTGTTATACTTGAATACAAACTATTCTCTGTCATTCTTTTCAGCCTGCAACAGTTATTTAATCTCGTATTCCAACTATGGGGTCACACATTATTAACATTTTATGTACTTTTATTCTTCATAAAATATATTATTTGCTATGCCATTTACCGCCGTATCCATGCACCTCCCGCTGTTCAACAGTGGCTGGGATCGAACGTTTAATCCCCAATCTACTTCTATATACGTGTATGACATTTTGTTAAAAATCCTTAGAAATTTTGCTCAAAAATAATACAGGAATTATTAAGGATTAAATGGACAAGCAAACTTATATATATATATATATATATATATATATATATATATATA
>JAPDSC010112925.1:386955-441491 GCA_026290005.1 Latrodectus geometricus
TATGTATATGTATGTATATGTATATATATGTATATGTATGTATATGTATATGTATGTATATGTATATATATGTATATGTATATATATGTATATGTATATATATATATGTATATGTATATATATGTGTATATATGTATATATAGGTATATGTATATATATGTATATATATATGTATATATAGGTATATATATATATATATGTATATATATATATATATATGGGCAATGTAACATTTTGTCTGTAAAATCTTGAAAGAAATTTAGATAACTGCTCTACAAGTATCTACACAGACAAGTTTGTGTAATAAACAAAAATTCAAATATTCTTATCCCGTTGCTGACCAGTGACTAGATTCGAACCCGGGACCTTGTATTCCAAAAGAGCAATGTTACTTAGCAAAGATGAATTCTTACATTTATATATGAAGTAAACTTTTCTTAAAATTCTTACAAATATCGCCTCTACTACTTAAATAATAAAGGAGTTACATAAAAAGAAGCAAAATAATAAGTCGAATAACGATAATACATCATCTAGAATTTTATCTGTTTTATAGATCGCTGCGCGATTACTGAAATAATCGCTTACTTCTTGTGGTATTAAGCTCCTGACCATCTTTAGATAATCATCCTGCCTCACTAAACCCAATTTTTCACTTACTAAAAGAAGAAACAATAAGAAAACACCGGGCTGCACACGCTTTCTTAATATTTATGTGCCATACACGTGTACCATCGTTTCGTTGCCATTAAGAAAAAGAGAAGAAACTTAAACGATCGAGATGAAGAAGTAATCTTTTTAGAAAGCCATCCGTATAAAGGCCGATTTTCTTTTTTCCTTGGCGGCCTTTTTCTTGCTTCGTCAGTGTAAAGATGTGCAATATGGCTTCGCACACTCTTTCATATTTTTTCTTCATTCTGCCTTCCAAGTTCCAAAATCCTTTTTTTTTTTTTTTTTTTGTTCATAGGTTGTGTTTTTGAAGCTATAGTTTGGAGCATGAGTTGGCCCAATTTTTTGGCGAGTTTTATATACATTTCTTTTTTTTTTTTCTCTTCATTTACTTATTTACTTTGGAATCGTGACCTTTTCGGATGTTCTTTCGTTCGTGTTATTCTTTTCTTTCTTAAGAGACTTTTATAAAATAATGAGCTTGTTTTTTTATTTAACTTTTTTCTGAAAGATGATAGTTATTGTGGAAATTGTTTTTTGATACAACCAATTGTGATAGGAAAAAAAGCGGCGTTGTTTTTTATTCGATTTTACATTGGTAATTCATTTAGATAAGAGATTTGTAAAGGTTGTTTCCTTTAGAGGGCATCTACGTCAACCGTCAGCAACCTGCTCCATGCGTGCCACATTTGGCACGTGGAATGCATTCTATGTGAAGTGCCAAATATGACACGCAACGTAGACCATCCTACTTAAAATTACTGTTTATGTGTTGGACATGAAAATTCCTTACAACAGTGTGGCCTAGTGGTAGCCAGCGTTCTGCTTTGTGGAAGGTTCTGGGTTTGATTCCAACCAATGCTAATAATAGAAGGGTGATGCTTGTTTCTGCTGTCTATATGAAAATGTATCGCCATGTAATGTCCTCTGCGCGTTTGCCTCACCATGGCCTGATTGTAAAACCGCGGTCTTGAGATTTGAAAGCTATTGGTTTCGATCCTATCTAGAGCAGCAGTCAATGGTATTTTCTGGCATTCTCTTCTCTGAGCGGTCTGTATTGCTTAGACAGATGCGAATATTTGACGCAGAAACGCCGCGTTCCTCTCCTGTTAGCAAACAGTGGCTGGAATCGAACCTGCTGTCTTGCTATCTGATTAATTGATTTATCCCTCTGGGGTCTCTTTTGATCGATAATTCTCATTTTCTTATTTATTTTTTATTTATTTTTTTAATTTATTATTATTTTTTTGTAACGGCACATTTAAAGATTTCAAAATTAGGCAACACACAAAGATAAGTTTAGAAGTTTACTTGTTTTTGGCATTACTTAAATTTCATGGTTCCTGTTATAAGCTGCCAAATCGCATTAGAAAAAGAATAAAATAAAGAGCAACCCTAAACACTTTTATTGTCGAATTTGCCAAATTTGATGAAATGTCATAATATTTTTTTTTAAATCATTTTAGGCAATAATGAAAAAAATGAGCAAAATACCGTCTTCTTTTCCCAGGAAAAAGAAGAATTTATTAACTCGCAATCGAATATACGTAAATGAACACGAAATGCGGCGAAAATTCTGTGGGAATGTAAAGCAATCACGGAAATATGGATTCAGATTTTATTATCTTATTCTAAAAATATACACACTCAGTGACATTTCATTCAGTTAAGAGAAATTCCTAAGGTCACCTGACTGCTCGGCTGTTTATGAAATTCCTTTCGCATTGTGCCGGCTTCTCGAGTATCGTTTGCACTTCCGCGTCGATCAGTGAATCACTCAACACTTCGATTTCTGAATGAGAATCGATTAATCAATTAATCGCCTATGTCTCGAGTTTCCGTTCTTGAAAACCTTTCTCTGCTGGATTCTATATCTATCCTTAATAATATTGCCCATTATTTTTTTTTTTTCTTACATTCATCAGCGAGTAGGAAAAGCTCTTGCGGTGAAAAATGAAATTACTACGGAAAATGTCTAGTGGTCAAAATGTGCTTGAACTAAGCATGATAATCAATATGCATGCGTAAATCTCAAAAAATTAAAATGATTTAGTTTGTCATGAATTATAATTTTCGTGTTTTGAATTGCGTCTTTATAATAATTATACAATTAGAAAAATATCCGTATTGCTATTTTTTTTTCTAAGACATTTATTTTCAAAACATTGTTGACACAGGTACTTTTTTTAATTATTATAATATATAATAACATATTATTATGTAAAAAGTTATTATAATGTATATAATTTTTCATTATAATTTATGTTATTGAAGAAATTTCGATTTGCGAAGTAAAGATTTTGAAAATGTCATGTTATAATTTTAATTCATTCATTCATGTTAGTTTTAGAAAAACTTGATTTTTTTAAAGTTTTTTATTATATTTATTTATGTATTTTATATTTTTATATCTCTGTTCTGTATTGTTGATTTTTCAATGTATCCAATAACAGATAGTAAATAAATAAATAAAATCATGAATAAATACATCCGCACAAGTGTTGCCTAATCTGATCCAGAAAACTGCCAAAGAGAGACTCTTTACTACAATTAAGTTGATTTTTCCGCATCATACGATCGGAAGAGATCGTTTGGCAAGCGATGACAAACGCCGCCTTGCACAGACCGTGAAATATACGAGTTTGTTTAATAAACCGTTCTTCAAGAAGAATACAAGCTGTTTTTTATTCAGAGTTATAAAATGAAAACAAATAGGCGTTCTGCGCTGTATCACTCTACGCTTGGCGCCACACTTTGCTTTTTTACCCCTGTTCTTTTCGGCAGAAAATAAAGTCGTCTGCTCGATTGTTCGAAACCCGTGATGCAGTTACTCTTCAGGACATGTTCTAGTACCTGACTTTTCTTTGCATTTTTGTGAAACCTAAGGAGTAAAATTTTCTTATTTTAATTGATTTCAATTTCAGCGGTGCAGAAATTTGTTCGTATGTAATACATGCCTGTGTTTCCGCCCTCCTTTTTTGTTCTATTTTGGCAACAATGTTGTCATAGTGATAGATTTCGCAACATTGTTTCAATGAAGTTTTTGTTTTTCCACTCTTCTTTATCATGGCGTAAGATAGCAGTAATTATCAGGATAAAATTCACGATGGAGAGCATTTATTAAAAAAACCATGTAGTCATCCTTTACGAATTTTCTTTTTATTGTATTTGCGTTTTCATGTTCCGTAATATTCCCATCTTACTGAACTGCACATTGAGTATTGGTGACAGTAATTCTAAAAATGTATTTAGGATTATTTATTTTGTTCTAAAACCATGATTTCTGGCGAGAAATATAATTTTTATCCGTCAGTTTGGTGTTTCAAGTGTTAACTTATTTTGCAATGTGTCAATTATAAACTTGGTTAACGGTTATGCTTTTGACAGCGCATAACGAATAATCTAACAGCTGAGATTTTTTACAAGATATTGTTTTTTATAACCAAACGTATAGCTTTCCGGTAGAACTTTCTGAAATTTGCATATGCAACAGATAAAAATCGAAAAACTTCCAAGCACACATCTTTTTTAAAATGCGACTGCAAAAATACAATGCCCATATCACGTGGTACAATAGCGTCCGTGAAACCATCCCCTCAAAAGAACTTTGTAATAGATTGTGCAACAAAGAGTTTATATTACAATCTGTATAAAGATATTTTTTTCATTTTTTATATCTTTATTTGCCTTCAACATTTTAATATCTGAATGCAAGTCTAATTTGTATTATATCAAATAATCTTGGATGCGTAGAAGAGTAATTCATTCGTTTGGCTTATAATGAATCCAAAACATGGAGGAAGTCACCAAAGGAAATTTTTTTCTTTTCAATATTTTCTATCATCTGAGACCAAATCGAGAAGCAAATACAAAGATTTTTTATTCAGTTTTCTTGCTAAAGATTCCAACAAAAAAAAAATAATAATTATAAATTCGAAACAAAACTCTGGAGCACTGCTGGGAGACATGTGACAAATGACTCGTTTTTCAGCCTGTTTTTTCCCACCCCATTTCCCTCTTCAGCACTGCTTGCGCCCCATTAAGTCCCCACTTAGGGAATATTGTGTCTCCGGAAATTTTTCACTTTTTTGTGAAAGCACGCGTGGCAACAGCGGTTGCTCGCAGACGACGTGTTAACGATAGCGATTTGTCTGCAAGGATTGCATTGTTTTCTTTTTGCCTTCCCAACCCGTGTTTATTATGTTCGTTGGGGTGTTTGTCTTCCTCTTTTTTCATTCTATTTGCAAGTGCGTTTTTCCGTGAATAATTTGGGAAAAGTGGACCCATGCTTTTGTAGGTGAGGATGGTGTATTGTTGTAAACGAGAGTGTATAGTTCGAATTTTTACTCCTTCTACTAATCTATTTTTTTTCATGTACTTTGTATATCATAATAAATGGATTGAAATAAAAAAAATTTTGCGAAAGCAAACTGCTGCCTGTTTTGTGCTGCGATTGTTGTTTCACTGAATGAAATCGTAAATATGTCAAACACATGTGAACCGGGTAAAATTGTTCATTTATATCCCTTTGTGAATTTCAGCGAAATAATCTGTTTGATAAAGTGAGCTTCTATCGTAAGCAATTTACAATTTTCTCACCCTTGGAGTCCTCCATCTTGAAATCCTGCAGGGAAATGTGTAGGTACATATATAAAGTCACGCCAATTAGAAAAAAAATGTCGCCACACAGCCTGATTCTTCGCCAACAATAGAAAACTGTATGCCAAGTACAACTGGCGGTCTGAAAATTGTTTTTTCTGTAATTTTCATTTAAAAAGCTTTTTTTGGTGATTGTTATAACAATAAAATATCTTTACATTTAGTTATTTTTGTTAGTAAATTGCGCCACTAGTAATCGCTTGTTCTAAATGATTATTTGAAATTTTTTTAACGATAAGTTTTCATTTTGATGATCATTAAATATTCTATACGAAACGATTTGTGGACAACATGATATTACACATTTTCAGATTATTTGATAACTGAGTTATATTGGGTTATAAAAAATATTAAGAACTTTCTTATAAAAGAGATTCATATTTTGCTATTAGCAAATCCTCATGACAATTTTGGAGCTTTAATACTTCAACTTGTAGCCTATAATTTTGGATTAAAACTCCAAAAACGATATAAGAAATATGCCATTTTCTTGGTTTAAAATAACTATTCGAAGTTTAAAATACCTTATTTGTCGTTCGTCTTTGAGATTAAGAAAAGGTGGTTGGTCATTTTTGTTTTCTAAAATAGAGAAATATGCGTGAAAATTGCAATTTTTCAGCACGCATTTAACAATGTTCCCATACATTAATCTTATCTAAAACAAAATTAGCGTCAAACTTGAATTCACAAACTAAGAGAGTAGGTTCACAAACATTCATTATGAAAATTTCAAATCATTCTAAATACAATTATATAGCTTTTATTTATTTTAGTCTAAAAAGAAATAATTAATAGTTCATATATATACTTTGGCAATCTTTCACCGAAGTAATTTTGCTTAGCGGACTTGTCTATTTTTATTAACATAATTTTTTTTTTTTTTTTTAGTTGTACAAACATTTAAATAAGCATATTATCATTGAATAAATTCCTTTTTATTTCTCCTAAATATTCTTTTTTAGAGTAGATCTTTAACGTGAGATAATTGCTTTACACACCGTATCAAAAAATAACAGTGACACCAAAGAGTAACTATTCTCTTGTTAGAGTATTTGGCCATAAAATGACGGATGTGTATTTTCATTACTATTGTTATAGTTACAATGTCTTATAAGGCAATGATGACAATAAAATAACCAGAAAATGTGCTCCAAAACTAGAATGAAATACATCATAAATTTGTTTGGCTCAGTTGAATATTCAATTTACAAACCTCTCATTTATCATCAAGAGTTGTTCTCATTAACTTTATCGAAGTCATTTACATTGCTCTTTCAGAAAAGATACTGATTTTTATAGCTTGATGTATGATTGCATTATTTTAAAATAGGGAATAAAATTGTACAAAAGTTAGTTTTTTCATACTGCGAAATTATAACCTTATTTTTAAAAAATATGTTTTGCACCTTGTTAGTTGCTTAACATGTTTCTTTGAACGACGGGTCGTGGAAAATCTGCTCACGTCTTAAGTGTCGCAACTTGAGCGAGCTGAAGGTGATCATGTTCTGTTATAATAACTGTTGTGAAAGTCGGACAATTAACTGGAATTTTTGGGTCGTTATTTGCCAGGGGTGGAGACGGGAACGGGATGGTTTAGTCGAGGGTGGAAGGATTGGTTGGCTTGGATTACAAGGTGTAGCGGCGCTCCCAGTCCATGTAAACTTACATCTTTTTAAAATGTGGATAAATGTCTGAATTAATGTTTGTGCTTTACTGTGTAATAAATGTTTCGCGTAAAAAATGTTATTTAACTATCCCGGAGAAATAAAATCACCAGAATATCGCAACTGTAAAGTAGACAAAATCCTTCAAGTGAAATAATAATTTTGAAAGTGGCAAGCGGAGTTTGGGATTTTCTGTTTGGTACTTCTATTAAATTATAATGACCCATGCACTTTCCAGTTAAGTATGCTCATTAACTTTGTCCTTTGTTTTGAAAACAGTTAGGAATCTATGAAGAATAAGAACTGATAGGGAAATAGAAGCACTCAGCAAAAGCATTGTGAAATCTATTTAGACACAACGTTTATTTAGGCTCGACCACATCTAGGGACAAACTGATAATCATATGGCAAAATTCTTATACAATATATACAACGGGAAAAAAGATAAATTAGTTCTATTGCACGAAAAAGAAACAAATATGAAGAAGTTTGCTGAAACATCTAAAAGGTTTGGAGATAACCAATTGGAAGAGGAAGACAGAAGCGTCTGGAAAGAGATTGCGTGGCAGGGCTAAGGCTCGTGCCAATATGTAAAGTCTAACAAGGAGAACATTGACAAAAGTTAAATATATTTCCGAGAATAATATTCCAAATATTCATTTTCTTATAGTATTAATATATTATACTTTTCATCCAAATAAATTAGAAATTTCTAAAAATAATCCATCGTACGTATTTGAAAATTTACGACATACGTAATTTCCGGGTTTGGAATTTATAAGAATACCCAAGTACTTTGTTTTACACTTATTATGCAGTGTCACAGTAGTCATTGATTCAAAATTTCGCCGACAGATGTCATCGTAAAACCTTATTTGAATCATGTTGTTTGCCAATAAAAATTACGTCTTCAAAGCACATTCCAATAAGAGCTGCCACTTGATAACTAAATGCAGCTCTTTAATGTAAGATTTGGGATTTGATTTCAAAGGGCTTATGTACAACCAAAACCGATTCCGCCATGAAATCCTTTTATTTGTCTTAAAATCTTCTCTTGTCTAACCTCTTGTGTATTTCTCGATCTCGTTTCCAGAAATACAAGTATGGTTTCAAAATGCCGCCAGAGCTTTTCGGAGCCTAAGATGAAGTAATTACCTTCGAAAAGTGAACAGTAATCCTCTTTTCAATTATGCTGTATTTACATCCATTAACTGATCGCCATCTATGGAAAAGGGCGCCAAATCGAAGCGTCGCCTCATTTCGCTAATGCCCTCTGATAAAACCAGACAGACATCGAAGTTTTCAGAACCTTCCTCACGACTACTGATATGCCAAGAAAGATTTTGATCGATTTATTTTTTGTTTTTTGAGTATTATTTCCCCATTTTTCAACCGCCATGTGAATGGCATTTCACTCGATAAATGTTTTTACCGGTCGCCCGCTTCGAATGGAATTTATACTCTTCAGAGTATAAATAATTTGGTCGCCCTTCTAGATATTACGTGTTGGGTGCCGTCTTCAATTGGCGTTGTTGGCTTCGAAAAATGCGATATCGATCGGAGTCGATTTATCGCCCTTCGCTTAATTCTCTCCTCTCCTCGCCAATTTCGACCCGTAAGATCTCCATTAATTAATTGAAGTTAGTTAACTAAACGCTAAATTAAATTCGAACGCCAGAAAATTTTTATTTTGGTCAGATAATTTTGTGCTATGCGTGTATTTAATTGAAGATCATAGAGTGAATTTTATTGCAGTATTTAATTTAGAATGAATGAGAATTTAGCTATTTCGAATTTTCTCAAATTATGTTGTTCCTTGTACTTTCAGGCTTGTACTATTTGTTCTGTGTTAAATTTATTGTCTGTTTTTACTTTACTTTTAGTTTCGTATTAATCATGTAATTCTTTAATCAATTCTTCGTTAAGTTTTCACAAGAATGGGACCAACAACTAACAGATCGATGAAATTGAGTTGCTTAAAATTCCTTGCATAACTGTCATTAAGGAAAGAAAGGATGGTGAAATCGAATGAATATTCGGCCGGTGTTTAAATAATTACCGTACATGTCAATGAAAAGGACGACAAATTTAATGGCACTATTTGGAAAGGAATACACTAGTTTCTTTCCATAGCCTAAAATATTGGTTGCTAAAAATATATGAGTGGTTGTGTGTGTGTTCAATAGCTATAATGTAAAGCGTTACCAGAAATCCCTTTATTCCACAAAATATTTTCGTATATTGTGTATTTTTATTTCCACTTTTTCCATGTTAATGGCGATTAAATTTTACTTGGTAATTTTTCTCAAAATGTGGAAACCGCGGTAATCTGGTGGGCTAAAGCATTGTTCTCCTATCTGGAATGCAGTAAGCTCCATACCAGATCGAGCCGGTGACTGTGGCCGAGAGTGAATCAAATCAAGCTAAAAATTCTACGATTTCGATTTTCTCTCAAACATTATCACGTGGTATATAAATATAGCCTGATCAGGTGTCAACCCTGCCATTCAACTATTATTCAGAATTGCAAGGCAGTCGGCTGTGTTTTAGGAATCTGTTGGCATATGCGGCCCAAGTTTGATCGCGTTAGCGTCATTTATTCTAGCCTGCAAATTATGCGCGCAATCATATTCAAAAAACCTTAGCTTTTATTATAATTTAATCGATTTGTATTTTTTACTATCGATTATCATCATCATGATAAAGCCATCATAATGTTGCACTTCTACCTTCTTTATGCATTTCTGTCAGTGTGGGGGCTTTTGTGTTTTTTAAGGGTTCCTCTCTTTCGACACGTGAATACGACGCTTTATTTTTGAAGAACTTAACCAAAATTTTAGCTGTACACATAAAATGCTCCCCCCTATATATATATATATTAGTGGGTAGTAGGAACCAAAAGCTAACTATCACAAATTATAAGCACTTTTGTCGTGTATCGTGCAGTATATCTGAAATTTAATTTCCTTTGTTATTGAAATTACATTTTTGAAATATTCCCTTTAATTTGGATATTGAAAAATGTGTTTATTTTTCCATTAGATAGCGCTATTTTATGCGCGTATGTGCTTGAAATTTTTTTTTTTTTTTTTTCTTTTCTAGTTTAAACTTTCCGGTTTTTACTGTTTTGCGTCTTACGGAAATTTTGTTAACTGTAGCCGTATGTGATTGCAGTACGTGATAAGAAATTTGTATTAAATCATTTGTTGAATAATTTACTCTATCGCGTGCAAGAAATTACCTTTCTGCTTAAAAATTTATCTTTTTATTTTTACATAGCCTTAACATAATTCAAACTTTTCTTTTTTTTAGGAATACGTTGTATACTTCTTAATTAGATATAAATCGTATGAGTATATATAGTTTTTTTAAGAGTAAATTTTTTTTATACTTACAATTCTCTGTCTAAAAATAATTTAATTCTATTTGTGGCAACTTCTTTTTTGAGGATTCTATATCTTTATTTTTGTCTTTCGAAACTACTTTGCATTCTTTTTTTTTTCGGAAAGATTTCTTTTTTTCGTAAATTTTTCTTAATTCTTGTTTTGCACAAGAAGAGTTGAAACATTTTTATTGAAGTAAAATAATGTATTTTTATAAAAACATATACTTGAAATTTTTATATTTTGTTTGAACGCTATGTTTTGAAATAACTTTTTTTAAATTATTTATTTACTTTTTTTAAATTATTATGGCGTTCCTGCATTTAAATTTAGAATATGAAATATAAATCGCGACAAAAATCCTTTTATATATACGACTCTCATCCAAAGTATACAATTGTTTTGTTTCAAAATGTATCGAAATAAATTATAATGTTTACAATTTATTTAACTGTATTAATTAAAATATACTGCATAATAGAAATAACGTGACTGAAGTTAAAGATTAATTAATAAAAATGTATGATTAGGAATTAACTATTAAGCATATTTTAAAACCATTCTTACTCTGTAGCTCACTCTCTATACAAACAGAAATTTGTTTGTATAGAAATATTACCCATTATATTATTATTACCGATTATTATTATATATTACCAATAATATTATAATAATACCGAAAATGTTGATAAACTTATTGATTAAATTGGAATAATGTTTAAAATATTTCTCTTGAATTGGTTTGTAATATTCTGTATATAGATTTCCTGTAGATTTATATAAAAGGGTTTCGCTGCCATGTCCGAATGGTAGCTAATTTGATGACTGATCGTCAGGATGCTACTAGCTCAGATGTTGACCTAGTCACTTGACCGTGATTAAAAATTGCCATCCATATTTCTTAATTTAGCGGCTTGCTCGTCACGTATAAGCAACGGATGCTTAACAAAATACTATTAAAAAGTAAAGGGTGTGTTAAGTATTTCAATACTATATTCTGCTTATATAGAAGTAGGAATTTTTTTGCAAAAACAAAAAATGTGCTTTTACTTAAAGAATACAATGTAATAAAAAGTTTAAGAATATTCTTGAATTAATTGAATTTTATTTATAATAAATACTTTAGATATAAACAATGTTTGCGTACTTGATTACTTGTGATTTTGTTTTCATATTTTTCAAGTAATTCGTCTGATTGCCTAGTTAATAACTAATTACAATTAAATCAACGCTTTCCATAATTAGAAAATATATGTGATTTGGCGATAAAATTCTCGTTTAATGCGTAAACACCATTAAAAAACTTTTCCATCAGACCAATAGGAAATGAACTGTAATTCTCTCTTCTGTTGCCACTGCTGCAAGTGAATTAATGCCTGGCTCTATTGGTTAAGTAGAAATTTCATGTTCCCGAGGCGTTTTCACTGCAACCGTAATTCATTGTTAGAGTTGCTTCGCTGTGAAACCAACCTAAATATTGCATTCGAGAACGGGAAAAAAGAAGTAAAGCGCACCGTCGTAATGCACGAAGGCAACAATGTTTTCCCTTGTCCTTTACCGCCGCAGGCGTATGGCTTTTCTCCATTCTCGCCATCTCATTTTGTGTTGCCACCGGTCGCTGTTTTATATCGTAATTTCTTGTTATTTTCTTTGTTTCGTTAACTTCCACGTTTCTTGGCGATGTGCCTCGGAATATTGGCGATGTTCGAAATCATTCTGCGGGGCACATATTTCCTGACATTTATATATGTATAAATGCAGCTTCCAAAAAGAAAAATCCTTTTTTTTTTCATTGCGTTTTCATGGAGCGAAAAGAATAAAGATATAACCGCTGTACTATATTCCATTCTTCGAATGTTAGCCATTTTTTTTTAAATATTGGATTGCTGCCCGGACGGCGATCGTCTCTTCTCATTTGTCGTCCTGTTCCTTTTTTTCCCCTTCTATATTCCGACAATACTTCATTGTCTCAGTCCGTTTATTATTTTTTGAACTGTTATTAATAGCTCCATTTTGTAACAAACTTTTAATTTGTGAATGAGTATTTCGGCTGCATGTGCCTGCTTAACTAAATAAAGAAGTCTAATCTCTTTAATCATTGCTCTGAATAACTTTTGAATGAGACGCCATTTTTAACCTCTGATTTCAAAGACCCCCCCCCCCCCCCGCTTTTTATGCAAAATTATGGTCTAGTTTAATTTCTATGCATTAGCTAAGCATTTGTTCCCTACATATTTTTGTTTATGGGGATAATCAATCAAATACATCTGCAGTATATATATATATATATGTATTTTAAGTAGATGTTTAAAAATATGAGTGAAGAGGTATATTATGAAAATTAAATCTGTTACAAATTTATTATAATATTAATCTAACAAAAATTCGAATCCAAATCGTGGTCTTTTTAGACATTTTTCTTGCTCTTGTGCATAGAATAGTTATATTCCTCATGCCACTTTTCTTCTGAGTTAATGACCCCAAAGCTTGCAATTTAGAGTAAAATTAAAAACTGCAAAATTCAACCAATATCAATCAGTTTCCATACTTAAAAGTAAAAAGTATATCCACGTTTTCATCGACAATGTTTCGCGTGCGTGGTTTTCGTCTCCTTACATTTAAATATGAATAATTTCATTTGGGATGATTAGATGCAACTTGTACTTGCTGATTGTTGATGGTTGCCTCGTTTAAGATTTAAGAAAATGGAATGAAATTGTATATTTTAAATTTCAAACGGAAGATTGCTATGGACATGTCAATTCTGTCATTTTTTATTTAAAGTTAGTAACTACGATGTGTTTCTCGCTGGTTATTTTTGGAAATAGAACTCATTGAACATGGCCTACTGGTCCATTTTTAAATGATGTGGTCAACATCTGCACTGGCACTCTGTTGACTCCACATTATTATCTACAGTATTGGATCTACGCTTGTACGGTTGGTTAGGCTTCGTTTTCACGATTGGAAGAGAATGAGTTCGAATTTCGTTTTAATCGACGATGCATCGTGTTCATTAGGGTACGTTAAAAAGGTTGTAGTCGCAATATCCTTCTAGTAAAATGATATCTCTGTGGGTCAAAAGTCTTGATCCCTGCTTCTAAATGATGGACCCAGCTTCTTCCACGTAACTGGTAGAACCAAACTCTGAGTTAGGCACAGGGAAGTGTGCTTGTATTTTAGGAATCACGACCGCTTTTGGTTTGGTTAAGTATCCTCTCCGAACATGAGAGTGATGTTTTTTCGTACCAGAATATCGATTTAGAATTAATCCTGTTAGTTGGGGACTTCTTTAAAATTTCATAAATTTATTTCTGTCTTTCTCCTTCCTTCAAACAATGCTCATAATGTGAAATTTCATGTAAAATCAAAAAGAAATTCAAAAATGGGGCTTTGTGTCCAACGAAAATGAAGAGGCGCGATTATTCACCTTCCGCGTCACAGCTGTTCGGACTTTCATTGAACCTGTGTGCAGCTGGAACCTTATTTGATATGGTTTCATCGCAGTAAGTGGATAAATCAGTTCCCTTTATAAATATGCATGTGTAGTCAGTTCTTATTTCTGAGAACCTAAGTGAGTGATATTACCGTAACTTCTCTCACGGCTACAGGTATACATTTCCAATACTAAATATATGCTTGTAAATAACAATACATTAACGCAAAAATATCCTGTAACTTATTAAATGAAGTGTTTTAAAAATCATCGATTAGATTGAATTTGCCATTGTGCAATCATTTTTCTTAAACTTTGCCTCATTCCAGCTAGAAGTATTATTTATAATTGATTTCAGTTTAAAGAAAGTCAACGCTGGGGGTAAGTATCGAACAAGACCAAGAGTACTGAATGCTAACCATCCATTTGATGGTCGGCTAGAAGTCGCTGTTGTCTTTTCTATAAAATTACAAAAAGTAACTTTAAATATCGTCACCTAATTTTAATGCATCCCCTTAATGTACATTTGCCATAATAGTTTTTTTTTTTTTTTTTTTTTTTTTTTTTTTTAACGGTTACTAGAATTGGGAATAAAGGAGATGACAGCCAATTGGTTTGCCCCCTAGACTTCGCTTCGATAATTCATGGGTTCGAATCTCACCATAGTTCATAAGGGTTTGATATCCGCTCAAAGTTTTAAATTCCTATATAATTAGCTTTCATGTGTTAAAAATGACCGTAGAGCAACAAATAAAACCAACATCTTGAATTAAGAAAATTTATTGTTTTATTAGTTTTATTTTGAATTTAGGGTAATGAATCCACCCTTGATATATGAAGAGCTTATACTAAATGTAGGGTCAAGTGACCATATAAAATATATATTTCCTAACTCCTAGATTTATTATTATTATTATACGAGAATGCCTTATGCCTGTTTGATCTATGACTGACGGTTATGGGAATAGACACTGTTAACACTAAATTTCTAATTGCTACAAAAACTGTGCTTGAAAAATATTAAAATAAACAAACCATTCTATTTTTTGCCATACATTATTAAATGGTTTTATTATGAGACTCACCGTGTCCTAGTGATAGGACAGCTCATTTCTAAACAAAACGTTCCGAATTCGAACCCAACTTTCGTTGAACGACTGATATGGATGTCGCGCGTCTGCTTTTTACATGCACGTTTGTCTGGGTGGATGCTTGAAGGTTTTCCAGGTTTCCTCCTTTGCGACACATGAATACCATCCACTATCCATGAAAAAGTCCTCTCGTTAGGTGAAAATACCTTACAACTGACCTTACGTCTTGTTTATCGTACGGTTAAGTTATAGAAACTTTGTTTGGTTTTATAAGTGGAAGTTGTAAGGTATTTGAAAATTTCTACAATCAAATCATTCTAGCAGAGTTACATGTAAAACTTAAAGAATGTCGAGATTTCGAAGAAAATAACTTAGTACAAAGATTTACCGCTTTAGCACTTCTATTAATATCCCCCCCCCCCAAGAACATACCTCTACTATTTATAGTTTTGTAAGATTATTTCTTTTCTTTATGTTTCCCTCCCTTGTAATTTATTCTTATTCATGTTAGAATTATATAATCGGATTTCAAGCGACAGCTTAAAATCGTCTGCGGATAAAAGAAAAGGAGCATTCAGAGCGTATTAATCTGGTCAAGACGAGTAAGTTCTCTGGAAGAAACAGGTTTTCGGTTCCACACTGCCCTTATTCTGGGTTCAGACTGAAGAAACATGAGTAATAAACTTGACCCTGAATGGACGGCAGACGATAGATTGGAAATTTTTGTTTCTGGCTTCGTCTCACTATCTCTACCTATTTCGCCTGAAGGACTGACTCACTGTTGCCAATCTCTTTCTCCAGCTATCGTTTTCTTCGTCTAATTATGTCTGATGACAGCGCTTAATTATTATTTTTTTAACTTTATATTTTCTTTCTCAACATACTGGTTTTGTGTATTTGCTATGTAATAGTTTGCAAATGAATTTTAAAAATTCAAAACAAATAATTAATTAGTTTTCTTATCTGACTAGAATAGTGATGGTCTGTAATTTTTATTGTTTCTATTTCTTGAAAAATCGTACGATTTTCGTAAAGTCATCATGTTTTCCGTCTATAATATGCAATGTATGTTTTGTCTTATTTTGGTGATAATATACAAGAAACCTTTAATAATATTTTCATTTGTTGTACATATTTATGCATACAAAATTGTACGTATTAAATACTATAATGCTAAAAGCCAATCTAATATATAAGCAGTAGAAACTGTTGTTTCCTGACACCTTTGCGATTAAAATGTTATTAGTAGATACCATTTCTCTATATCTGAAATATTATTTGCAAGCATTATAAAAATACTTTTTATATAGATATTCGTAACGTTTCATACCCAGTAAAGGTTATTTGTAATATTTTATGTTTTATTCGCAAATGTAGTGTCCCCAAATACCGCTTTATTAATAGATGCAATTTGTGTTGATTCCATTTAATTCGGAGTACATGCAGATCCTGAGATACAGTCTGGAAATAAGCTCTTAATTAAGATTTGCTTAATTATGGGTAATCCTGATTTAAAATTTTGATTGCATTTTATTTATCACTCATTGGAAGTTGTTATAATGGAGCTTCAAATAATTAAGTGCATTTGTAAAACTAAAAAAAAGCGTGTTGGTAAATTGATACCAAATATTTCTCTCGTCTTCCTCCTTTGCCGGAAGTGATCGACTTGTATCCATCCGGTCGGAAGCGGGCACATTCTTCACATTTTCCTTGTCTAGTTTCTCCTGTAAATTTTGTTTCCCCACAGGAGAAGCTTGGTTCACATCAATATATTTTTGTTATTTGGGAAATATACTTAATTTTCATATCTAAGCGTTTGAAAAATATTCATACTTCGTAGTTATTTAACGCAAAATATTACAATGACGATTTGATATTTGAAAGGCTGCATTGAATTTCTAACCTAAAGATACTATTTTTAACCTGACGGGCGAAACCGTTGATATGTTTAAATAAAAAATAAATATTTTAATTAGTTCTGATCTCGAACGATTTTTTGTCTGATATTGTTTTAAATTATCGTTCACAACAGAAAAAAATAATGGTTTAAATTATTGTCTTAACAATGAACGTCTTATCTATAAGGAAAATTCACTTTTATATTTAAAAAAAATTTCCTTTATTTGTGCAAACGATAATTTTGAGTATTAGTTTTCAGAGTAGTAATTATTTTATTATATCTATTTTATAATACTTTTACTATCTTCGATAAAGTGCATCAAAACCACTGAAGAAATCACAAATAAATCCCTACTAGAGACCAATAAAATACTATATTAAATGAACCCAATAATTTTCTCAATATTTTTCGAATAGAAAGGATGACATCTTTATTTCCTATGTAATTCAAAAAAGCTAGCAGTAATTTAATTATTATATTTATTTAACACTCGTTAAAATGAAATTAAATTTCACATAGAAAATGAGACAAACGAATTCCCTCGGCTTTTGAAATGAATTTATTGCACTGACATAAAATCCAGCTGAATTAAAGTGTTATATTTTTATTGTGATATTCTCTAAATATATTGCTTATGATACCTGTTACTTTGAAAATAATCACTACATTGATCTTTTGAACAAGCAATCTTTGTCCAATTTATTCCTCCAACTTTGCATCGCTGAAATAAAATTTTTTCAATAAACATTTGTTCACGATCTTTGAATTATAGACGGAATACCGTTAAACTTGTTTCACTCGCAAAAATTCCTGTTTTTCAGGAAATAATCCCTGTATTAAATTTTATCCCTGGCAGGTATAGATCCATAAAATTCTTGTGAGTTTTATAGGACTTTAACTATTGCAGTAAAAATTCGATTGATATTTAATTTAAAAATGATAGTTTTTGATAATATTACCTGTTTAAAAATGGTTATTATGTTCCAAATTTAGCACTTATAATCCAATGAATTTCTTTGAATTTCAAATTACTAAAGTTAAATGCTTGCTAGAAAAATTCAAATTTTTAAATTTTAAGAAATGTGTCGCGTGGAAAAAATATTACACTTATGATAAGCTTATTATTCAAATGTAATAACTACATTTATTAAAATTAAATGCTTTTGATAAAATTTGTTCAGAATTTTCAACATTAGTATAGTTATAACATATCACAGTTATATCTGTTCTTCAAGCAGTAATGTTTATCAATAACATACGTTACTGAAATGATAATAATTGTTACATTATAAGTTAGATTTAGCAAATGTAGTCCCTTGTATTTCAGTAAACTTTACATCGCTGAAAATAAATGTTAATAGAACTTTAGAATTTATAATTTTAGTAATATCATTTCTCAGTAATACCCGTTATTCAAAAAGGAATAACGTTTGTCAATATTACATGTTAACATATAATGCCAGTGATACTCGTTACTCAGAATATAATCATTCCATTGAGTTTTAAGATCTAGTAAACATAGTTCTGGAAATTGCAAAAGAACTTCACGTCTATAAAATTAAATATGTTCAGAAATTTTCTCAGAATTTTAGGCTTATAGTTTGGTAGAAACCTTTCACTGGACGAAAGCTTTCTAATCCCAGACACGTTTTATCTCCTCGTGTGACTCCAAGATTCTCTGACCGGAGATTAGCCACCCGGAGGTCCACTTTCTGGGAGGTCGCTTACTCCACCCCCCTTCGATTTATCTCCCCCACTGGCTGACCCGGCAGACATCACCAGTAATTTTTCTTTTCCCATGGTATGCATGACCAAGTTGCCCCAGGAACTAGTGTCAGTATTTTCAAAACCTAGTAAAAACTGTATTGAAAATTTGCTTCATTTCACTTTTTAGATGCAGCATTTGTATTTAAAAGCTTAATATAATCTTTGATTTTGCATTTCTAGTCATTTTTTACTTTTTATCATATTTTTTCGTGATTGTAATGATTGAAAAATAAGTAATTAATTTTGTAAAACAATAACTTTTTATCTGTACTGTGTACTTATTAGTAATACAGCTATGAGTATTTCTAAATGGGCCAAAAACACCACTTTTCACTGTTTGTTGCTGCGATTTTCAGAGAAACTTGTGATTTGAAAAATATATTTACATTTACCTTACCTTATTTAAAAACGATATTCAGAGGGAAGGCTCGTTTACTAGAACTCACACATGTATCTTTTTTAATAAATAAATAAATAAACCAATGATTTCCATATATTTATGTTGTTAACTAGTGGCAACTAGGCTGGCAATATGGGGTGCGCTGCTCTACTTTTCCAAATGAACCGCAATTGGGTGTGGAGTCCGGCTTCCTCTGTACACACATGCCATAGGTACCCGTTTATAGGGTAGGCAACCATTCACAACCCGTTCGTACAAGGAAAGGACAAAGATAAGAGAGAGAAAGAGAAAGTACATTCATGCCCGAACCCAGGACCTCCCAATCAGCAATCAGGCACGCTGATCTTTAGTCAAGGTGGGCGGCCCCTGTATTTATGAAGTTATTAATTATTGAAGTCAGGTTTCCTTTAATTCAATGCATTTTCTATCGACGGCGTATTGGGAAACCGGAAACACGTTCTCGACATTGGGCAAAATCAATGTGTTTTTAAAAATAGTCTATATCGTTACTTTTAAAAAATTTTGTGAGAAAGTTGAAAAAAAGGGAAACGTGATGCCATACAACACTTTTTTCTATTCCCTGGGATTGTGCATAAAAGATACTTTTAAAATGGAAAAATAATCACGAATTTCTTTTCTTGAAACGCGTTATGTTCCGGGATGTTGTACCTAGTGACAAAAACAACATTATGAAGAATATAATTCATCGCAAGGTTTAAGTTAACTCCAAATTTTTGGTACTTTCGAAAGGAAAGCTATATTTTTTCTTAAATATAATTTGATGATGTTTAGAAAAAAAATTTTTTAGATGTATCTCAATAAAATTTAAAAATTTTGTCGATAAAACATGCATGTGTCTGTTTACAATGTTTATATTAATGTATGATTATTACTGGCTATGAATAATAAAGCAGTTTAATTCAGTTATTCCTTTTTCTCTCTTTTCAATGATTATATTATATCAGTTAGAGAAAGTTATTTATTTATTTAGTTTTGTTTTTTTGAAAAATAATAGAACAATGTTGTTTTGTAATTTCAGAAGTCATTCAGAATTTAAAAAAAAAATTATTAGATTTACAATATATGTTTGAATTATATATAAATATATATATAACTGGAGAGTAATATTAGTAACATGTGTTTGTCAAAGTACATTAAAAATAAGTCTTTTAAAATGGGATGGAATGTCCACTGCTATAAATAATCGGTTTCTAGACCAGGTAAAAGTATGAGTTTATTTCTGGCCTGTATGTGTTCTCCCACCTTTAAATGGGGACGACTTTCTCGGAATTGTTGTGCATCATTTAACTTTTTTCAGACGAAACTCTTTTTATTTATTTTTTTATTACTCAGTTCCTGAGATTTTTTCTAAGAATGAATTTATAGCCAGACCTACTGAGTAATTGAAAACCATGAAACGTTCCCAGTTCCAGAACGAAAAAAAAATCGATTATCGTCTGCAATTATACCGATCGTTTGGAATTGGATGGCGTTGTAATAGTTATTCCAAGGAACTTGACATTTTGGATTTTTCCCGATTTTACTGATTACCTTCAAAAATCAAAGTCGTCTGCTTCTATAAGTATCGTTACAAATGTCAGCTTGATATAAGGACACATAACATCGTTTTTAAGCCTGTCCCTATTTTTTAAACAACACCGCCAGCATGTATAGCTATCATCAGTTTTCCACTAAGTTCATTTTTTTAAATTAGTAATACGTTAAAATATTTATAAATATAAGTAATTTATAATGATACAAAGATTGCAAAGATGCAAACTTGCTTGTTTTTTTCGGCATGTCATCATAACTTTGAATAGCGATCAATAAACGATCTCTCAGATGATCGTCCCTGAGCTAGCCCCCCCCCCCCCCCCCGTTGAATAAATATTAGATCTAATGAAGATCTCTCATCACAACAGCTGATCTCGACTTGTTACCTTCTGTACAAGTAAAACACGCTTCTTCTCTAAATTTCTGTTATCCAGTCAATATGCGAAACATTATCGAACAACAATGAATAAAAAACTTGAAGCTGAATGAATTTGGTATCCTTGAGACGACTTAAAATGGATGCGTAAGAAGAAAACAAATTAATTTTTCAACAGAATATCATTCGATATGTAAGAATATTAGATCTGGCAATATCTTGTTTTTTATTTCATCAAATTTTCTTGCAGCTCCCGTGTTTTGCATGCATCCATTAACTGCATTTGTAACTTATGCAGTGGAAAAATGCTCAATTAGTAGTCCATAACTACTCTCACGCGTCCAAGTAAGCTGACTGGAACCATTTTCTTGGTGAGATATCTCTTTAAGTCTGGGTTCAGGGGAAAGAAGTCATAAAACTGCTTTTATCCAACTTTGGTGAGAGCCACCGCTGTTTCTTCCCGCCACTTTATCTTCCTTTAAGATTCTCCAAGTGTTACTTCGACTAAATGTTCGTTAGTTGTTTGGAATGCAGAACTTGATATCTCGCCAGATTAGAAAATGTCTCGCTTCTTAATATATTGCGAGTATTTTCACTTTTTTCTATGTTTCTTCTTATTGTTGTTCACAATTTGTTTCCTGGTCAGATTATACAAGATTTTTATGACTCCCAGGAAGAAAAAGTACCACGTGATGTCGAATGATTGCAGGTGGATGTAACTTCGGTGATTGGTTGCTTCAATGTACTGCAAAGCATGAAAAAAAATAAAATAAATTCACACAAAACAAAATTTCAATTTTTTAATGAACTTTCAACAAAAATTCATTTTACACTTAAAATTTGATTTAAAAAAAATTTATAATTTACAGAAATTAATCCTTATATTTGCATATTTTTGCAAGCCCTTAAATATGATTTATAATGGTTTGAGGGATTCGTTGCATCATTGACGAGTACATGAAATGTGCTTAGTAAATCGAAATTACGCATAAAAATAAAGATTCCCAATCATTGTATTTTCTTTTATCTATGATTTTAAAAGGAAGTTTAAACAAATAACGATTTTTTCACGGGATAATTTTCTGTATTAGGAATAAAAAGTAACGGAATGTCTTAAAGTTATTAAATATCAGTTAAAGTAGAAATACTCAGAAATTTTTGAGTCAGTACCAGGGAAAGGAAACAAAAAGATTTTATAAGATTTTACACGTGGATTTTTTTTTTTAAATTTTATTATGCAAATGTTAAAAGGATATTTATAATTAACTGTCGGCCAATATTGTACAAAAATGGTTTTAACTATGGGAATAACTTCTCAATTTTTATTTTATGATTTTTTCGACAAAGCAAAAAAGTATGCAATGGACAATTTGTCAATATAGTGCACTAAGACTATTTAAATTTATTATTCGTAAATTCCATAAAAATGTAATTTATAATCAACATATTTTAGACATATCTTGGTATTTCTGAATATATATATAGTTTTTATATTTCATTTCCGGTTGCTTGTTTTGATGGACAAAATCGTTAAACATAACAAATCACTTTGCAATTTTTAATTACGTCAAGTGATGAAGTCATACTCTGAATTATGGGGCAACATTTCCAAACTGTTACACAAACGAAAGAACTTTAGTTTCTACAAATATTCATTCTAATGTGCTTAAATGCTCTTTGCATGACAGACTGCGCTTTGAGCCGAGCCTCGAAAGTGTTTGTTACTTTACGGATACGATACCGTCTTCTTTTCTGAAGCTAGACTACCACTACTTAATTAAATGGCGAAATAATGGAATAAATGTTAGATTAATAGTGGATATGAAATCAAACAATATTCTTTTTCAAATAAAATTCAATCATATTATGTAAAAAAACATTTTTACCGCTTTTTTATTTATTTAATTATTTTTGCATTAATCATTGCGAAAAATCCATATATTCGTACTAAAAATATATTTCTAAATTTCA
The DNA here is from genome assembly GCA_026290005.1 of Latrodectus geometricus. NCBI lineage: Eukaryota > Metazoa > Arthropoda > Arachnida > Araneae > Theridiidae > Latrodectus > Latrodectus geometricus. The sequence continues at coordinate 409,826 of JAPDSC010112925.1, forward strand.
TTGAAGCAAATGAAATGGTAAATTATTTTGAAATCGTTTTCTTTTAATTATTATGTCTCTAAAATTTGCTTTTTTAAATACATATATTATTCATAATTTCGAACAAAATAGCGCCATCTAGTGGAAAATCCCATTTCCAATGGGTGTGAGTTCAAAGTCTTGCGAGTTTATTTTCTTTTTAATTTTGAATATATACATAAAATATTCAAGGAAAGGTCTTCGAGTACGCGGTGGAAATGCAGAGAATCGCGTGTTGTGTGTGTTTTGTTTCTTGTGCGTCGTAAATCGGGTAGGTGTGTCCCATCTGTGTCTCGCAGCTGGGCCGCGACGCGCTCCTCAAACCAGGCACTCCTCTTCTGATAGACTTTAAGAAAAAAAAAAAGGCCACACAAAAAATAAATAAATTGTCAAGTTATTCTCAAAAAATAATTTTTTCCCTTGTATCGGAGGGAAAGACGGCGCATGTCGAATGTCCATTCGGTACGGTTTCGGGAAATATGCTGCGAAGATAAATAAAATCTGTGATTTATGACTGGATACGTTGGTGTGCTATGAACGACACGGTTTGGAATTTTGCGGTGGGAGCATCTTCAATTTCCTTGTGGAAATATGAGCTACGGCAGGCTCTGGCCGTTAGTTGATTTTTTTTTTTCTGTGCAAGAAGTCATTGAAAATGTATCTAAACTTTTTTGTACCTTTTAAATCAATTGTTTAACAGCAGTTTCTAAAAACTAACTAAATACAGCCACTTCCAGATGTTAGAAATTTTATATTAAAATATGTAACACAAATTGTTCATTATTTACTAGAATCGAACCTGAAACCTAAAAAACATTGTACTCAACCACAGAGAGCTCCAATAGCTCATTAGCTTCACGCCGTTTCCCACTAAGATCAGAAAAGTGAAGCATCATTTGCCGCGGGCAACATTCTCTCTCCTCTGAGTTGCCGGAGCTCCGTGTGTTCATCTGTGACATTCAAAGTTTTTCTGCTGGTGTGGGATGGTTGTACCAGCTCAGGTGTGACCTCGTCACCTGACCATGGTTCAACATTACGAGGTGCTTGCTGTTGGGTGAGTATTCGAAACCTAGTATCCTTTAGGTACTGTCCGGTGCTCGTTTGCACCGCTATATATGTAACCACAGTTATACTCCTTATAGTAAATACTTTTCGGTATTTGGAAGACTGATATTGGACCATGCGACTCTAGTTGATCAGCGGACCTTTTCCCATTCAATTCAGGGTCGTATTTCTGTGATACCTGCGACTTATTATTTCCAAGAAATTTGTTTTATAAGATGCGAAACGTTGTTAAATGCTAAAAATATCAAAATTATTCCACCGGAACTTGAATTCTCTCTAAGTGCTCCTGTCTGTATCATAATCCACATCCTGGCACTCGTACATCTCCCTCTTTTCTCTCCCCCAAATAAAGGGATATCCGCAGTTTCCCCCGTCCTTTTCCTTCAAAACGAGGAAGAAATATTTCGCGGAGTTTATCTTCTGATGCTCAGTGTATTGGGGTTGTTTATTTAAAGAACAGATGTTGTGTGTTCAACCTCGAATAATTGCACTAGAAAATTCCAGACATTCTGTTATAACATTTTTTTTTTTATTCTCTGGAAAAAAAAGTATGAAAACGAAAGTAATTTTTTTTGCCAATTGAGGTGTGATGCCATTTATTTATTGACGTACACTTTCTGACTGCCGGCTGTACAACTGCAAAACACATACAACCACTCATCATTTTGAGTAACAGAGTCGACACCTGATCTGGCTCTCTCCTCTCTCTAAAGGAGAAATATATTCGTGACTGCTATGCAATATACTTTCTGATGCTTGTTTCTACCGAGTGTTAAACTGTTAAATGCAGCTACTCGTCGAGTAACTTTGAACCACTTTAAGTTACAAACTGGACGCTGAAGCTGGAACTTTCTTCCTCACTACACTAGTAGAAGACTATTGCGACGGATCTTCTGCTGATGCAGATTCCGATCTTTTTTAACTAAACTAGCATGAACTCAAAGCATTAGACTCAATGGAATTTTTTATGCTCATAAACACTTGCAATGCGAGGACTTTCAATAGTGTCAGGTATCAAACTCATAACTTGCGACAAAATAACGACATTGTTACCTTATTCCCTGAGTCACTTATGGAATTTACCAAACAATGCCCATATTTGGTTCATTTATTTTTGAATCTCAGTCAAGTGACTCAAAAGTACCCCACCCGACCTCTTTAAATTTCCAGACAACACTAGCAGAAGTATTATACACCTTCTCAATTTTTAGAGTACGTGCGAAAAACCTCGCAGTACAATAGTTTATGTCAAATTACAAGTAGGTGAAATGTTTCTTAAGTGTTGATCTAGTTCTCAAAATTTAAAATCTCAAAATGTTATTTTAGCTTCTGCTTGGGTGTTTTTTTTTTTTTTTTTTTTTTTTTTTAAATTCCTATAAAAGTTATTTGCAGAACCCTTAATTTTGTTTTCAATTTTTGTTAGGTAGTTTTATATACTAATTTAATAAAAAAATGACTTATATTTTTTCATCAAAATTAATTAGTTGTATAAAAAAAAAAAAACAATCGAAATATGCAGTGAATATGTTTTCCGCCAAAATAGTAAATTTTCTTTTTTCATTTAAAAAGAAATTGTTTCTAGATGGATTTTTGAGAATTTTCCAGGTTTACTTCTTTGCAATACGTAAATATATATAACTTTGAATATAATCTGTGAAAAGTCTTTCCAGAAAAGAGAACTATGTCGGTTACGCAAAATCGAGCAATGAAAATGATCTTTTTTTGGATATTACATTGATACATTAAGTTGATAACAAAGTTCTCTCTTTTTTTAGCCAAAATATAAAAATAAACATTTAATTTAAATGTGTTCATGTTTTGGTAGTCAACTTAGCGAACCGTGACTGTGCTGAAAAGCCCAGAACAAACGGTTATTGACTTACTTTCTGCTACACTTTGCATTCAAGTACAGTCGTAGTTAAAACTATCCCTGCACGTCATATGCAATAGTCCAACACCATTTAAACGAATGTGACAGTACAATAAACATATCAAATAATCTTGTCACGGAGAGGGGGCATTATAAAAAGATTTCCTCCAAGTGAACTGTTTAAGTCGAAGAGTCACGTGATCAAATGACTTGAGACATTTAATTGCTCGCCACAATCGCCTCTTGCACGCATTTCCTTCTCAAAAACTCTTGGCGATATATTTTTTCCCTTCAAAAGAAAAAAAGTGATGCCTGTCGTGCCAAAAAGGCTTTAACACCCTACGTTTCCGCACATCTTGAAAACTTTTAGTATGAGAAATTCGGAAAACGCTCTCTATGCTATAATAGAATTCATATTTTTCTACTCGAGTTTAAAAAGTGAAAATGATAATGTGCGTGGATCATTTTATCGGTGGAAATTTTTTTTTTATATATGTCTAAGAAAACTCCTGAGATAAATAATTTTAACTGCATGATTAGAATATATAATATTTTTGACAACGCCTTTTGATTGCCTAACGGCCAAGGGCTGTCGTAAGGCATTTTATCCTCCACCGCGTCACCATGCTTTTCATAGACAGTGATCTATGTTCACTTGTCGCAAGGAGGGAACCCGGAACACTCTGAAGCACTCACTCGACAAATGTACATCAGAAGGCGGAAATGCAGCATCACTCTCCCTTTGTTCTACAATTACTGGGATTAAAATCTATACCTTTGCTCTATACAGTGCCGCTGCCCTGATACTCGATCAGGTTCAATCCAAATAATTAATTTATTATTAATAGTTTGAATTAATAATAAATGCTCTTCACCGTTATTGCTTTCAGAAATGTGCTTATGTAAGAAGATTCCTCAATTCCCGATTTCGCCGATCCCTTCCTGGGTGATAAATCAACATAAGTGAAAGATCAATTTCAGCACTTTGGAGTTGAAATATCCCTGCGTAAACATGAAACCCTCTGGTGTTCCATTTTTCAGACGATGTTAGTGAGAAAAAACGTGATATCTCCATCCCGTTCACCCCTCCGACAGTGAAACATTCCATTGGTTCTCAAGAACAGGGGTCTGTCACGATTTGACAGAAACGATATGAAATATGCGAGGTTTTATCCTACCAATTTTTTCTTATAGCAAGTCTAAAATATTGGGAGGGGGGAGGGGAGGGCAATTCTTTGGCACAATTCAATTGAATTTCATTCTTTAAAAAATTTTACAATACAAAGAATAAACGCCTAATTTAATTGTTTAAAATTGCGTCTCTGAAAAAATATCGTAAATATGTGATTATGCTTATTAAAATTGTAGAAGTCTGTAATTTTTTGTATCAAAAATAAACTTGCCTTTGGGCGAAATGGCTTAACGTTTTAGGTGGGTGATCAATAAGAAGTGAAGAGAAACCTTAAAAAGGCTGTAAGTGCTTTGGTTTGGTTGTCGCTCACAGGTCCGTTTTTTTTTTTTTTTTGCACACGAGAACTAATTAAACCGGCATCAATCATTTAAAGTGGATATGATAATTATTGAAAATTCAACTTATTATCAAAAAAATAAGTGCAACAACTTTTAAAATAAATTATTATACTTTTCAGCTGTACTTATATCAAAAAGCTGCTGTCAACTTAATGCACTAAAACAAAGAGTCCTTACTTTAAAAGCTCTTTATTAAGTTTTCTACCCTATTCGTTATTAAATTGCATTCTATTATTCCGGTACGTTTCTGGCTGTTTATTTCATTTTAGCTAAACATTAAGAAGCCTTGTAATTTAAAATTGCTTTCGAGTTGCCATGTGAGCTGCGCATCCTTCCTTCAATACTAGTGAAGAACCATTGGAATCTAGAAATATTTAACATTCATATCAGACGCTCTTTTCAGTCAATTTAAACTTGGATACTTTATGGCAACAGAATGACCCTTTCCTCAATAGGCTATAAAACCTCAATGGGTTATCACGGTTTCAAAAAATAGCATTAGATTAACATGATAAAAAAATATTATATTCATATTTGATCCTTTTTAGTTATTTAAAATTTTATTTATGTTTCGTTAAAACTTGAATATATTAAATATTGACGTGAGAAGTGATGGAATTTAATTCAATCATAATTATCAGTTCGTTTGATATTTACGTGTGTTGTGCCAGATTTATTATTTTTTTAATAGAGACATCTTTTATGCCAAAGAAAATGACCCATTATCTGTGAAATGGGTAATGGAATGTGTGACCATTATTGTTACTACTATTATTCAACTGAAAAACATTAAGTTATAATTTTAATGTATTTTTATTTCTACTTTTACTGAATAAATCAGAATCAGATTTTAAACACCTCTATTTTTCAAACGTAATTATAATGAAAAGCATTTTACGGCCAAATTAATTGTTGAATAGGTTAGAAATTGCTCTTTTAATTTACAAGAATTTTTTTTATTAAAATTGAGTTTATATACATCCATCCCACACTGGTGGCGATAGATTTAAATGTATATAAGTATCATAATACAGGCTGTCAGTGTATTCTGAAATTAGAGGGTAATATAAATTCAAAATCTTACAAAATGTAGATATATATTTATATCTCGCTAAAATGAATATATTTTTTTTATTTAAATGGAGTGCAAAAGTAAAATATTGAAGAAATCAGTTTTTTCAATCAAAAAAACTGATTACTTTAATGTTTTAGTTTTACACTCCATTTACCTCATGTAAAATGCAATTGATTTGAACAATAAAATATTGAATTTGAATTAATTAACTAAAATTTAATTGTAAGTTTTCCACCAGTAAGAAAGAATTTATTGTTGTTTAAAAATATGTGTTCTTTAAATAGAAATAAGTAACTGAAACTATACGAACAATAAATTTCGTTGCCAAAAAATAGATATAAAAAAAACTTATCAAGAAAAAAGGTTAAAAAAATCGTCTCTCATTCAGTTGACGACGAAAACACATTGTGTTGGGTGTTTTATGATTGATGATGACCGCCCCCCCCTCTCCTCTCAAATAAAATATACATAAAAGTTATTACGGGAAGTGAAAACTCTGAGGTTATCAAATCAACGGTAGCTATGTTACTCCTCCCCCCCCCTAAATTTTTTGTACAACATTATCAATGCCAAAGAATTCACATGGTACACTTACGTTAGATATTTGCTGAGAATCAAATTTTTTAATTCTAGCTAAGTATGGCAAATCCTGTCCCTAAAATATAAATGCGCAAACGATGAATGTCATTTTATTCAATTTTTTTTTTTTTTATTAAGTTTGATAGCGAAAAAGAGAAACACACACAGGAAAAACATGCTATCATTGCTTTCATAAAAGAGGTTAGAAGAAGGAGTCATTTTTTTCACAAGTGTTCACTGTTTATTTGATTAATTATTCATGCCCCTTTTTTTATCATAACAAAAAATTGGCTGTTTGACGAAACTCGATTCTAAAAGATTTGAAATTAAAAAAAAAATCGAATCTAATGCTTGTTATTTAATCGTTCAAATTATAGTATGAAAAATCTTTTGATACATTTTATATTTCAGGAAGTGTTATTTATATATTGCCGTATAGTAAAACTATAAATTATTTTATACATAATTTAATTCGCTTACTGTAATTTTAAATTTTTTATTAAATTATAATTTTTATTTTGCTTTATATCATTTTAATTTACTGTCTCTATTGTATTCTGTTTACTTATAAATTGATGCTTACTTACCTCGAAAATTAATGAAACTGTCTTATTATTTTCTTAACGATCTTAAGTTTTAATTTCATGTTTCCTCTTTTTCCTTTATTTTTATTCAATAATAATAATTTCTTAATCTAATAATTTTTAAATTAGGCATAATTTTAAATTAGAACCTGTTGTACTTTAAAATTTTATTTATTCGTTTAACACATTTTCATTAATAATATTCCATCTCGTTTTCGATGTAACTACCGTAATTTGACGCACATTCTATTTTTCATTTTAATATCTAATAAAACAAATGTATATATAGTAACTTTGTTAAAGAATTCGAAAACGCAGCCTATTTTTCTGAATTGTCCACCTAGCGTTAAATCATTCCGTTGAAAACCCACTTCCTTCCGTAAGGAAAATAATTAAAATTATCGTGCCCGTGAATTCCGAGTTTTAAAAAAGTGACTTAAATATACTCTCAATTTAAATCTCTTAATTAAAAGTGTCAATTGTTTTATTACTTTTACTTTTTGTGGCTGTCACAAAATATCATTTGGGAAAAAGCTGGGGAAAAAAAAAAAAAATTCGAAATAAACCTGGTTCTCGAAGCCGCCGTGAATGATTAAAGTGCTTTAGAAACGCAGAAAATGGCTTCATTTTTAGAACTTTTTTATTTCCTTTTACTGTTTTTCTTTTTTCGAATAGTCTCACTTTGTTTGGCTAAGAACACTTTTTGACTCGTTCCATCCTGATAATTACGAAATTTCCTCCTTCCAACGTTAAAAGTTAACTTTACTAATTGGGATGGGGAATAACTCTGCATTTTAAAGTTGGATAATTTATCTGCTAGTTTCTAAAAAAAAAATGTGGATTAATTTTAAAGTATTCCAGGTCAAAGAAAATCGATTCTAGAATCTTTTGAATACTTATCTCATTTCTTTTGATTGCAATTTATTATTATACAGAAAGAAGAAATGGATTGTGCATTTCGTAAAATCTTTTATATTTTGAACTTCGCCATTGCTGTAATTGTTACGATAGTATTTTTTAAGATCATAAATTCTTTATCTGTTTATTATTTTTAGAATAATTTTGTCAAAGATTTCATTATCGCACAAAGATTTATTATTATGCCGCCAGTTTTAAAGTCATAAAAGTCCAAAGTTATTTTGAGAAAATGAAGAAAAATTAAACTCCGAAATACTGCTTTTCAATGCAAAAAAAGTGGAAAATCACTTTGAAAGGCGATAAAAGAAGCTAATTTATTACATTTTTAATGATTCTTAGAAATATTTAGCAGATAATTATTGTGGTGATAACTCAAAAATACATTTTGATTTTCTAATTCATGTGACATTTGCACAATCAATTATAAAAAGATCCTTTACTGCAATCTTCAGCGAAAAATTTGAATCGTAAAAATATGTTCTAAAATTTTGTGATGTTTAACTCCATAAAAAAATTGCCTAATTGTGAATTTTGTTTTGTAAAACGTTGCTTTGATAGTGAAAACAGCAACTTCACGTGAATCATTTGGCTATTTATGAAAAACATTTGATGAATATTGTCCCTTGAACAATACATTTTTTTCATAAGCTTTACTGTTTAAAATTTAAAAAATATTTGTGAGCTTATAATTGTAATTTAAAATGTTACTGTTTTTAATAATTTAAAATACAATAAATGAATGTTTATTTAATATATATATATAAGCAAACAAAAAATGTTGAAGTTGTAATAAATCTGCAAAGTTGTTTCATTACTCTTTTTAAAAAGGAACATAATAATTTATGAAGCATTGGGTTAGTTATGCATTCTTCCTTACAGATTAATTATTTTTCTATGTTAATCTAAATTCAGACTTGCTTTGTCAAATTCCCTTTTTCTGGTTTCGACAATTAGGTCAATGGCAAACAACATCCTGTAGAAGTGAGCTGAGATCTTTAAATATTCCAATTTGTATTCCTAATTGTTAAGCTGGCCCCATGCCAAATGTGTTACTAGTGCTTCTCCCTTTCTGTTCTTTCCCCCTCTACTTAATCAACCCTTCATGTGACAGTGCTTAGAATAATGATTTAATAACGTTTTTTGAAGTCAGTTTCTAACAAAATACGATAGACATTCATCAGAATTGCATCTCCAATTCCATGTATTCAATCACTTAAACTCCATATGCATTGCTTTATCTGAAAATTCTTTGTTCTTGAATGCTTAAAATTATATGAAAAAAATGTATTACCTAAGTCTTAAAACTGTTTTATATTTTTCTTAAAAAATTGAAGAATGTATTTTAAATTCAATTATATGCATTAGATTCGTAGTTAATTTGAATAAGTTCATACTGATCCTGGCCGATAGCTATCGGGAGATTTTGAGCAATTATACGGAAATTCAAATGCTTCTTAACCAAACTCAAACTTGTATGAAAAAATACCTCACAAATTTTAGAAAAAGTAATGTAGAACTGGGGTTAAATTAAAATTATTATATTCCTTTTCAACCTGGTAATGATGTAGACTGTTTGATTTTTGTATATTTTCTTTAATAAGGTATTAAGTAAACAAAATATTTACTACAGAAATGTTAGGCAGTCTTTAGAAATCGGCGAAGTTTATAAAGAAACAAATTTTCTTTTTTTCTAAATAAAGAACAAAAAAAAAAAAAAAAAAAAAAAAAATTAACGAAACTTCCCTGCATTTTTGATTCAAATATTTTAAACTCCATCTCTTTGTGTCCAAAGCGAAAAAAATTTCCGTACATCCCAGCTGCTGTAGGTCACTCCTTTCATTTGGAGGGTGGTGGAAGGGGGAATTGCACTCTTTGTGTCTTCCCCTTTGAATCATACAATCTGTCCACGGTCCATTCTTTCGGACAGCATTCTCTGTTCTCTTTGTGTTGTGTCACTGGCGATTGTTCGTTGCCAAGTGCGCCGTTCTTTTTTCGGAACCAATTGAAAAGAAACAAAATGGAAGTAAAAAAGGCTGTTTCCTTCGTATGAATCATCCTTTTGGCAAGAGAGTTTCTCCCCTATTCTAAAAAAATAAATATACTATGTTCTTTTCCCATCAATAAAAATTTGGCGACGAATATAGCTACTTGTCATCTTGTCGCTTTTAGAGCCAAATTATAGAGGGAGGTCGCCAACCTCGATCCACTTTTAATGTTCACTTGCTATCCTTAATTCGATTTGATTCGGATAATATTGCAATTAAATTACAATTTTGATTTAGTATTTATTGCGATTGGAGATAGAGGCTAGGCATTAATATATTTTAATAGTTCTAATACTTGTGTTATCTATTTTTGAATAGCTGTGATTTGGAGGTTTTTACTTATACCATTCATTACTTCATATTAACGTCTTCAGAGTGTATAACTAACATAATTTATGTTTTTATTTATATTATTCAAATGTTAGAACTCATATTTTGGAAATTTCATAAAATTAAATTTAAATGAATCAAATTTGGTTTGTTCTTATGTTATTACTGGCTTATAGGGAGTAAGCTAGCAGATTCATCTAATAATTGAAGCTTCAATAGACGCAAGAGGAATTAAAATTTGGAAGGACTTTTCTGACTTTTTTTCCAGATATGATACTCTGTACAATAGTTAGATGGCGCTGGTATTCGTCTGCATTTTTTATAAGTTGTGCATTGATTAAAACAACTTTTGGAATAAGGCCTTAAAGAATGTGTGTAATGATTCAAATATTATGTTTTTAAGTTTCTCTGTATGCATTAGTCATTGTTATACAACAAAATCTAGTTGTTTTGACATCGTGTAGTGAACAACTAAACATGGCACAGGGTGACATTTTAATACCTACCGATAATTTCTTTCTGGGAAGACATTGATAGTATGCAATGTTTTCCGCGTGTTGAAAAGCAGAAAATCCGGGTAACTCCCAAACAACCACCAAGTAAGATAAATGTGCATGCGAAAGACATCCATCTCTTGTTGTTGAGCAGCGATTGGAAGCGAACTAGCCAGCAGTGAACCCAAATATTGATGTTACGCATGCCTTCCGCGTTTATTGGAATAGGGATTTTTTTACATCTCTGCAATGATTCCATCTTTGCAATAGGTGAATACCTCCAACAGTATGTGAAAGATTCTCTTGAGCATCAACTGTTTTCCGATTTGTTAAGCAATGTCTACATCTTTGTGCGATGTATTACAGAAATAATAATAAAAAAAATAAAGAGAAATTTTTCGTAAAATTGATTCCGTTAATTGCTTTTTAAAAGAGCATACTTATGGATAAAACACTAACTTAGCCGTAACTCAGTATTCTTCGAAATAAAAGGTGCTGGGTTCAATCCCAGCACTTTTCTCTCTTATATATTTTAAGCATATTTATTCCATTTTTTTCATAGTAGCAATTTATTTTATTTATTATTTAAGGATAGAAACAACTGGATACATTTAAATGTTATGTTCAATTAGGACGTAAGTCCATCTCCTACGATTAGTGTTGACTCTGAAAAGGAAAACAAAAAGAACCTTCCAAACCAATAAAACCATTTGTTATTTAAATATCACTAAAATATCTTCTTCAAGATTTTCTGGAGCTTTTTCGCCTTAGAATCAAAAAGTGGGAAAACATTATTCCTAATACCAAAGCAATTGCACCTCAGAAATATGAGAAGATAAAAAAACATTTTAATAAACATTTAGAAAAAAGAAAGCATTCTTTTGATATTCTTTTTCCCTCAATCCCCTCTTATGCGAAAAACTCGCAGACGATCAGCTAAACTTTCACTCTGATTTTTATTGCTGTCGCTCTACTCAAGAAATAAAAAAAAGAAAGAAATATTATCATGTGAATTGAGCGAAAGCGTTTCCTGGTAAGTCTGGATAAAGCGCCAGAGGCCACAAAGGTTTTCGGGTATGAAAAGCTTTTTCGAAAGGGTGTAAAAACCGACTTTAATGTACCGCAAAATTTCGTTTTTATTTCGTTTCCTTATCGTTTGGGAAAGTACAAAAGTCCCGCGCACTTCTGCGTTGACCCTGTTTTTATTTAACGCCAGCATGCGTAAATGTTTCTCTTCTTTGATAGCACTCTTCAAAGAACACATTTTTACTTTTAAAAAATATCAAGTTCTTTTTTTTTCTCTTTATTTTGTGCTGTTCTTGAAAATAACGAAATCTAAATTAGTTGACTGTAAAGTTCACAGATGGTCGTTTTTTACGCCAGCCATAAAAAAACACAGAAAACTTATAAAATAGCTTACAACCTTTTCATGGTACAGCGTAAAATGTCTAAACTAGAGGTATATCAAAATAAACTCAAAACTTTCAAACACCAAATTAGATTTTAAAGCGGAATGTCAACGAAATTTCGAAAGTGCTCATAGTATCATTAAAAATCAGAACCATTCCAACACCAAATACTGTTGTAAATATTTTTATACCATATTCTGGTAAGCATCATTTTTATCGAAGTGTTTCATTTCTGTAAAACAGTCTAATTTACAATTAATAAAAGAAAACTTAGAAAATGTTCTGTTAATATAACTTTATTTAGGCAGAAACTACAAAATTATCTATAAATCAAATTATTCAAAAATTTAAAATATTTATGTTTTATGAATAATTTGACTTTACACATACATGCAATAAATGATACATTAAGTAAATTTTGTATATAGTAGTATTTGTAAGTAAATGTTAGACAATATTAAATATTGTTCCATTTCGCCAGCCCAAGCGATAAAATCGCCAAAGTAGTACTGCTGACTCAAAAATATCAACAATTACAACCTTTTATCACGCGTTTTTTATTTTTTTGCCTTTTCTAAAAATTTTAAAATGCCAAATTAATTTAACCCTCATAATGTGTTGCAAATAATAGTTTTCTTTAATTCTTTATTAGTAATTCTTGTTTTGTAAATAAAGTGAAACCATTCCCGATAAAAATTTTAAACAAATTTTTATTATTAAACCACTGCTGTATTTCCAAAATATTGAATTAACATAGAGTTACTACAATAATTTGATATTTTGTTTATATTCAGCTTAAACTTGTTATGTATCAGTGTGTATTGTCATTAAGAAACCATTCTTCACAAAATAATTGAATTCATTGAAATAAATTAACTGAAAGAAATTGCTTAACAAATTGATATGCAGTCATTACAAAACTCATATTCACAAAATGAGCATGAATTTAGTAAATGTGACGTATTAACTTTGGCTGAAATGTTTTCTTTTCTATGAACTACTCATTCCGTTTGGTTTGTTTGTTATTGAGGTACAGACAATAGCTTTCCCAGGGAGCTTCTTCCATTCTTTCGGAAAATTTGGCGCAGCTGGGCGGAAGGCAGTAGACCTCGGGAAATATGGATTTCACAGGGATTGAATAATGGAAGACCTCGGCGATGAATAATGGCGATAAACTGCCGCCATCTTGATGCTCTTCGGACTCAACCATCCGATAAAATGGTATTATGGTAATGAATGGTGCCCGCTCCCGTATTAGCCGCGTAATTAATTGCATAATGCGTGGCGTGTTTGTACACAATACTCGATATTTATCACAAAAAAGTCGTTACAAGCTCTAATGATTTAAATGCTTATGAAGCAGTTGTTGTAATCTTCTGAATTGTTGATGAATTTCTGTACTTTGCTCTGTGTTTTAACCATGACGGTAATTTGTTTCCTTTAATGTACCATATCGAGATTACCGTTTTTAGTGTCTGTAGTTATGGAAACAAATTTCTGTCTGCCACTTAATGTTTGGTAATATTGTTATTCAGTCATTGTGCTTCCAATGTGACAGCTGAATAACTGGCCCTGTGTGATCACGAGAAAGTTTCCTACCTCATTCCTAGGTGTCTTTAGTGGTTCGGCATCCATTATAATCTGTAAGTTTTCATCGAATGCCCTTTCCTGTGCAAAAGACGATTGGCAAACAGATAAACTCTATATTAGTTCAATGAATATGAAGATTTAATCTTACATACAATCAATCCATCAATCATGGATTGCCTAGTTCATTACTTCAGCTATCAACTGAAAAAGCCTGATATTAGCATGTCAGACTAAAAAGTCAATATTAAAAAGTCATACTAACTCTTGAATAGTTTATTAGAAAAATTGCCTCTACATATGTAATGGACTAACAGCTGAAAGCAGTTAGTAATCGCGCAACAATCATCGTTTGCACTCGAGAGCTGATCAAACTGGAGACCTACAATTTAAAGTTGAATCGAAATCATACGAACAACCCAAAATTATATGTGGAATCAAGCACACAAACTATTGAACCGAAATCTAGAAGGCTTTCCTTTCAGTTGCCGCAGAAAGCTTTTCTAAGATAGTTGGACTTTGCTTAAAGCAGCTAGAGAACGGCGTGTGTGCACTCCGAGCTGACCATTCCTATACGCGCATGCATGAAGAAAACAGAAGCACAACATCCACTTTTTGTTGCTTAACTGTGAATGGTTTTGAACACTACTCATAGGAGCTCAATTTATCTTCTTCATTTGAAGATATGAAAATTAATATTCAAGAATACAATCACTGGTTGATTTACCCTAGTATATTGTTCTACTAAATAATCCATTGTTCTGCGTAGAGAATTACGATGTTGAGCAACGCTTATGTGTGTAATGTAATAAATACATTCATAAACCATTCATATAGAGAAATTTCTTTTTATTTCTAAATACAGTGCCCTCTATCAATCATTTGAAGTGTAGATTTAAAAGCATAATTCACCTCTCTAAAATGCTATCAAAAATACAAGTCTTCTAATTGATTTTCTGTATAACCTTGTCATGTGACCTCGATGATACAGTGCTCAATATATAGTTTTGTTATCTAAAATGCTATTATTTTTCTGTGCTAAATCTATTTGGAGACATTCCAATTATTTTACAAGCAGAAGAAAAAAAGCACACAAATAGGTTATAATAGAATCATTCTCTAACACGGGAAAAATAAAAATTCTTTGTCCAATATACTACAAAATTCCTTGGTCATAAACATGCTGGTTCTCTTCTTAATCCTTTATTATGTGTTATGAACAAATGAACTTGAATGCAATTGTACAAAAAAAAAAAAAAATACATTTGAACTTGTTAAATTATGAGGAAAATAGAACGACATTGTAACGAACCCTGTGGAACAGGTAGAAGTTCCCAAATTGATGGCTCTGATTCCAACCGCACTTTTCTTCATCCCCCACAACGACTAAAATGAAAAAGGAAAAAAATTTCTTCTCGATTTTCTTTTGGCTCGAAATACAGAAAGATGCGAAGGGACGGATAATAATAATACCCTGGGTCATGCTAGAAACAATCCTCTTGGGTGGAATAATCCCTGAATAGGGAATAGGGAAAACACAGCCACGCCAGATGGGGCGGCCATAATCCTATTTCTACCTCCACACAACAGGAACAAATGAGGGTCCTGGGGCCTGTTTTTCCCTGTTCTTCCCTGGACACAAAGATGTTTTCCCCTTAAGGCAGACGGAATTATTAAGACCGATATGGAGAGTTTATACCCCGAAGGTGGCATCAAAGAGAATATGATGACCCCGAATGGGGAGAATTGTTTGTTGTTCTTCCTGATGGAAAAGAACTGCGTCCGAGTACCTTAAAAGAATATGTTGCATGGAAGTTGTCACAGAAAGAGTTCCGGATATTATTTTTAATGGCCGAATATGTCAGCTAGATGGAATGTCGCGAAAGAACAATTCGGTGGTACGTCTGAATGTCCATTACTTTCGCTAATTACCTCTGTCGTTAATGTCCAAAGGCATAAAACTGGATGATGGGTATATAAAATTCCAGATTGAATGGTTAGTGCTAACGTTAGAGGACGTTAAAATGGCATTGTAAAAAAGAAGATAAAACTGTCGGTAATTTCCAATGCCCCTAACGCTCTTTTTTCCCCCTTTCTTCCCCTGAGAGAGTTAAAAAATTATAACTTTTTCAATGTCACACCCTCCACAAACCATCGATCGCTTACGAGGCTTAGGTTTTTTAAGTTTTCCAGTAATCCACAAAAATTAGTTTAAAAAAAAAAAAAAAAAAAAAAAAAAAAAGAATTCGCTCTTCTAGAATTTAAGAAAACTAAATTAAAAGTTTTAATTCTTTTTTACTTTCCGAGCATATGTTAATTTAGCAGTATTTTGTTTTTCAACATAATTGCTTTCGTGTCAGCAGAAAAGGTGCCAATGTAATTTTCAAATTTAATTTCACGATGAGTTGGATTTTAATGTTCCATCTTTATCAGAGTAAACCTATTATTACATTGTTTGTTTCAAAATGATTAATTTGAGATCGTATTGGAGTAAATACGCTTTAAAAATATTTTGGTATTGTTTTCTTGTACCTTATGTATGAAGCCAATATCTGAGTAAATATTTTAGCTATTCTCAGCTCATATATTTGTCAAATATTTTGCTAACAGTTCAAAGAGTATACAACATCAACCGCTTTATTCCTCGATTTTGATGAACTTGATTTCGGTTAATTATTTTCCTAACACAACAGGAAATTGGCTTAGAGTGAAAATATTACGTGATTAGAAAACAGTTGTTACAGATATTTTGCCTACTTTTTGGAATCGAATTCATTTGGACAATTTAACATATTTTAGCATTCTAATATGAATTTGAATAAACAAAATTATACATTCATACAAAAAAAATTGTTCATTATCTATTTATTTTTGTATTTATATGTCAGAATTGAGTGAAAAATATTGTTTTGGTTAAATGACTTGTTTGATAAATAATGTCACTTTTTCGTTAGCTTTTTCTGTTCTGCACACTAAATCTAAAAATATGAAAATAATTGGTGACATGTATTATATATATTTATTCAATTCTATAATAGTGTTCCAGTGTATTTTCTTTTACATTTGTCTAACTATGGTTTGAAATCTGACTGTAGTAGTTAGCATATTTTATTGTATAATCATTCGTCAATTGCTGTTCAACACAGTGAATATTGTCGCACCAAGTGGTTGTTATCTGAAAGATTATGATGACTAATGCTCGGGATCCCAGATCTATCATTCCCTAATGAATATTCTAATAAATGGAGAACACTAGGACGATTCCAACAACTCTAATGACATTTTCTTATAATCAATCCTGTGGACTGGACATAGTAGTGGCAGGCGCATTATTACAGCACAACTGTTATTTATGCCTTGCTGTTGTCGAAGTTACGTCGATCTGACTGTGAGATTTATTGTGTTTCAAATATATATAATTATGTTTTAATTCATGATCCTGAAATAATGCTTCAGTAGGACTTTACGGTACTTTGTTGTTATTGGAGCTAGATTCTTTACTAATTGCTTTGCTCAAGTCGCCAAAAAGTTTAGATGAAATTGACCATTTTTTTTTTCTTAACCAGAATTACTGGTAATATAAATTATCTTACTTGAAATAATTAGTACTATTCCATATCACAGGCGCTGTTCCCTTCGAACCAACATTTTTTACGATAAGGGATAAAATTGCAATAATAAAATGAGGTGTCAAACTTATTTTAGAAATGTGTAATATAGAGAGTAAAGTGTAGCAATTGCTTATGTTTTAGGGAGCTCGATAGTCCCATTTGACGACTTTATTCCATGTGGAATGGAATAGTATTTGAAATATACTTCTGGTTAAATAATTTTAAAAAAACAATAAGTCCGAACTCCATTTGCAATTTACGCCAATTCATTACTTAATAGCATAATATAATAAAATTTACTTTTTACGTTTTGAAATTTATCGTGGAGGGGGAAATCGTCAATATTTGACGATTGTAGTTTTATGCTTTTAATTATTCACTTAATTCTGAATTGTTGGTTGATGATTATATGGTAAACTGAAGAAAAATAATACTTAATTTATATATTCGTAGTAATCTAGTGATAACAAAACGTCTTTAATGTGGAAGAACTCGACCACTATTTGGTAACAGATAATCGACTTCTGTATGCATGTATGTCTGCCAATTAAGGATTTTTTTGGGTTATTCCTTGGGACACATGAAAATAGCCCACTGTTCATGAAAAGGTTCCCCTGTAAACGCAAAATATCTACATGTCTAAAGCAATCTTTGGCTGCTAGGTAATTATAGCCACTTTCTGGTTTCATATGCTGAAATTGACCATAAAACGAGAAACACATCAATCTTTAATTGAAAGTATAGAGCTTGTAGTAAATGATCAACGCTCTTGCATTTGTTTCTGTTCATTGATGGTTCCATTAAAATTTCACTTCTTAAATGTAATGTTAAGTTTCGAAACACTAAAACGTAGATTCTGGCTGAATTAGTCCTCAGGAGCAAAAGAAGACGATGGAAGTTAGATTGATTCTTAAGCTAAATAAAATACGCACAAGAAATGATCTCGGGCATAAAATAAAAATGGTTTTACTATGACACTGAAAAACAAAATCTCTTTTTAACAATGACTTTTGACACAGATATAAAAAAGTATGAAAGCAAATGAAAAAGAAGCGTTTTTTAATCGCGCATGCAGTTGCTATCCATTGACCTACAATTACAAGTTAAATTCATGTTTGAACATGCTGACTATCACAATTTGGAAAATAATCGCTGTCCATTGCCGTGACCCTGTCCATCTGGGCGGCCATAATTTGCGCAAATGACCGTCACGCGAAAAACGCCTTGAAATATGGAACACACGTGACTTTTAATGCTCCCTTACTCGATTCGTCTATGCATATTTATAGGAAAGAAGAAAAAGCTATTATCTTGTGTGCTTCTTTTCTCGCGAATTGCAACTTTTTTTTATTTTAAGACTGTGCACTTGGTCCTGGGACTTCGCTTTCTTGCGCATTGTGTATTCTGTGCACGCCCGCCATTTCACTTGATGGGGGAGGAGGCAGGCTGGGAAATTTGTAATTATTCAATTTTCTGGCAACGGGGGCCAGCGGAGGTAGGTGGGAGGAGGTGTGGCCGCCGGATAATGCGATTTTGCCGCGGTACGTGCGTGAACTGCAGCCAGGCTTTAAGAGAGCGCATTTGAATATTCTACATCTTGGTGAGAAAAACAGGACTCATTTTCTTCTTTTCCTTTGTTTCTGTATCTCCAATTGCTTGTAGAATTTTTTATAAATGTCCCCGTACGAGGTTCCCCGCAATTCCGCTCTCATGTATAAAAAATTCATGTATACATTTTATACACCATGATAGGGTTACTTCTTAAGTCATTTTCACCGGTTTCTATCATATGAAGTGAATATTCCGACTCATTTTGGGTTTTGACTGCCGTAGAACATTGACGTCAATCAACCTTACTTGAGTAAGGAAGTATACCTTACAAATTAGAATTATTAACTCTAATTTAAGACTATTATCTGGTGTCAGCTCAAAACTTCGACCCCTACAATCAGCATTTATTTTTATTGTGTTCCAAAAGTGGTTTGATAACTACTTTAAACCATATATTCCAATCGATTGAACCCTCGAATACAAAAAAGATCAGAGTATTAAACCGAGAATTTAATTCAGTAAAAGAAACACTGCACACATCTAGAAAAAGACTGACAATTGTGATGGGGTTAAGCACACTCAATCGATGGCACCACTTTTGGTGTTT
The DNA here is from genome assembly GCA_026290005.1 of Latrodectus geometricus. Classification (NCBI taxonomy): domain Eukaryota; kingdom Metazoa; phylum Arthropoda; class Arachnida; order Araneae; family Theridiidae; genus Latrodectus; species Latrodectus geometricus. The sequence goes on from JAPDSC010112925.1 coordinate 429,099, forward strand.
TAAGATAAATTCCAAAAATTGTAACTCTAATCCCTCAGAATAATCCGACTTTATTTTACTCTCCTTTGATAGACGCATGATATTCTTCATAACTATGAGCATTGTTTATTTTTATAGTATGATGAAGAACTCCTAAATTCTGGAATTGGTGATAATTAGTTGTTTATGTTGTTAACGTTTAATAATAATAATAATAATGAATGGAACAAAATTATAATATTTGGCGATATAAAACGATTTTGTGTACCTTAGTTGAGAAATTTAGCCCTGAATTTGTTTTAATTAATTATGAATTTATGTCATAAGTGTCAAAAACGGATTTAAACGAAAATTTTAATAACTTGTATATTTTCAATGCATTTTTTAATAATTTTTTTAAAATAATTTATTGATTCAGATATTAAATAAAAGAAGTGTGCTATTGATACAAGTTACAATGAAATTACATTTTTAATATTTAATTTTGTCTCAGTTTTTAAGTTTAAAATTAGTATAGAAATTATCCAAATCCAGAGTTCTTATTCAATCACCCATTCCACGCATTTAAGTTTTAAAACTTTTTATATTATTTATCCATTATATCGGATGATTATTTTAAAGTTATCTCAGAACATAAGTGAGAAAAATAAATAACAAATTGATGCTTAAGCATTTCAGCTCTGCATTGAGCATTTCTCACTGAAAATTTCTATTTCTTTTGGTGTTATCGGAGATTCCCAAATGTTTTTACATATTACTAGTCACCTTATGAAATTGCCATTTCTCTGCATCTAAAAAATTTTTTGCACCACTAATTTTATTTGAATTATTATTGTGCACTTGAAAATAATAAATGTTTCTAGATTTTCGCCAAATGCTGAGAATGTGGCGATGCCGGAATCCGATAGCAGAAAAGTATCTTCATTTTTTTTGATTTTAGCAACTTTCAAAATTAACAATGCGTGTTTTTATTTTATATTCCAATTCTGTCTTTTATGTTAAGGATTAGAGAAAATCGAAGTGAGAAAAATTTTTTTCACTAGATTATAAAACTTCGTAATGTGCTAAAGCAGTGGGGGTTGGGGGAGGAGCAAACGATATTTCTTCATTTTAATCAGCTATGCTCCATCCAACTAAACTGTTTTACTCCCATCGCCGTAGGCACTCCACGTGCAAGTCTTAATTGAATTTGCGAATTTCCTTTCTGAGCTTTTCAGCTTTTGGAAACTCCGTTCGTCGCATTGTTAAAAATCTGGATTGCATCCAAAGCATCCGACGCTTTTTTGTCCAATGAACAAGTCTCCTTTTGTTTCGTTTAATTGTTGTTGTTTTTTTTAATCCCTTAATTTGCTTTCAGGTGTAAGGAATCCGTTGTATTAATTCAATCAACTTCGTTTCGACGTTATCTTATTTAGTTCTTTATTTTTATATTTACGAATAGCGTTTTTTTCTTAAATTTCCTACGTTTTTCTTTTTAATTTTTTTATGTTTTAAATTTTTTCCTCCTAAGAATGTATTCTTTTATTAATTACTATGTATTATTGCTTTTTGTTTAACAAAAAAAAAAAAAAAAAAAAACGTTTTAGTAAGCATTTTTAATTATATATTTTTTATCTAAATTATTTCATTGATCAAAACATGTTTATACGAGTAGATTTTTTCTAAACCGTTTTAATTTTAAACGTCTTTATTTCGAATAAATATCTTGTTCGTGTATTTATGTTTGTCATTGGAAAAAGACTCTTTAGTATAATATTTTATTTTAAGTAATTGTGAACGTTTTATACATGCATTTTTTTTTTTGGTGCAGATTTTTTTTAATGTGACTGCTGGTTTTTAATTAATAAAGCTTCAATAAACTTAATTTTAGACATGTTTTTATTAAGGAAATTTTAAAGAAAAGAAACCAATATTATTTTTTCTTATTATAATTTTAACTTGTATCATTTTCGTGGTTTTTATTGCAGTAAACTTAACAAACATTTAATTGTGTTGAAAGTTCGGCAAATTCGGTTTTCGACACTTGTCATCTTGTTATAACATCCATTTATATTGTGCTAAAGCGACATAGAGTAGGTTATTAATAGCATTCTTCCGTATAACTGAATATTCCTCCGAAAGTAATTGCCATCTTTGTATTTTTGAACTAAAACAGGAAGAAGTCCACTCCAGTGTTGGCATCCTATTTTAAAACTTAATGTGAAACTCAACTCAAAAAATTATCACCTCCAATAAAAATGTACTAGATCTTAAAAAATTTAATATGAAAAATCCTTCTGTACACGCTGCCTTTCTTTGAATCAAGTATCCAATCCATTACCTCCGAGTCATAAACAAGTCAAAACTGCGGTCTATACCAAGATCTTTTTGTCTGTACGAGGTCTTCAGTCTTAATTTATTGATCATTGTGAGTGTGTTGGCATAATCCTGTTCTTAGAAATTGTGTCTTTCTAAGTTCGAATCTATAGCCTTCTGTTTAACGTTTAAATATCTGAAGTTAGTTGATGTTTCTAACGGTTAGAGAATCAGTACCGGTTGACTTCTTATGCATAGTATAATAGTAGAGTGATCAACAAGGTTTAATTTCAATATTGTTGAACAACCGGAAGTATTTGCTGTGGTCAGCAGACACTTCTCAATCTTATAGTTTTCTTGCTTTTTTTCCCTTTAATTTATTAGCACTGCCCACAATGGCCTAATGGAGGAATGTGCTCTTCAGAGCAAAAGAGTTCAGTCCCCACAACTATTAAGCTCAGAGAAGATGGATATTGCATTTCTTCCAGAGTGAGTGCTCGGTCATGGCCCATTATTTATGAAAAATCCTTTTTGAAGGCAACGTGTACACGTCTAATGTTGTTCATACAAAATGTCAAAACATCTTACAGCAGTTTCTATCTGCTTTGCTGCTGAGTCAAAAATTTGATTCTAAGATGATAATACAAGGTACAAATGAAGATATTCTTTGTCTGCGTTATGAACAATCATTCTAAAACATATGTACTGACTTTGTGCTGCAAGAAGTTTGAGTGGAGTAAAAATGCTTATTTTCTTTTCCTTAAACTTTCATTTTCACGTAAATCGCTCTTTTTACGATTTTTCTCTTCTTTTCTGGACTGGACAACTAGGAGCGCAATAAAGGAGCATTGAAAAAAGGGGAGAGAGAAAATTGCTGAGATAGGCCACTGCAGGCCCCCGGGGACACACGAGCCCCATTAAATTTCCCCAAGAGGTAAAAAGGTAACTGAGGATGGGTGATCGACCTCGCTTTCTTATTTTTATGGCTCACCAGTTTTCATTGCGAGGGCTGACCTCTATTTGGCGACAAGTTTGTTTCATATCTTAAGACTACCGAATGCGGGTTGCAAGACTCCGGAGGGGGTTGATCTCAGTCTGTCTTTCCTTATTCGTTGCTGCAGAAGAACCGGTTCCTCGTTTTTATTTATTTACTTTCGTTTGAAGATAGCTCCGAGTCGGATTTCGAACTTTCACGACATGTGACTCCACTGGACGTTTATGTGGCGACAAAGTCAAATTGTCGATCACTGCTCCTCCAGGTGTGATAGGCATCCAAATGAGTGAAAGTTGCTTTTTGCACCCAACTGCAAGAACTTCGATGACGCTCATTTCAGACAATTAGTTTAGTTCACACGTTAGTGATGTGTTATTGACGCAAATCGCTCTTCATCTTTTCCGTGAATGTGAACTTATGTCTCATTGCAGAATTTAACTATGGGGTTCCATAATCGATAATTTAATAGATAAAAGCTGTTCTAAGTTTTTCCTTCAAAATCTTCTCTGTATTACCATCTTAGAAAACTTTCTTTTTATTGTTAATGAGGCATAGTCACGTGTCACGAGGAAGGAAATTCGGATAATTCCCTCGCACCCACTGACATGCGTGCATCCAAATGAAGCTTTGTAATCACTTTTTGCATTGTAATTTTTCTGCTCAATATCATTGGTCCAGTAGCTTCACGTCTTTTTCTGCAAGATCTGCAAAGTGAAGTAACTCTTGCTGCGGCCAGCGATTGGGGGGTGGGGCATCACGTTTTTTCTCCGGGCTCGTTTAACATTGCCGGGCTCGTTTAAGCATTATTCTGAGAAGCCTTCCAGCTAGTGTGGTGTAGAGAAGCTTGCCGGCTCAGATATGACCTCGTCAACTAACTGTGGCTCCAAATTGCGTAGCGCTTGGTGACAGGCGAGTATCCCGAACCCGTTATATACAAACTGTAGTCCGGCACTCGCCCGCGACGCTATGTTAGTGTCATGGAGCTGGTGGCTGGTCAGTGCTTTGGTTTTCATGTCAGCAGTTCTTAGAATCAACTCTCACCTCGGACATGGGCGTCTAATGTAACTGGGTGTAATCCATTTTAAATTGCAGATTTTGCTCAAGTGAAGCCCCTTGTACATGAGGCGCCCGTAAAGATGCAAACTCTGAACAAACCAGTTGTCGTGTCTATGAGTAAGTGTGAAGTGCAAAAAAAAACAAAAAGTCTACAGTCCACCAAAAGTCTTGTTGATGAGATCTGCTAGTTCTGGAGCCCGGTGGCTATGGAGGATCTCAATTGGTGGAGCTAGTAGTTCGAAGAGGGAGCGGATAATGGCTTGGCAGCTTAAGACATGATCAAACAACAACAGTTAGCTTATCTTGCATAATTTTTTTTCAAAATTCCTTACATTCCTCGGGGAACTCTTTAACGTCTCCATGATTACGAACACATTAAATAATGTAATCTAAAAGATAAAAGTTGCAGACTAAATACAATTAACATTAAAAAGTATAAATCAAAATCACTTAATAGAAAAGTAACACATTTAAAGATTTGAGTAAAAACATAAATTATGAAACTGCATCATCTGTTTAACAGGCGAGCTACACCTGATGTTGACAAGTAAAAGTCTAATGAGCATAAAAATCGAAAATTAACGGATCGTATAAAAATCATGAATTCAGGCGTAAAGTTGCAAATAAATGTATAAATTACAGCCTATTCAACAAACAACCTATAACTGGTGTTAACGAGTAAAGACAGATGAACATAAAAGTGGAAAATTAACGCGTAGCAGTAAAAAAGTTTATAAAAAATATGAATTCACTTATAAATTTAATAATTTATGTGTTAGCTGATATTTTTTCTAGAAAAAATTAGCAGATAGCAAGACTAATAATCGATCTATTATGGTTCGCATTATGTTAGCAACTGTATGAAAATTTCTGAAACAATTTTTTTAATTTTCATAATATTACAAAATTTTTTACTTCCGATCACATTTGTCTTACTCTCTGTATTTGACAAGTGATCAACATCAAAAATCATCTCATTTCGTTACCTCTGCTCAACCCTCCACCTGCAACGGCGGCACACAATGGCTGCTGAAACAACGGGATCGCCCCATTCCGGAGACGGGGGTGGGGCGGGTGCAGCAGAAAGTGGTCGGTGGTCGTCTCTATGGCAACCATCTGTAAACCCCCTCTCTACTCCGGAAAGGCGCGAAAATGATCGGGGCGGTTCGCGCCATGTTGACACTGTTCCTCGAGGGCCAGAAGGAAAAACAGAGGGATGAAAAATTGTGCGGTTGCCTAGGTGACTGGGGCTTAGCTGAGTAGCCCCTCTCCCGCGAACTTTAAGTACCGAGGGCGCTAATTTGATATCACTTCTTACTCCCCTCCCCCTCTCGGAATCGTCTGCCTGAACGTCTTGAGACGCATTCCGAAAATTAGCGAGGTCTTTCTCTGGTTCCAGTGATAGAATATCACCCCCTCCCCACTGGGAGTACGCATCTCTCAATCTTGAAGGGGCTTGATGCCACCGTCTTGAAATCTCATTTCCCTGGAATGCTTTTTGAACGAGAGAGATGTGATTTTTCTCGGCTCGGGAACGAAAATTTCCGCAAATGCTTCCCCTTTTCAATGAATATTCACCACAGATTTCAGTAACCTTAACTGTCTGTAGTGGGCCGCATTTGCAGTTCTGCGGTCCAAATCACTTAGGGGACTCTGTGTAACTAGTAAAGTTGATAGACGTGTCAAAACAGTAGATGAAGAAATTTATAATTGTATCTTGTGAATCTCGAACTAGTCTGCGCTCTAATCTCCGGTCAACAGCTCTTGTATTCGATTATCACTTTGGCGTGGATGTTTGTATTGGTTCGACATCCAGTGTAAAACCAGATCTGGCTTCATTAAATTATCATGACATAAACAAGATCTCGAGGTTCAAATTCTTGGTCAAATAAACCGATCTGGCGTTTTAGTTTGTTCGAATTAGAGCTCTGATGTACAGTTCCATAGCTTTTGGGTGAAATTCCCATTTCAGCAGACATGATTTATTGGCTCTGGGTCTTATTTTGACTATAATTCCTGGTAAAATTAAGCCTCACGTGCCAAGCGACATATAAACCAACTATATATACATTATAACCAAGAACTAAAAAATTATCCTAGAAGTTGATAACCAATGGGGTCTACCAACTTACTCTCTGTGAACTTTTCCCACTTTTCAATTTAAAAACTTTTTATGTAAATATAATTGCACTTGTATAAAATTCTCAATTTCCATTCTTTGTTAAACATTTTTATTTTACAAGTACTCAAACTTAGACTAGAGAAATTCTAAACTTAAAAATGTTTAACTCTTCCCCCTTAAATAACTTTAACCAATCATATACCAAATAGTATTCAGCTGTAGCTACCATCGCTAGTTCGGTAAGGGTCTCCCAACCCAGGGACTTCAAGAAAGCCTAAAGTTGCCCATTTAAATGCTGCACTCTCATTAGCTTTTAGGCTCGAGCCGCGTTATTCCTCACGTGAATACGTTCAGGGTTATTTGTGGGACTAATTCAAGTGGAAGAGCTGGCTGGAACATTGCATTCTCTGAGCCGTGGTAGCCTGGTTGGTGAGGGCGTTGTGGAAGGTGGTGAGTTTGAATCCCGAATAAACCGAATATCTATCATGTTCTATAAAGGTATCTGGACACGTTCAATAGGTCGTGGTCGTAATGTCCTCCGAGTGAAATGACACCTCTGGAGGTGGCAGGTCAAATATTGTTCGATTTTCTGCTTGGTCCTCCTTCAAAATAAAGATTTCACCCGGCTGCCTGAAGAGCACAATTTAAGGTTGGGTGCAGGGTAACATGCTGGTTCAATTACTATTCCGTATTCACACCGGATCCCAAGAACTGGACGTCGTTGCGAATCTATTCTAATGTCACATTTTGTTCTATGGTTCCCTTCTGTTTTGAACAAATATTTTCATCCATAATTAAAGAGCGTGTACTATAAATATACAACTGGGCCTTATGCCTTTAACAAATAGGTATTACAACTTTAACTTAGACAAGCTTAGCGCTACTGCTCTGAATTATATTTTTAAATTTCTGAGCAAAGTTTTCGAATTGTAAACAAAAGAATTCCAGATTCAGGTATATGCTTTTATACTAAACTGTCCCACGAAACGCAGCCTAATGAGACATAATTCCAGATGAGTGAGCTGGTCACCATTATTTTAATTCGCTCGCAAACTGACAGCTAACAAATAAGCCGCTTGCGAAAGCTGTTTCGTAAGAAAATGGTCTCTCAACTTTCAGAGACGCAAAGTCGGATTGGTTCGCCAAGCTCATCGCCAACATGAAAGAATAGAGTGTCTGTGCTCATTGAAACATCTTATCTGAAATCTGCGTTAATGAGACACGGGCTACAAATAAGATGAAAACAACTTTAACTAAGAAGATTCTTATTGTTTTTTTCTCCACTTTTTCTTGTTTGTCTAAAATGAGCGACGTGTATAAAGAAAGCCTAAAGTGTTTTTTGTCTGTTCCTTTGTTTTTGATCTGTTTTTACTGACCAAAATTGCTAATAATGTTGTAAACTCTTCTGATTTAAATCTTGGTATCCAAAAATTCTGTATGTGATCTTTATATAATATTCAGTACGTACCTGTAAAGGGAAAAAAACATAGAGATATTTATATGTGTATGTAGGTAGATTAATAGATTGATTGATTGTCAGGCAAATATACTGTCCGATAGTATTGATACTAGAATGGTCAAATATGATAGGATTGACAGTTAATATGTAAACTCTACATTTAAAACCTCATTTCAAAGTACCCGCGTCAAATTTTGAAAATTGTAGACAATATAAACCAAATAAATATTGCATGTCATTGTTTCAAAAATAATTTTGATATTGTTTCTGCCAAATAATTTATGTTGTCTAAATTTTTGCATTTTTACGACTAGAGTAATTGAAAAATGAAGGGAAAAATAATTGTGAGGAAAATGAAAAATAATTAAATTCTTTTAAACTCAAAGTTTTTCTAAATTATTAACTTGCGACGCATAATTTATTATATTACACTCTGTGCGACATTTTAGGATGATTTGTCTTTGTTTTTCTTTATTGAATGGTTTCTGATTTTTCATTGTCCTATCTCAGAGTGCATACAAATTATATGTGAAATGTTCTAAGGCAGCCTCAAAGAGCACCTCAACTCGAAGCATCATGAAGAATTCTTGAAAGTTCATTAGAAGAAACGGCTGACAGGTCTGGGACCATCCATGAAAGCCTTCAGAAGGAATAATAAAAGAAGGAGTGAAGTGTTGTCCACGGAAAAATATGAAAATGAAGGTGCTTTCCCTTTGGCTCTTTGGAATTCTGACCACGTGATCTAGTCCATAATTCAACTGCTCCTTTTATCCTAGCCAAACAGAAAAGACCATCGTCTACGTCAAGTAAGAGATTGGGGGGGGGGGTAGTCGAATTCAAAATTCTCCGGACATCCATAATGCATGGATGGCCAGCACAAGATTCGCACGATTTCTGAGAATATTTCCGTTTTCTCCAAACTTAAGAATACCACATGCCCCTCCCCTCCTTGTCTTTTTGGCCAACGAACTTTTAAATGGTTGCACCGTAGTTGCTCACGCATATATTTTGCCCTAAAACTATTAATGTGGAAATTCCTTTTCTTTTAGAAAACGTTCACATGGTTTACCACCTTTTAGCTTCCTTTAGCCATCATTATTTCTTATCTAAAACGCAGATTACAATGTAAAAAGGTCCATACTAATAATGTCACAATCGCCTGAAGGAGAATTCAAATATTTCCGTTTTCTCTTCATTTGTGCACATCCTCTTTTCTTGTTATGTACTCCTCTAAAAACAATCGCTTATTTGCAATAAATATATTAATATATTAAATACAGTTTCTTACATTTCAATCTGAATGGTCAAGGCTATTTTTTTTTCTTTCTCATTTCAGCAATGAGTAAGTTCGATTCCTATCTTCACCAAGAATTTTGTCAACAAATGATTACTACACATTTCCGAGGTCGCAGGGAGTCGATTAGATTTTATCTTCGTTTTCATTATCGGAAAGTACTGAGTTCGAATCCCGATCCAACTGAAAGTCCGTCTTTATCGTGTGAAATAATATCTCTGCGAGTGGTAGTTCAAGTATCGGAGAGTTTTTTGCATGGTCCTGGCTTCTAAATTACAGACTCCCACCTATCCTCAGAAATTTCCACCCAATTGGTAGAGTCCAGCTTTGGATTAGGTACAAGGAATTATGCTGGTGCCTATTTGTAGCAATCACTAAACACGGCAAACGCCTCTTCATTCTGATGTCAAATAATAAGATTGACACCTGAGCTAGCAGCTTCCTCTTCTCTGCATACCGCTTTAAAGTGGGAACGATTCAGCTAAATATCGAATTATAGACTCTGTGCGAGCACATGATTGACCCATTTTTCTTCTATAATGTAATCCAGAATAATCATCCATTGTGTATGACGTGGTTAAATAAGTCCTCCTTAGCAGAAAATCATTGTACAATGTTAAACCAAATCTCGGTGAAGTAATGACTAAAACTTTCTGATCCACGATTTGCAGATAATCATATTTGCTTCTTGGCTAACCATTCAGCTATTGAACAGGTAGCTGACAGGTCAGCCACTTTGGCCTTCGTCTAAGAATTCGTAGGTTTGATTCCCTCCCTAATCGTGAATGTCCCTTATCATTCATGTAAGTTATACATCATTATTCATATTAAAAAATCTAGTCCATATCTTTTTTGTTAACTGATTGGTAAATTCTCAACAGTTCGTAGGTTTGTCTCACATGTCGGTTCTTGAAGAAGCTTGGAATCTAATTTAAATCGTAGATATGTCCCAGTGTAATGGTCTAGTGGAAAAGTCAGACCGAATGACAAACCAGCAACATGATATCGCTCTGCTGCCTCTGTTACAAAAAAAAAAAAACTTCTGTTACCGAATTCGCTTTTTGTGGCTTTCGTGCACATTTTACATAAATTAGTGACCGATTTATATCTTGACAGCTTTCATTGTTAAAAAACTTTTCTCATCGAGAATATTGTCACCGAGTAGCCGTCGTCGCTTCAAACTAATTTGACCAATTAGCACGTAACATAGAATAAAGTGGGTGGTAACTCACTGTTTTTCATTGCTGTAAAGATTCTGGATTCCACTTTTTTAATCAATCGAATTTTTATTTGTAATAAGATTGAAAATACCTAGCTATGGCTCTCATTTAAAAAATTTCAATATTGTAAAAAAAATTTTAATATAACTACAACATTGTTTAAAATAATTTCAAAATTATTCGCAGCTCATTATTATATATTGTTAATATAATCTTTTTCTTTCGATAAAGAGTAATTTATATTAGTTTTATTATATCAAAACTGTATCTTAAATAAAATGGTCAGAGGTTTAGTCATTTTTTAACCATCAATTCTCTTTCCTTTTACAAAAATTAAATTTTCTTCTCTTTAACATGTTTTAAGCATCGAAACTTCATTTAGCCCCCCCCCCCAAGAAAAAAGAACTACAACAAGAAATCTTTTACAACGTAAACACAAATCATTTTAGTTGTTATTAACGCAGTTTTCGCCTGCTGAAAATGTGCTTTTTATAAAAATATGTATACCTTTTTAAAAGTAAGATATTTCATCGCATAAATTCATCCGCCTTTTTAAGCTTTGCTGTTGAAAACTTGGAGCAATTTCCACTTCTTTTCAGTTCTTTTCATAAAACTCTTCGCGTGAAAGAATTCCCACGTGTTTTCCTTTTATTAAAAATATTTTTAGAGGCTTAGTTCTCACCCAACACCAGTTGCGACGCAAACACTGGCGATAAATACTCATTTACTATTAACTCGGTAGCTTGGGGAGACGCGTTTATTACTGTCGCTTTGACAGTTTTATTATTTTCATTCAACGGTATTTCTACCCTCCCTCATCGCTTTCCCCTCCCTCCCCCTTGTAACGGTCGTAATTAATACCGGGGGGGGGGGGTAGTGAAGGCATGTAAACTGTCTCGTAGCGAGCCATGTTTACAAAGCCCACCGGGAGGGGCGATTCCAATTAAGAAAGGGGCCTTGCCAGAGTAGGGGGTGGGCATTATTAAATTCCGCCACTGATATCGTCTGAACTTGCCGATTTCATTTTATGAAGTGATACACGAGTTGAGTTACTTTCCTCGAAATTGTGTGTCTACTGCGCTGGCTTTTAATGGAAAGAAATATTGCTGTGTTTCTGAATACTGATTTTACCCAGAAGTTGATTAAACCAATTTTATATTTTATTGTGTGTCATGTATTCTGTATTAAATTACATTGTATCACACACACACACAACTTATTTAGCTCAATGCTGCTATATTTCTTTACTTACTCTTTTATCTTACGCGATTTAGTATTCTTTTAATTGTTTATAATTTTTTAGAGGATGATTCGCATTTGTATTCTTTTATGTGTGAACTTTTCTTTATATTTTTCTAAAATGTGATCAACTTTGTGTCCATTATGTTTAAAATGAAATAAATTTTAAAATAAGTTTTTAAATCCATTCAATTGTATTTTTGCTATTGAGTCATTTTAAAACTAATTTCCATTTTTCGAGACTTATATTTTAAGAAACGAAATTTATAATATTTATTTGCATATTTTCAAATTAAGTTCAGAATTACTTCTCAGTGCCGCTAAAGTTGCCCCTGGAAAGGGGTTCTTCCTCTGCCATTTGGTAAAATGCAATCAAGTCTAAATATTGTTTATTTCTTTCTTTGATTTTAATATTCATATTTCTTGTTTTGAATATCAAAATAATAAAATACATTTGTTAATAACATTTAATATGTTTTTATTCCTTTAATGGATTTTTATCCTTCTCCGTTTGAGTGAGCCTTATATTCTGTAAAATGAGTCAAAAAAGTTCCCGAAAGAGGAATAGGATATCTAATTAAAGTTACTGATTAGTTTGGTTTAAATTTTAATTTTTTTCTCCAACGGAAAAATCATCCCTCAAACCATAATGCCTATTTTTTCAAAATTCTCCATTTCAAATATAAATATATTTTAAATGGTACATTTGAAATTAATATATATTTTTTATTTACA
>JAPDSC010112925.1:457878-475899 GCA_026290005.1 Latrodectus geometricus
TTTATTATATGGGCTGTATATGTTTATGTTCTTATAATTAGAAGTACTAAATACCTTTTAGAAACTTAAAATTAGTTAATACAAAACCTGTAAAATTTTGCCTTCTCACCACTCACTGATTTACAAAAATTTGCCTTTTATTAGGATTTTGAATATCAGTTCCTATCACTTCATTATAACTTATGCATGAAATTTCAAATCCTGTCATTGCTCATCCCATGTTAAGACAAACTATATATAATGTTTTTGTACCTCTTTTGGTTTTTGTATTGAAGCTTTTTTTAATCATTGCTTCTATATTGGTTTTTAAACAACATAGTTAACAGGAATTCTGATCATTGTTTTTTAACAATCTGTGAGTCTCCACTATCCTTTAGAAAAAGCTTTCATATTTTTAAATTCAACTATAGTTTTATAAAAAATGTTAATTTTATTCATTTGAAAATAGTTGAAATAATTTATATTTAGTGAAAATTTAAAATATGTAATAAATATGATAATGAATATATATCTGTAAAATTTACAATTTTTTAAAGCTATAAATTCATTTTTTATACTACACTGTGATGTCATTTTTCCATCTTGAAAATTTTTGACATTGTGATTTTTATCCAAAGTTATGTTTTAAGAGAACTTTTTAATAAGGTCTAAAATTTCCTTCAAGCAATATAAAAAATAAATCGGTTAAAGTTCTCGTTTGAGACCAGTTTTATCCGAAATTTTAATTGCCTACTTGGAGAAGACTTATCTTCCAAATCATGCAATTTGGGTACTACTATGATGAAATTGATTATGGAATCATCTATAGAAGTCTGAAAATGATTTTATTTTCAGTTGGTAAGGTTCCAAAAATATAGTTGCTGATATTAAAAAGAGTTGAAAACATGAAATTTAATGAAATAACTAAAATTATCAATAAATTTGAAAAAAAAAAACATTGCTTGTTGAACTGGAGACATTGCTGTGTTTCATTCAAGCATTTTTCAATTTTAAAAATAGATTTACAGATGCTTCTATATATATATATATGAAAGATTTCATAAATTATTTATTGATAGTTTAGAATAAGAATACTGAGAAATTTTAATGTCTTGGAAAAAAAAAGGAATCTCTTTAATAGGTATAAGAAAAAAGGTTTTTTAATATTATTTGTTCAGAAAGAAAAGAATAAAATCTTAAATTTGTGCATTGTTATGTTATATTTTAGTGAATTCATGAATTTCTTCAAAGTGTCTTTGGAGTGAATCTTATTCTTTATGTAATACTTGTTGAATTATATGAATGTGTTGGTTTTCTTTCCCCCTTCATTATTTTTTTGTTTATTTGATTTAAAGAATGTCTCATTTAAGAATCCATGAAGGCATTGAAAACTACATCATAAATGTTTGCTTTTTGCATTAGATCCAAAAATGCAGAAGCAAGTATCAATATTTATGAATTTAACTAAATTCTTATTGTCTGTTGTCTTTGAAGAAGAAATAGTTTATCTATTTGAAGAAGTTAAAAGTTACATAGACAATACATGAATTATGATATGAGGAACAATTATTAAAATTGATTTATATTAGTGGTCAAAGAGAAAATTAATCAGAATTTTACTGAGTCTAAAAATAAAATAGTTTTTCAATCAGTTAGTTCTGTAGCATTGTAATCTATAGAACTAATTAATTTGTTTATAAGAACTCTTTTCATTATTTACAAAATTTTTTTGCTTATGGTTATATGATCTTAATGTATAATTAAAAAACATTAAAACTATGTATAATCATTCATTATTTGGTATCATGCTCCTAATTATCATTTGTTTTGCTTATAATATCACAGGAGGAATGTCAAAACTACATCAGAGTCTTGGCTAGGAAATCGGAAGACACTATTCTTGTATGTGGCACCAATGCTTTTAAACCTTTGTGTCGGCATTATTTACAGGTTTGTGGTTAAAATTATAGTGTTTCCTAAAGATTATTTACATTTTCTATAAAAGTTATAATTAAAATAATGGTGTTATATTTTATATTAATTTGTAGGATAATGATTATACAATGGTAAAAGAAGCATCTGGTGAAGGTCTTTGCCCATACGACCCTACTCACAACAGCACTGCCATATTTGCTGGTAATTCCTAAAGTTGTACTTTTCCACTGTGTTAATTATGCTTTTCAACTACCTTGTAGAAGTGCATATTTTTTTTAAGAAAGAATTTTTTTTTTCTTATTGGCACATTGAGTTGATTCGATATGACTTTATTTAATTGTTTTAACTAAAAAAATATTTTCTTAAAGAAACTTCTCTTGACAATTATTTTTATATTCACTTATTTACTAAAATTTAGCGTGAGATTTTAATGATTTTTTTTTTTTTTTTTTTTTTTTTTTTGTAAAAATAAGTAAGTGTATTTTTAATTAAGGTAATATTATACATTAATTCAATGATAAAACAGAATAGTTTCAGTTCAATCACAATAGAAAGCTTTGATTTTCAATTTTATTTTGCAAAAATTAGCTTTTTTTTCATGATCAAAATTTCATGAAAACATAAAAAATATGTAACATTCTTACAAGAAATAAGAAAAAGGTCATACTACAAAACTGTGCATAATTTTATAAAAATTATTGCATTTTCTTTTTTAATATCAATGCTTAAATTCCTAAAAAATTTCAACTTTAATACATAATATCATATGTATGAATGTTTTTACTAAATATATATACATATTTAATTTTAAACTTTCATACCTTGCATGTTTTCAAACTGCAACATAGAAAAAAAAATGCTTAGCAAGTAAAAATATTCCTGATTTGGTGAATGAAATAATTTTTATTTTTTCCTCCCTTGAATATTAATTCAATGACTCAAAATGTGACAATTTGCTCATCTTATTTTCATTCATATCATCTTTACTTCCTCCATCCATGCTATCCATGATAGGATCAATTAAAGAGCGAAAAGGTAGAGTAAATATTTGTGATTGTGACCTTATGTGTTCATTTCTGTAATTAATTATTGCAAATTGAATGTCTTCTTAAGTTTTCCCCCCTTAACTAAAAATAATCTCTTATTAATTTTTAAATGTTTATGCACTGCACGAATATATTATTCACTTCTGTCATATTTTGCTCTTGGTTACAGTTAAATTCATACTGTAACTTTTATGTGCCTTAAATTACTGTCTTTTATTTATTTTTATTTTCCTCTTAAATTTACGATTATTTATTGCTGTCTCTTTTCATTCTCTACTACATTGCACTGCACATGTAATCTCGTTTTTTTTTTTCTTAATAATCAATACATTTGTTTGCCTTTGAAAATGAAAACATTGTTGACTATGCAAATACTTTTTGTTATGATATAAAATGTATTCTTAAATTGAAATAAGGTTGTTTGACACCAAATGAGTATTGTAAAAGTGTTTAAAACAAAACTGCCATAAAATTTTAAATGTTGTTTCAAACATATTTTCAACATTAGGACTCATAAATGTATGTTATTAAATAAAAATTTAAGCAAACTACAATTGATGTTTAATAAATAACAATTAATAATGCTTAAATAATAATTTTTTATAATTGCAAAATAATTTAATTTATACAAATAATTTTATTTGTGTTTGCTTTATTTTTTATACTAAAGTTTTATTATAAAACTTTCTTATACGAATTTTTAATAAAAATTTATTATCTTCCATCTAAACTTATTAAAAAAATACTTTTTCTAAAAATATAATTTGTTAAATTTGTATTGATTTAGTCATAGAGGAATAATTTGAATTTATTTACTTATATCTATAGCTGAGTTAAAATACACATTTATTAAAACTAAAATACTAGTATATGTATATATAATTTAAAATAATTTTGTATGATAATGTAATTTTTAATGTAACTATGAATTGTAAATCAGTAATATACTGATTTTATAATTTTACTGCTTAATATGAAGATAAAATCTAAAATAAGAATTGGAATATAGGTGCATGTGTGTGTGTGTGTATGAATTATATCTGCATATATGAGTCATCTTTTAGCAATTTTCAAGTTTATTTTGAATTTCAAATCAAAAATTATTGTATTGATATTAATTCCTTGCATTTTAATGACCTTTCATGACAATTTAAACCTGCAGAAAATGCATTATAAACTAACTAATCCTGGTTTTAGCTAATGAATTTACCATATTTTTTTATTAATGAATTGATTACATGTTATATAATGAAACATAAAGATGTTTTTGGTTATTAGTGATCTGGCCTTAGGTTCAATGCCTTGTGGATTTACGCTTAGGTGCTTGTACTCATTTAGAATCCATTTTAACTGTAGGTTCCAATCTAATTAACCATCATGTACAAAAAAAAAATATGACTGTTGAGCATCAAACAAACCAAACCAAATTAGTATGACCCAAAAATTATGGGTCATCAATATAATCATTTAATAATCTAACCTTAATTAAAATTGTAAACCAGATTTTTTAAAATTAAAGCTGTTTTTTGTTGTCACTTAATTCTTGTAGCCATTCATCTTTTTTTATACATCAGTTCCATAAATTAACTTTCTGAGAGGATAATTTAATTTTTTATTTTATTTTATTTATTTATTTATTTTGTGATTAAACTTGCATTTGAGTTTATAGTATACTGAAGAAAATATAGTGATCTTGTTTCATATCCCATTACTGATTTCTTGACTTTCTAGATTATTTAATATCCCTTATATAAATTAAATGAATTAATATATGTGTTAATTTCTTTATTAACTTAAGAATTATTGCAATTTGTGAAAGGTTTTACATATTTATTTTAAAAAATGTTTTATTTACATACATGAATTGTAGGAATAAATGTAATGTTCCATTTGTGTATGTACAATCAAATCATATATGTAAATGATATTTTATTTAGTTATAAGTATGTAAAAGTTTCTTTTTTTAAAAAATCTTTTGTTCAATAGATGGAGATCTATATGTAGCAACCGTGGCTCAATTTACTGGAGCTGATCCACTGATCTACAGGGATCCCTTAAGAACTGAGCAGTTTAATTGGAAACATCTAAATGGTTTGTGAACATTGTACCTTCAAATTTCCAGTTTAGACGTTAACATTATTTTATTAAACTTTTAATTATTTGTTTTCAGCTCCAAATTTTGTGAGTTCAGTGCATCATGATGAATTTGTCTACTTCTTCTTTCGAGAAACTGCAGTAGAATATATCAATTGTGGAAAAGTATGTGAATTAAAATTATCATTAGTTATTTAAATTGTTTCATTATATTTGATTACTTTTTGTCAAGATTTAATATTAAATTTTTTTCTACATATTTCTATTTGAATTATTGATTACTCATAATGTATTGTGTTTATATTAAATCTGTTGTAATGCATTTTATATTCACCACATAATTTTCCTTCTGAAGAAAGTGGCTTTTTCTTAGATAAAAAGCCATATTCATGCATTTCAAGAGAGAAAACCTGGAAAATTCCCTCACGACCCCCAATGCATGTAACTTGGCAGCTAAATTATCACTCCAGCCTTCGATTTGGGTTTTTTGTGTTCAGTGATTCAGAAGCAAACAAGTGAAGCTGTACAGAAAGAGTAGAATCACAATATCCATCACCAGTTAATCAACAATGGCTGGGATCTTTTATTCTGAAGATCATTATCCTACCACTAAGCTTTGTTGGGGCATATTAAAAAATTTATGATTAATTAAGCTGAACTTTTTTTTCAAATTTAATGTTAAAATATGAAATGATTTTAGCACTCATGAATAATTTTTACCTGTTTATTAAAATCATAATTATAAAAGATTCTAAGTGAACAATTAATGGCATTAGTAAACTTATCTTAAATAGTTAGAAATATTTAATGTATCATAGTTTAAACATTTTGCAAAGTGTTGCTTATTACATTATTTTTACTAACTGGTTATTGTATCTGCTATTACTTTAAAGCTATAACATATTTCCTTCCTTAAAATGATTTTTACTGTCTATGTTATATAAATCAAACGCATAATCAAAAAAATTATATTTGAAAAGTATAAATACCAATCGCTGCATTTTTATGTAGTTTAATTATGTTTAATCCAAAATACTCTTTGCAGACTGTTTATTCAAGAGTAGCTCGAGTGTGCACTAAAGATAAGGGTGGGCCTCACAAATTCAGGAATCGATGGACATCTTTTCTTAAAGCAAGACTTAATTGTTCCATGCCTGGAGAATTTCCTTTCTACTTCAATGAAATTCGTAAGTTTTATTCTAAGATCCTAATTTTAAACCAATTAAAATCTACATAAAATTTAAATTAATGTTACGGAATTCAATTCAATGTGAAATTTCTACATAAGAAATAATTTTTCTGCTATATATATCAATTTATCATTAACTGAATTAATTTATACCCCTGCAATAAAAATATTGTTGATGATGAATATGTTTTTGTTGCAGTGTTATAAATAAATCACTTCAGTCTACTGTTTTCAAAATTATGAGAAGATAATTCCTAAGTTTTGTTTAAAAAAATGAATAAATAAATAAAATAAAATGAATTTATAAATGAAATAAATAAGTGTAATAAATTACAATATGTAAACACAAATGTATGAAATAAATTTTAATCTACATACTTGTTTATTTTAAAGGAAAATTATTTTCAATCATGGCTATGCCCTCTCATATTTTGCTACTCATTTTCAGCAGATTATATTGAATAATGGATAAAATAGTGCATGCCGTTAAGGAAATTTTCATAACTCTTTCATGTATTATGTAGTATTAAGAATCAGGATTGGAGTTCTTTATTTTATATGGTGGAGCATTTTTAGTTTAATTTTAAATGATAAATATGTTTCATAATTATTCAAAAAATAAGGAAAAATATTAATGTATATCTTTATATATATATATATATATATATATATATATATATATATAAATTCTAAACCTCGTCAAAAATCTTTGTCAAGAAAAAATACTAATATGAAAGCTGTATATTTTTTAAATTAAATTTTTTTACAGAGGTGTAATGTTTATTAAATTTGGAATTAATTTCAGAATCCTTAGAAACGATACTTAAATAGTATATTAGTTATTTCTATAATATACCGGCTTTCCTAACAAAATCAGTTATGCTTTTTTCCATGATTAAATTGTTTTTTGGTTTAAAAAAAATGTCTATATAATCTGATAATGTAAGTTAAAACGAATATGTTTCACTCTCAATCAGTTAAAGATTTGAGTATTCTGTGGAAAATATGTACTTAGATAAATTCAAATAAAACTATTTAAGTGTAAAAATTAGTTGGAATGAAATGTGTTGGAAATTTTTGTGATTCAATGCGAAGTAAGCTAAGAAACAATTTTTGATAGTACATTTTAAAATAACCATGCATTTTTTTTTAAAGCATACAGTTTCAATATTTCTATCTTCTGATTCTATTATTCAACAAACTTTTATAATTATTTTTAATTTTAGTAATTATCTTTAAATAAATTATTTTTAATTTTAGAATCTACTACAAATGTTGTAACAGGGAAATATGGTGGCAAAGATGTTCAACTAATATATGCTGTATTTACTACACCTCCGTGAGTGTTGCTAATATTTATTTTAAAAAAATCTATGTTTTTTTGTGCAATATAATGAACTAAATTGCTATTTTTAAATGGGTGTTACAAATGTGGTGGAACGTTTTTATTGATTTCATCAGTCTATTAATAAATGTTAATATGTCACTGACTGGCGTTTTGTAAAACAGCTAAAATTAGTAGATAGCAATATTTGAGTTTAGTAATATTTTTTCTTAAGTTAATCAAATATTTCTAAAATAAATCAATGTAATTTATATCTTCAATATTTTAAACTTTTTTGCCCTTCAGTATAACCAATACACAATACCTTCTAATTTAATATATATCCACTTTACTTATTGAATGAAAATTCTGTAAAATTTATGTCGATTTCTCTTTTATTACTATTACAGATTTAATTTGAAAATTAATTAACATTATAAAATGTATATTTGATTGAGTAAATAATTTAGCATCTTACGTACAATATGCTAACTGTGCAATCTTTTTTAATGGTTATATTATTATACTTTATTTATACAGTATTAATTAATTTTTTGTTCTCAAAAAGGATGCTTTCCATCTCATTTTCATAAAATTTTCAATAACTGTTAATAATTAATCTGATTTGAACAGTAACAATTTTTAATTGCATGAACCAGATTTAATGTTGTTATTATTAAAATTCTTATGAAATTATAGACAACCTTTCAATAAAGAATTGCACCTGCTTCATTCAAAATTCATTACAGGCATTTTTAAATTTTTGAATGAACATTTAAGCAGTGATTTTATTCCAAAAAAGTAATAATATATAAAAGATTAAAGTCAATGCCTACTTTCAACAAAGAAAAATTTCATTTTTGTTACTTTTTTTTTTTATCAAATTTCACTTTGTTTGTCAAGCAAGGGTTGATTTTTCATGTCACTTTATTGCAGAAAGTCTTTTTATAAATAATCTTCGTTCATTTTTTAAGTTAGAAATATTTTCTCACACACTTTCCATCTCTCTCATTAATTTATTTCAAAACCACAAATTTTCAAAGGAAGTAACAAACTCATTTACAAGATAATAAATATATTTAAGACTGTAAGAAATCTAAAGATAAAAACTTTTGATGTCAATTGATGGCACAATTTAGAGTTTCACCCATATAAAATATTAATTAATTAATTAAATTTATTTCAAGAATTAATATTTGAAAAAACGTATGTTTGAACTTGAGTGGATGAATAAAATGTATTTTATTAACAATTGAAAATTTGAACAAAATATAAAGAGGGTGAACTAATTGTAGGAATTGAAAAAGAAATATATTTTTCACTCAACTATTTTAACACTATTCTAGGATTTTGTGTGTGTTTAATTGTTTTATTTGAATTTGTAAGTTTTTTTCCCCCACTTTTTCATTTGGTAATCCCAGTAGTTCAACAATTTTTTTTATTCTTAGTCCATTTAAAAAATGCAAGTTGCTTTTTACATTGTCCTAATTTGTAAAATAGCTCTTGAATAAAAACAAGCTAAACTAGCTCTCAAAATCAAGAAGTGATATAATACAATCGAGATGTACATTTTGATGTATAGGCCCATAGAACTGATGAAATATAAAACACTACAATGTGTAAGTAAATTGTGAAAGAATAAAAATATTAAGGTGTTTGCAGTATTCTCGTAAATGAAAATTTTACTAACTTATTTTAGTCTAATTAGACTTAAAAAGTAATTATGTAAATCAAAATCTTGCAGACTAAAATGATTTTATCAGTTAAAAAGCAAGTTGAGGTCCTTTAAAACATAAATTATAGTCTTGAATGCATTTCTCAATCAAAAACAACTAAGATTTATATAATAATCAATTTTCTACAAATATTTGGTTAAATAATGAATAAAATGGCTATAGATTTTGTGTATGTTTTTTATTTCATACTTCATTTAATTGTTATTTAAATAAGTCTTGAAATTCATGAAATTGACTAGGTAAATTTCTTTAATGAAACAGTGACAATGAGTTCTGCCTAGAATGCAGAAAATTGTTGATGATTAAATTTTTTCTGTATATTTTTGTTTGCATGATTTTTTTTATCACTATATAACAAAAACTTGTAAAATTCGATTAAATATATAAATACATGTAATTCTTATTTAGAAATATTTGTTATGGTTATCATTTCGATTCTATTATTCTTTATGATTCATATGCTAAAATGTTTTTAAATAAAAATAAAAGATTAATATCTCTGTTTATTTAATAAAATATTAAGTGATTAAGTTCAGCTTTTAGTGGTGTTATATCATAGTTTAATGTATTTGAATATGTGCAACAGAATAAAGTATGCTTATAATTCAATGCTTTCTTTTAAATATTTTATGAATTTTTAAGATAAATCTTTTGTATTAATTTTTTTTACAAATTTGTTGATTTTGTTTAACAGAAATAGTATCAGTGGCTCAGCTGTATGTGCCTTTAGTTTGGAAGACATTTTCCATGCTTTCAATGGACCTTTCAAAGGACAAGATGACATCAATGCCAATTGGCTTACTGTAGCAAGTACCAAAGTGCCAGAACCCCGTCCTGGACAGGTAATACGTTCTTACTTATATTTCTTCCTACTTCAATAAAAATTTTTTGCAAACTCAGTAAGATAACATGCTACTCATAAATTAAACTGACTCCATTAGTAATTTTACATTTATTTCTAACTTTTTTAGGAAATATCAGAAGTATAACTGAATATTAATTATTAAAATATATATATATACTGTTGTTTTCTGAAAGCAAAATCTTGTGAAATTAAAATTCCAATTTTTACGAAAATTAATTTATGCTGTTAGATAAGACAAACTAACATTTAACCAATAAATAATTACAAAATTATCAGCTCTTAAGATATTATTCTTTGTCTCTGATGAAATAATGCAAAATCACCAAATGGTACTACTCTGAGCTCAATGAAAATATAACCTTTTGCAACATTATACTGTATTTTTAAAACCAGCTCACAGCAGTATTTTTACATATACCATATTTCATTTTACCTAAAATTGTAACAAGTACAAATTTATTTAAAATAAATTTAATGTGTTGTTAAAAAATTCATATTCTAAATTGGGATAATAGTGCATTAGCTTTTTCTCCTCTATTTTTTTATAATAATCCATTTTTACTGCTCAGATTCTTTTAATTTAAAAAAAATCATACTATATTTCTTAATCCTAGCTATAGATGATTGTTTTTAGATGCTAATTTTTTATTTTATTGTATATTTTTTACTCTATGTATCTCCCCTATTATTCATTTAAATTTTATGAATTTCAGTGTGTCAATGATTCTCGAACACTACCAGAAGTAACTGTTAATTTCATTGAGGGCAATAGCTTGATGGACAGAGCTGTTCCATCATTTTGGAATCACCCAGTTGTGCTGCATACAGTTTTTCAGTAAGTTGTTTGCAAATCTTGATATATCCTATAGAATTTAGTTATTTCTTGTAAATTTTGCAATGAATTGCAAATTAATCTTGAACTTTTACTTTATAACATTCAGAAGTTTATACTTTGTAAGTTTTACATAACAGGATATTGCTAAAACCCCAAAATAAAGAAATTCCTGAATTTTAAAAAAACTTTCTTTTAAAAGTTTTTAATATTTTTTTTTAATTTAAGAATAATTATTATTTTAAGAATAACTAAAGCAATGTATTCTCATAAAAAATTTATCTGAAATTTTTTTCATCAAATAATTCATAAAAAAAATTTCCCTTACTAAAATATTTTCAACTATGCAATTAAACTCGATAAGTAAAAATATTTTCAGAAGTATTAAATTATTTTTAACTATTTTTAAATGATTTGAAAGGTTATTAACTTTTTAGTTTGCTAATATTTTATTAGCAATTTAATATTTTATCTTAAAATTTTACATTTATATAAATTAAATATTGAAATGAATTAAAAGGTAAACATTCTTACCATTTGTTGTTCTTTATGTTTACAGATACAGATTTACACAAATTACTGTGGATCCTCAAATAGAAACTGCAGATGAAAAACATTATGATGTATTGTATGTTGGAACTGGTAATGACTAAATTTTATCTTCTTTTGAGTATTAAAAAAATGTCTTAAATGATACTGGTATAGTTTTGCTAAATATATCATTATGTAAATATTTATTCCAAAACATTTTAATTAAATCAAAATTATTTTACTTACTAACTTGAATAAGAATTTATGAAAAATTTTATTCAGACTTTTGTGTCAAAAGTTTTTCTTGTTCTTTTTTATAAATTTTCCAGTAAATGAATAATTATTTAAAAAACTGTTACAAAATTTCTGCATATTTGTGATCTACTATTATTTGAAATTTAAAAAAAATTCATTGGAGGAGGTATATTTTTGCTAAATATTTCAAAATATAAACGTTTATTTCAAAATATTTTAATTAAATGTATTTCCTTCTTTAAAATAACTCTACTTTGATTTGTGCCAAATATCATTTCAAATTAAGTTTTGTAAGCAGAAAATAATAATAATAATTTTTTGCAGTAGTTTGATTGGTATTGTAAAATATAAATATTCCTTAAAAAAAATTTTATTTAAGTGCATTATTTTGAAGTACTTATGCTATAATTTTCATATTTCTTAAAATGATGTTCCCAATTTTCTAGGGGAGTTAGATAAAAATTAGTAATACAGGATTTAAAAGATTCATTTCTTGTTTTTTTAAAATGGTTTATAAAAGCGATTGCACGTTATTGTTAATATATTCCTTTTGGGAATATTCTCCCCTTCTTTCATCTGTTCCTTGGAGTAAACCTTCAAAACTCTTAAGAATTCATCATGTTAAATATAAATGTAAAAAACATAGTGTCAATCCTTTGTTATTCAGCAGTAGGTTAGGAATTTTTTACATTCAAATTTGAAGATATAGCAATCTACTCTTTTGTATATTCATATGACCATATAATAATTCTGTTATGATTCTATAAATTAGTTATGTCAATTAATGTTAATATTTGAACTAAATATTGTGAATATATTTATTCAGCATTTATCATAACTGTGAAATGCATTTCAATTACAGATAATGGGAAAGTTTTGAAGTGTATTAATGCTGGAAGTGATTCAACTTCTGGAAAAGTCATTCCTGTTGTAATTGAAGAGTTTCAAGTGTTTCAAAATACTCCAATTACAAATCTAATGGTGTATCACACTCCATCAGATGCAAAATTGGTAGTGGTTTCTCGTGAAGAAATCAAAACTATACCACTCTATAACTGTGATCATTATGCCAAAACTTGTGGGTAAGTTTGTGTTTATGTATGATATATTACTATATTTTATAAGTTATTATAATATATATTTAATGAATATATTAATATATATATATCTATTACAATTTTGTCATTTAATACAAGATATTTGTAGCCTAAAAATTAAAAATAAGATATGCCTGATTTTCTTCAAATATGGATTTAACCTTAATATGGATTAATATATATATATATATATATATTACAATTTAATTAACAGCATTAATAACACTTGCAATTAACTGTTTCATCTTTTCAGACAAAACTTATTATTCTTTATATAATTTATCTGTATTATTTATTTTATTGTTGTAGGTATTATTTTAATGTTGCATTTCAATTTCACAAAAAGCAGAAAATATTTTTAAAAAATATTCTAATGATCCTCAAATTAATTGTAATAAATTCTGACAGTTGAAAAAGATAATTAGTGTGTGACAAAATATGTGTTCAGTCATTTACTCTCTAATCAAAATACTGTAAAAATTTTATTCCTAAATATCTTAATTTATATTTAAGATTTATCTGGGAAGGAGGTTTAAATATAAGTTAAATATTAATGACAATTAATATTTAACTTATTACAGTTAATCTGTGCTTTGAAATTCAGTGTGTTGAAATTTTGAATTAATTATACTCAATGATCATAAAAATATATATCAATAATTTATCTTATAAAACTTTATAGGGATTGTGTTGCTCTTCAAGATCCTTATTGTGCCTGGGATAAATCTAGAAATGTCTGTACAAGCTCAAGAACAAGGTAAAACAATTTTTCAAATATTTTTAGTGATACATTAGTTTTTTAAATTATCGCTTTAAATCACAATTTTTCATCACTTTATGTTTCGTGAAAATTTTTTTATATATATATATGTTAGTTGATTTCTTGCTTTTTTTTAATCATTATTATCTATTCACTTTTCAAATTTATGTATAAAAATTATGAAAAAAAATATTATGCTTTATGGAGATATTGTTTTGAATGAAGATGTAAATTCTCTTTATAACCATTCTTTTTTTTTTTTTAAATTATTGTAAAAATTAATGTCAGTTCTATCTAAAAAACAGTATCTTCATAGGTATCGATTACAAACTTTTTGAATAATATATTTTTATTGGTAAAAATTTACTTTTACCCTTGGCGACTTTTTCAAAAATTCGCCAAAAATCTCGCCATTTTGCACAAGCGAGAACTAAAAAATAAAAAGAATATTGAAAAATATTGCCTGATTGGTCAGAATCCCTCATCTGTCGTAATTAATTGGTTTATCAAAAAATGTTATTTATCGCAGAATGCGGAAAAATTGCTTTAAGGGTAACTGTACGTTAAATCTTCAGCCTTTTTATTTCAATACTCTTAATTTACAACAGCAGTATATAGTTAAATTATTTTGTTAAGCTATAAATTATTTTATTACTTAGATACATTATTATATGTTAATAATCAATTAAACTTAAGTAATCTTCTTCTAATCTT
The DNA here is from genome assembly GCA_026290005.1 of Latrodectus geometricus. Lineage (NCBI taxonomy): Eukaryota > Metazoa > Arthropoda > Arachnida > Araneae > Theridiidae > Latrodectus > Latrodectus geometricus. The sequence goes on from JAPDSC010112925.1 coordinate 472,236, forward strand.
TTTATTTACCATTAATAATATTTTGTAATTGTGCTAGTGTAACATTAGGCAACATTCTATGAGTAAATTTCCATTGGCATAGAATTGAAACACCTTATATTTACATTTTGTTTCAAAATTTACAGTTTATTTTATATCTGTAATAAATTTAATATTAAAGTTAACATTAAACAATTATATTTACTTATTTTTTATTATTTTGATTAATTATGAAACGTTTTTAGAAATATGTTAAATATAATAAAGTCATGAATTGATATTCATTGTCAAGTGGCTGGGTTTTGCTATTTTATATATAATTATGAACATTTGATCATATTTCCTTTTGCAAAAATAATTTTGCTAGCAAAAAAAATTTTTTTTCACTTTTGACTTGTAAAAAATAAAATTTTCTATTTTATTTATTTTTATTTTTTTTTATTTTATTTATTTTTTGATGAAATAGCTTTTAATTTTATTGAGATTAACTGTGGCTTTTAAAAACTTTTCTTGTACATTTCAAAAAAGTTTTCATTATTTCTGTACTTTATACAGTTTAATTGAGGATCATATTTGTTATGTAAATCTGGAACTCTTTTGGTATGAGTTTTTCTTCAATTTTATGAAGCAATAATTATTTTCTACATTACCTTTTTTTTTTTCTTTAAACATGAATTAACTTTTTACTATTGTATTTGGTCAATACTTGTAACCTTTATTTCAATTTAAAGTATTTTTTCAGAGCATCAATTTCATTTTTTATTTGCATTGTTTTGTTTTGTTGTATGTAAGTAGTTAGAATTCCTTGTAACCCATTCTCTTCATTAGCTCTGTTTCTCTATTAAGGCTATGGAAGCGCGATCAGTTTGTGCAAAACGTTGAAGAAGGATTTGATCCAAGATGCCGTGAAGGTAGACAATTTTACATTTTTTGCTTTGATTATAAACATTTGCAGTTTTTCTCGAAAACAAATTCATTAGACTTAGCTATAATCTCATGTTTAAAATTTTATGTAACATATTGTTTTTACTAAATGAAAACATAAAAATAATTATTTGTGTGTTGAAATTTGTTTTTTATATGGAAAAAGTAAAGTATTTAAAATTCTTTATACTTACTGAAAGATTAGTTTTTCTTATGGTATAAAAGCCTCTTCACAATCAATCTACCATGGATTTTTGTAATAAATGTAAGTTTGCACATATGTCTTTTTCAGGTGCATTTACATAATATAAAATTTTTTTGAAATGCATGTTATTATATGTGAAATAGATTATTAATGATGCTTGTATGCTAATGAAAAATATGTTTTCTTCAATGAAATGGGAATAAACATGTTATATATATATATATAAGCACAGCATGTGTGCATGTCATGACATTTTTCAGGTAAGATATTAATTATAGACATATTAATAAGTTTATATATTTTTAAATATGTAATCAATATTTTTTGCATGATTTGTTTCACCTTACTTCATAAATATTCTACGGATTGTTGTGAATTAGATGGATCATTGTGCAACTATTAAAACAACTATCAATGAACTTTCAATTCTAAGAAAATAAATGCTTCATTTCATCATTTGTAATTTTAGCTGTTATTCACACATAAAAATACCTTAGAACACATTTAATGTGTTAATATTTTGCAACAGGACGATCGTCTTCTGGTGGAACAACCCCTCAACGCTCCCCTCATCACTCTGCTAGTCGCCATGACACCCCTGGCGGCTCCCCTCCTTCCTCTCCCTCAGCAACTGAAACTGATGAAGATGATCTTCAACAAGGTAAACTCTAAGTCCTCTTGTGTGGCTTATTAACATAGTTAAGGTTTGAACTCACTTGGCCAAAACATGTCAATGGTATTGACGGAAAATTTTCATTGAATTTCCGTCTGCACTTGTTGCTGTGCCTGGTCAAGTGATTTCATTAACCGAACTTAGCTGCGTCCTGCCTTCATATAGCATGCCCGGGGCATTTTGTGTGCAACTTTGCTAAGTTGACTAATGCTTGCAAAAAAAGAAAAACGACTTTGCAAATTGCAACTATGCATATATATATGTGTGTGTGTATGTTAGATTTTGCATTTGTGTTTATGGAAAAAACTAGGAAAATGTTAATTATCAAAGTACTTATTTATATAACAATTAACATTTGTTGCTCACAATTTAAATTTGGTGTTACAAAATGAAAACAGTGTGGTGAGAAGAGTTTTTCCAAATTTTAAATTTAGTTTGGTTAAAATTTGTCATTTTTGATGAATTTGTATTGCTGGTTGCTGCCTCAGTTAACATACTTCTATTATTGCTTTTTATGAATTTTTCTTATACAGAACATCAGTAAAAGTCACCAGTTTTTTATTCGAATTCTAGCATTTTAATAATACATTAATTAGAATTTCACCATTAGAAAATAATATACTCTCTTTCTGTTATTTAATGCTCTAAAATTTTTCATGCTTGCATAACCTCCTCTTATATAAAGGATGGCTATTTTTTTCTAACTTTGTAATTTGGAACTAACAATATTTCTTGTTTTGATTATATTTCAAACTCTTTTTGTAAGCTGTATAAAAAATGTTTACAGTTAAAAATTTTGTTTTGATGAAAAATTTTAATGCAAAAGTTTTCCCGCAAAAAAATTTACAAACCATTTTTAAATATTTGTAAAATATATTTTTTCATGTGAAACTAATTATAATTTAAAAAATGCAAAATTTAATTTTGATTAAAAGTTTTTATGTTCACAATGATTTTTTTCTTGTCACTCGAAAACACTTAATACCAAACAATGATTGTTTTCATAAAATACATGTGTTTTAAATCATATCAGTTAATACCTTCATTTTAAGTGGCCTAAAGAATTTTTTTTTTCACCCTTTAAAATGTACTATGTAAATAATTTTACTCTATTATATCAAATGAATGAAATCTGATCATCTTGCTGAATATATTAGCTTAAACTTAACATTTTAATGTTTTCCCTTAATCATAGTAATTTCAATCTATTTTTAAATGAATCCCATAGTTATGCTAATTATCTTAATAATTTTTGCATTACGATGCTTGTTTCATTACAATGTATAGAACAGAATCTGATACGTTTGTGGGATACATTATGTTTATTAACATTCAGCACATACACAAGATTTAAATTGAAATAGAAGCAAGAGATTAGATTTTTCTTAAGTGACAATATTACATTCATGACCTCAGAGATATAACCTTATTCATATGAATCAATAAAAATGAGTTATTTTAATATCTGCATGTATTCACAAATAGGTGTGTACTATTTCAGAAATATTCAATATTAAATTATTTACTATTAGTTTTAAATAACTGTTGTATAATGTTATTTGCGCTCCTGAAATATAATTTTTTCTAATATAAAAATTCATTTTTAGTGATTAGTAAACTAAAATATTTTATATTAAAGAAAATTTTTAAAAAAAATTATGAAATGTGTGAAACATATATATATATATATAGAATTTTTAAATAAATTTTTTTTATTAAATATTACCAAATGGACCTGGGTAGTAAATAAAAATTTAGAATTTATAGTTTTCATAAAAGCATGTTTTGATGTCAAAGGAAAATAGTTTACATGTTTTAAACATTTTTCTATTTGGAAGTAATTGCATATTCAATATTAAATTATTAATGAATATGCAATTACT
>JAPDSC010112925.1:475909-503454 GCA_026290005.1 Latrodectus geometricus
TGATGATTTTGGTTTGTTTTACAACAGTCTAAAAGTATATTATAGTTACTTATTACACTATAAAATTCTGTTTGTTAAACATTATTTTTAAAAAAATAAGCCAGTTTTTTCATATAAGTGGAGAATATATATTTTAAAATAATAATAATTAAAGGGGGTTAATTCTTTCCATTTAATTCTGAAACTATTCAATATATTTGAATGATTGAAGAATATTGCTTACAAGAAAAATATGGTTACTCATCATGTTCTAAAGCTAGATTATAAACATATAAGCTATGCTTTTTCAAAAGATTTTATGATAAACAAGACTATTACCTTGAATTTTCTGAATAATTGTTATTTTTTCTTTCCTTTCATGGAATACAAACTAATGCTCTTTATTTAGTAGGTTAACAATTAATATTATTGGACATCTCACATTTTATTTGCAAATGACATTGTTTTCACTGTTATTTGATAATATTTTTTCAGATATTTTAGCTTTGTGTGAGAGATACTTTTTTTTATTTCAATTCTGATTTCTCATTGTATAAAGGCCGAATTTAAAAAATAAATGAAAAATAAAAATATGCAAAATTTATTTTTGATTAATCTTACTTTACTTTACTTAAAAATAAATTGTACGCAACCAAAGATGTTTACAGAAAACTATCATATTTTTTTAATTTTTATAATTTGCGGCCATTTTCATTTTATGTTGATTTCTTGATTAAAAATTTGTGAGAAACTAATTTTTAAAATAATTTATTTATACATAGCAAGAATTTGTTATTAATTTTATTAAAATACTTAAATTTATGCTGCAAAATTTTTAAATAGTTGAAAAGGGTTGTTTTGCATTTCAATATGTTTTTTTATTCATGTAGGATTATAAGCAATTGTATAAAAGAATCTAATTTTTATGATACAATACTTCAATTGCTTGTAATCATAGTTTAACTGTTTTAGGAGGAATAAATAAAATTAAATTCCTTTGTGTGTTGGTTGATTTCTTATTATTGTTTTCATCATTAAGATAAATTCTTTCTTCATCAGTTCCTGTTAAAACAAGTTGGCAAAACTGAATGATTATTGCTCTGGCTTTCAGTTCAACAATTTATGGATTCAAATCCCTAGCAAACAATTCAGATGTAACAATTTATGTTTGTAATCGATCAAGGTTCACTTAAAAACTGTAGATCATGGTTGAATCAGCCCTAGTGTACATAAAGTGACCATGGAATGTAAACCAAACCTATAGTTTCTGAAACCTAACTCTAAAATTATATTTTTGTAAATTATGAATAAGCTATGTTGTAAGGTTTGTTATTTTCAGCTTTTTTTTTTTTTTTTTTTTTTTTTTTTGTTCTAAAAACATATTAATGTATTTAACACATTCGCTGCCACCAAAATTTATATATCCATCCTCAGAAGCCGAATTTAAAAAAAGTGTTTTAATGGTAAAAAACGTTCCTAATATTTTAATAGTAAAGCCAGAAAAAAAGAAATTTTATTTTCTAATAATAATTAAAAAATAATGCTTCACTAACGTGCCACAAAAACCTCATCGTTCAACCTCCAAATCCGAACTAAAACTAAAGCAGTTTACTTATCATACTCGATTGTCGTCCCAGAGCGTCACCGGCATGGGAGGTAGCGCTATGCTGACGCGCCAGCGCGTCAGTGGCAGCGAATGTGTTAAATCAAAACTTGCAAAATTCTTTATAGCAAAGAATTGCACTGTGTATATATAATAAATAATGTGCTATTCATTATTTGCATTTTAAAAATTTATTGACAATTCTATCATTGGATTTCAGTTTGAAATGTAAACAGTTATGCAGTTTTTACTTATAAAATGTAACTCATATTTTTTACTTATTACATGTTTAAAGTTTTAGTAATCAAGAGAATTAAAGTAAAAAAAAATATTCTTTTAAAAAATGCATTTCATTTATAATTTAGTAAATGTAATTATTGTTGTAAAATATTAAATTTTCATAATGTATATTAATAATATTTGTTTATTAACATCTAAATAAATTTATGTTAAATATATAATTAAGTGAAATTCCTTAAATGTACAATCAAAGGTATAATATGAATTAGTTTCAGTTGAATGATTTAACAGGTATCGAAAATTATTTTGAAATTTGCTTTATTTTAGGAATCAACATGTTGTAAGCAAATTGTTTTTCTAACATAATTTTATTTGTTTACACAAATTTGGTATTATTACGAACAAAGTTACTTAATTTTTTATGAGCCCTTTATTGTATTTTTCAGAATTCTGTTTAAATGCATGTACACTTTATTTATATAAAAATTTTATTTATATTAAATTATGTATAAATTTTGTTTGTTTTTAAAGCAAATTTAATTTTGAGGAATCATTTTTTAAAAAAAAATATTTTTTTACTGATTTTGTTGGCAAATTATTTATTATTTCTAAAAGACCTTGAAACAAAAATGCATGTTATTTTATGAAACAAAAATGCATAAATTGTCTAAAATTAACATGATCATTTTTATTTGCAGGTGGTACAGCCGGAGCATCTAGAGGACACCAGTACATGTATACGGCTGAGACACTGGCCATAGCTGTTACCACTAGTATCGTTTCTTCTTTAGTGGTTGGTTTCATCAGTGGTTACATTTTCAGCCGACGATGCAAGTCAGAGGAGGTGGATTCTCCTTATGATGATTCCCATTACCTAGAGCAACGAGGTAGCTGTGACACTCCACACTTGAACCACACAGAAGGTTTCCTGTCACCCACCACCAACAAGCCCATCAACCTCGTCCTGAATGTACCTCCAAAAAACGGGAATGGCAAGAGTGCCAACAGCTCTGCCGATAACAGACCTGTACAAAAAGTGAAAAAAATATATTTATAGTCATTCTGTGCAGCAAGAATACAAGGGAAAAACCAAACTTCATCATTTTGCTCGTCCAACATTCCATATTCATGCTGGTGTTGCTAGTTTAAAAAAAGAAGCAAATAACTTGTTGGAAATGAAAGGAGAATGGAAACGTTTTTTATTTAATAATACCTTATCCTGCATGCATTATGGATGGTAGCTAAGTGCTGCATTTTTGCTCAGCATTACTTAAGTTCTACCGTGTGATTTACTAGCAGACTCTAAGAATCGTCATTCTTTTGCTTATGTAATGATATTCCTCAGAGAGGCTGACAGTTTAACTAAAAAATAAAATAAAAATGTGTTCCTCAATGTAAGATGGTTTTTTGTCGCAGCGCCTCTAGTGTTAGAACTGAGTTGGCCCGAAATTTGGAATCTCTGATTACCTCTGTATCCAAAGAAGCAAGTAGTGCTGGATGTGCATCTGCGTATCTTGCTTACTTGTTATCAACGAAGCCATAGTGGATGGATTGCATATTTCTGGCTTGTTCAAGAAATAATGGGGCTTATATTTCAGATGCTCATCTTTTTTCACTTCACCTGTGTCATGTGACATTTATTTCTTTTTCCAGTATTAATTTCAATGAAGATGAGTTGAACAAGTCTGAACTGAACAACTGTGTAGATTTGCTGATGGCACAGTTGTATCACAGAAAAACAATATATATATATGCACCTGTTAAGCATCTGTTGTAATTTCCAGTGTGCTTGTTTTTTTTTATTTATAAGTGATCTTGTACATATAAGCACTCTTATTATTATTATAATTTTTTTTTTGTTAACCTCATACACTGTATAATGTCTTTTTCATTTAAATCATTTTATATCTATTTCTCCCTTTTACTTGTGAATCACATGTTGGAAATGTTTAATTTATATCAATGAAAATATAGGCAGAATTTTATTTTACATTTTGTAAATTTTCATTGAGAAAAAAATGTTATGTATGTTGTTATGTTTACGGTAGCACTGATTTTGAGCACCTTTGAAAAAAATGCACTGTTTACCGTAAACAACACCATTGATCTGCCGTGGCCTTAGATTTTATCATATTGTTATACAAACATAGTTTTTCAGAGTTAATATTTCCAAGATCACTGATTATGTAATTAGTGTGGCAAAATTCTTCCACAGACTGTATTTATAGTAAACAAATTCTTGTGCTCTTTGAAAAATTATCCTGATAAATTTTACAGGAAGAAAAGTCTTTAATTTACATGTTTGTAATGCGTTTGTCATCTGTGCTCCAGTGCTTTAAATTATTATTTGAAATTACTTCATCCGAAAGGAATGAACTGAAAAATATTATTTTCTTGTTACATGTTGATGTGTACAGACAATATCAAAATTTGTTTTCTTCACATGTGCGATGATTGAGCCATCGAATGCAAACTAATTATATATAAATAATATATATATTTGATTTATATATATACTCGTGTACATAATTGAGTATCTTGTCTTAATTTATATTGTTTTATATTGCCCTCTTAATAGACCTCTGCTCTCTCTCTTCTCTAATTCTCTTTAGAATGTCTAGAATGCCGAAAACTACCTTCAAATGACCCTTTTACCAGTCCAGTAGTACTGACTTGCCAATGGACATGATATAAACCATACTAAATATTTGCTTAAATGTGTTATTAAGGAGAATCAATAAAAATGGCTGTGGTAATATCATCTGTAGATGCCAACACTAATTACCATTGAAAACGAAAATAAAAGAGTGATTGAAAATTCACTCTAATTTTGGGAACTTTAAAAAATATATCATTCCTCAGGTGAGGAAATGTTTAAATTAAATGTGTAATTAAATGTTTAACTAATTCAAATAAGTATATATACATACATATATCAACTGATTGTTACAGAATTTATTACCCTCAGCCTTATAAAAAGCATAACTTTGGAAGGTTTCTACATAATTTTTTAACATAACGATAGCATTATATATGCAGCTGTCGAGGATTAGCATGGGAAGTTTTATAATGATTTGTAACTTGTTACATTTTATGTAAATTTCTGACAGCTCCATATCAGTATGTGCAAAAAAAGTAGATTGCTATTCATGCAAAAACTTTTCAACATAATATTTTAATTTTATACCTCTTCTATACAAAGAATATCTTGATTTTAATTTTTATGATTGTTGACAGTGATATTTACTTATCGATATTTTTTAAATTTAATATGTATTTATTCAAATAAATTTAAATCTTTTCTGTATGAAGAATGTATTGTTTTTAGTTTCTATGATTATTGGCAGTAAAATTTATATGTATGTAACTTTAATTTATCCAGAAAGTAAGTAAAATATTGCTCTTTGATCCAACACATTTTCAAGAAATAATGTATTATTATTTAAGTAATACTATTAATTTTAGATCTTTATACAAAGAATGTCTTGGTTTTAATTTTTATGATTGATGGATGTGAGATATTTACTTACCTATATATTTTCTTTTTAATTTGACCATAAAACATAGGAAATATTGCAGCTCATTTTTAACAAATGTTTCATTATATCAGTGTATTTCAACTCTTTCCAAATTATTTTAATTAAATTTTCATTATATTTTTGACAATAAGAAGCATTCAATGAAATGCAAAATATTAATGTAAAGTTTGGAATTCTAAAGAACTAAAACGTTCTTATTTAACTTTTAAAATACTAATACATGTTGTTTTAAATTCAATAATTAGTATTCAAAAAATTTTTTAAAGTTTAATTTAACTGCTTCTATGATTTTTTATAGAGAATTTTTACTAATATTCCTCTGGGCTGTGGAGTAAATTTTAAAATGTTTCTTAACAATAAAGGAATTCTATACATTTTTTGTAAGCATTGTAGTATTATCACTTATAATTCATTTTTATATTTTACTTACTTTAATTTTATTTAAATCTTTAAATGGAGTTATAAATGTATAATTTGACTAATCATCTTGTAATAACCTTAAATTTAATATTATTATTAAAACTTGATAATGAATTCTAAGTGTGAAAAATTATTTAGAAAACATGGATTATAATAAGCATTTTCAAGAAATGAATTAGTTTAAATAACATTTCATAATTCATTGTGTAGTTTATGAATTTAAGAATCTCATTTCTGTATAATTCACTTTAATATGTAATTTTTATTAATTACTATCTTGTGTGAAAAAAAATATGCTTTGTATTATGCAAAATAAGAAATTTAATATCTCAACCTTGTGAAATTATATCTGAATTCATGCTTTGAGATTTTTTAATTACTTAAAAATTATGTGATATTATGAATCATGTGTTGTTTGCTTTTTTTATGTATTCTCTATTGCTACAGTATAATTAATTACTTTAGAATTTATTATAGTACAAAGTAAATTAAGCTTTTATTGTCATCTATTTTTATAGCCATTACATACCTACCAACTCTCCTGGAAAATTCGAATTACTTTTCTAATTTTTTAGATTTTAAGTAATTTACTATTGCTTAGAAATTTAAAAGATGAGACATGATAATGAAAACATTCATTAATAAATTATTTTTTTTAATGAAGGAGTGAAAAACTTAAGATTTAAAATAAAAGCTTGATTGTACAAATGTTTCAGATGCACTTTTGTAAGTTTCTAAAAAACAGAATTTTTAAATTTTTTTACATTTAAAATTTTAGGATCGCTTCATTTAATGTCCCTTTTTCCAAGATTTTGTTATAATTTAAATTGTTTATTCTTTAAAATTAAATATCATGTATATTTTTAAAATTAACCATTTATAATATAAATTACATTGTATCTTGAAGTAAAAACATTTTGTTTATTAAAAACTAAAAAATTATTTCAAAACCTCCAGGTTAAAGAATTAACTAGGAGTAAAAAAAGAATAATGGAACCAAATGAGGAAATGTAAAATTTTGTTAATATCATAAATTGGTGTTAAGCCATGTATTTTAGAGATATTTCATTGGATAAAATGAAATTCAAGCAGCTTAGGTAAAAAGTACTATGAGAATCTAAATATAGTTTGTTCACTTTATAAGTTTGACTCTTTCCATACTGATTTGTGTAATAGGATTGAGATCTACTTTTATTTCTGATTAAATTTGCCTTTGTAAAAAGGAAAAACCTTTAAAAACAAAATATATATATATATATTATTTTACTATCCATCTCCTTAAAATTTTGTTTTAACAATAAATATTCCGAAGTTCTGGGGAAAATGTAATTGAAAGTTAATATTAATAGAAAGCATGTTGTTAAAACTAATTGTAAGAATATATTGCTCTATCTAGAAGTTGATATCTCTAATTTGATCTTTCATGAAGGGGGAGGGGAACATAGGTTATCAAACAAGTTACTATGCTCTTTTTTTTTTTTTTTTTTTTTTTCCTTTGAAATGAAAATCTTCCTGATTATTTTTCCTAGAAAGTTGGTAAGTAGGTATCCACAGTAACATTTAAAAATCAATTCATTTTGTTTTTGTGTTTTGTAATTCTTCATTGTCTCTAAAGCGCTGTGCATTTTCTGTTGAAAGTCTTGAATGGGTGTAATGTTAGTCACTGATTTCTGTTATCCACAAGAAAAGCCCATTGTACAGAAGACGAAAAAATATTAATAATGTATAGTATTGTGTGACAAATAGGTCTTGCTTCCCTACTTAAATTCTTTTCTTCCTCATTGTAAGAGGGGAGAAGCATTAAGGGAAATATTAAATAGACTTTCGAAAATATTTTGTGTCTGAATTCTTATTTTTGTTACTTGGTTCCGCATAAATACAAGGAAAACCATAAATATGATAAAAAAAAATAATAATAATCTAATTACTATTCAAAATTGTCAATATATATATTTTTAATTTATTTTACAATGGTGTGAAATTTAATGTGCATGATGCTCCTAATTTATTGCTCAAATTTGAAATTATTGACTTGCATTCTAATTTTGGTGGCTGACTTGAGATCATTGAGAAATTTCAGAGTGTTTCTGTCAATTTTGTCTTTATTTGTTGCTTTCATAAAAATAGAATAAAAGTTAGACTCTAGGAAGGTCAACTGATTTTGCATTCATTGCATTTTAATCATCAAATTTTAATTTTGTGTTTTATCAATCAATTCAATCAAGTAAAAGAATCTAATATTCGATAGAGCTATTTTATATGAGCTACTAATATTAGTATTGACTAATATTAATTTTATCATATATTTTCTTTAGCGAAAAATATCATTGTATAAATTTCACGAACATAAATACATGAAACACACATTATCTATTAATAGATTATTCCAAATTAAACTAAAAATAAACTCAGTTTTGTTTGAGATGGTTGAGAAATTTATCTTAGACTAAAAAATTCAGATTATTAGGATTTCATATATAAATGATAATTTTCAAAAAGAAAAAGGTAAATATATAGTTTGGTTGAAAATAGTATCCAATTTGTAGCATAAATATTCCCTAAAAGTTTTGGGTTAAAATCCCAACTTTCACTAAATTATTGCTTATATTCCCGGTTAATCTAAAGTACTTGATTATCACGAATCTTTTACATCATCTAATAAGCTTAGTACTTTTTTTTTAGAAATGATGCACATGAATTATGTTTACAAAATTTGAGCTAATACTAGATTTTATCCATCCTGGCTTATTATCAGCATATATTTTCATTTTCATAAATAAAAAGAAAACTCATGGCTATTAATGAAAATTTAAATTTAAGAAAAATGGGTAGCATTCATTGATTAATAGTCATGCGTCATTTTACAATGACATCACACAATTTTTTCTTTTATTTTCATGTATTGTCGAATTTAAAGATGAATAAAAAAAGCGCAGTCGTAGATAATGAAAACCGTCAGTTTTTTTAATAGCACTTGTAATTCTTTGAATTGAAATTTATTAGAAAAAATAGGCATTTAAAATCAAAATATTACATTTATTTTGCATTACCTTTAACTATGTATAATTAACACACCATATATACTTAGATTGAACATTGTAATCATTGTTAATTGTGACAAATTAGAATTGAGTGTAATCGGATGTTCTCTTAAAATGGGGGGGGGGGAACAAGTGATTTCTTTGGATAAAATAGCTAATATCAGTTTATCCACAAATGTTTCAGAGATCCTTGAGTTTAAGACTGAAGACGATTGTGAGTTTCAGGCTAGGCACTACCATTTATGAAAACTTCTTCACATAATGGAACTTTTTTTCAACAAGACCATATATGCAAGAAGGGGGAAAATGGGACACATCGGCATGTAAGAGATGTGATCTTACTTACTTACTCTTATTGAGAAGATTAGTTAAGGCATCTTTAATACTATATCTTCTCTATATTCAGGGCTTGGGATTTTATTAGCAAAGTTAGCAAGCCAAATAAATGGAACTCGAAATCATTTTGTCCATTGAGATACAATGATACTCAAAAATAGAAACACTTACCATCTGACTAGTTTAAAAGAAATAAATTCTACGGAATTCACACGCACACTTCAGGTATTTTCAATTTATTATTATTCAGTAAAGTTAACAGATAGTAATGCAATTCAAATTTAAGTAACCACAGAAGCGTTTTCTGAAATTTGTTCAGTTTTAAAAATACGAAACACGCATTTATTTATGTCCGGACAAGTAGTCGCCTTTCGATACAAGAGTATGGGTTGATGACATCTTAGAGGGGCATCCAAAGGTGGGTGGTTTCTCATAATTTAGAAACTAGGTCCAAGCAGTAGATCCCCAGACTTGGACTGTGAGTCCCAGGTGTATCATTTCATTTGGAAGACATTGCTTCCGACTGCGACTCTCAACCTATTAAGTTTCGAGAACGACCTTAGTTACGCCACTGCGATCTCAAAAAAGTTATCTTTTACTCAATCGAAAGCCATATTAACAATATTTTGAAACTATTGTGAAAGTTCACTAACTTTTACGAAACACATTGGTTTACAAATTTTTACATTCGCTCTTAAATTCACATTTTCAGTCCTTCGCTGAGCTGATTGGACAGTGCTGTGTTCCCTTTGCGGATACGAGCGCAATCTCAGTAATGAATGAATTGATTGGGAATTCACTTTGATCTAGGATCTCATGTGGAATGAGTTTTCAAATACCAAAACTGAAAGACCAATCGACCACTATAAGATTCATATTTGCCAACTTTTTCCATTACTCAAAGATTCATAATCAAAACCGCCTTAATTTTAAAAAGTTGATTAATATGTACACCAAGCATTATGACCTCCGCCACAAGTTGACACGATTTTCCTTTGATGCATGGAAACCTCGTAATCCATCTGAAACGGTATATGATTTGTTCTAGAGAAAGGAAGTATCGTTTCTATGAGTATATATACATATTTCATTTAAAAAGGTTGTGTGTCATCTAAGCGATTTTAATCGTAAAACAATCAAAATCTTCAAACAGGTGCAGAAGGCAGAATAGCTGTTAGAAGATTTGGATCGAGTATATCTCCGAAACTACACTGCTTGTCAACTATTCCAAAGCAATCTTTGTGAGCATTTGCAACAAGTGGACGAATGAGGGAAAGACGAGTAGCTGAAACCTCGTAGTTGGTCATTCATACAACTTTACTGACACTGAATGTCAGAGATTGCCTTGATTAATAAAATAAGCTCAGCTGCAGACAATAGTGTAGTGGGCAGCTGAATACAGTGGAGATCAATGTAATCCTTAGCAAACGATTCAGAATTCATATTTTAACGCTAATAATAATAAATACAATATTCTACCGTCGATCACCAAGAAAATTAGTCACCGCCATCCTTGTTGTCAATAATGTGTTGAGCTCAAGATCATGGCGTCTACTACTCATCTCACGTTCATTTAGTATAATGAAATTTAAAATTATTTATTATTATTTTTTAAATTTCTAATGGCGGGCACCGTTGAGCAAGTAAGTACATTATCCCATTTGCCGCAACAAGGCCGGAAACTGCAACTCATTTTATCGTTACCCAGTGGGCACCTGTGAACCACGTCACGAAGGTACGAGTAGCATCGCCCACGCCACACCACCACAAACCCGTTTGTAGGGCGGGTTACATTCATCCATCATCTGAGGAAAGGACAAAAACACAGAGAAAGAGAAAATACATCCATGCCCGAGCAGGGATTCGAACCCAGGTCTTCCCCATCCGTAGTCAGTTACGCTAACCACTAGATAGGTTGGGCGGCAAATTTAAAATTATTAGGATGCATAAATTTTAAAAGAAAAGGAACAATTTGAAGCTTAAGCTTCCTTGCCAGTTATTTGGAGAGCCATAAAAATACTTAGCAGCCCTAAAGCGAAATAACTTTGTAAAATAACGTTTCCATCATTAAAAAAAAAAGAGATCAAGTTCCCACGATAAGGCGCAAGTCGGTATGTCATCTCATTTGGTCATTAAAGAACACGTTCTAAATGAGGAAAGTACTCTTCACAGAACGATAGCTAGCTGACGACTGTACAGTTGCGGAGATATTCGTTTTGAGTCTTTGGGTCATCACAATCTGCTATCTAGCAATCTACTTTACCTATGACAGGCATACTTATCATAACAAGAATAATATTTCACATTTTTCCGTGTCAAGTCTTGCATTATCACGTGCCTTCCATGTCATCTGAGCAGTCTCAATGTCAAATACTTTGACTATGGTCATAATACTTTGGCTCTTCAGTGTTGGTGTATAATAATAGTAAAAAATCGCTACGTAAAAGAAAAATGAATCTACACCAGATTGTATAAATTCTAAGTGTGATGGGTACAAATGTAAAGAAGAAAAGAAAGCTTAATAAAAATAATAAAATTGCCCATTTTCATTGATACTAAATTTTTCGTTTTTTGCAACTAAATGGTAGTCACTTTATTGGACGGCCATCATAAGGAAGAAAAGAACAAAATAACTAGAAACTTTTGGAATACACTCATTTCTTTCTTGAATGCAAAACAGCCTGTATTTTTCAAGATGTTAGGAAAGACTTTTAGTTCCCGTTTCAAAATTGTAATTTTTCTTATCTATTTTGAATGTGTTATTTAGGAATAAACTTCATGTATTCCATGAAATAAATTGTCAGGGATTAACAAAATTTAAGAATTCTAATAGAAAGTCTGAAATGTAACAGGTGTTTTTGAAGAATGAATGGTGGTATGTTAGTGTAAAAGCGCGATTTATAAGAGCCCGTTTAAGTTCTTAAATGAATGGTAAAGTGCTCTATCATGATGCTCATATCTAAAATAATGACGCCGAGTTGGCAGCCAAATTGCTAGTGCTCTTGCCTTCAGTTCAACAGCTCATGGGCTCGTTTCCACCTCTGGCTTGGTTGTTTGTAGTGGTTTGGAATTTATTTTAAAGTGTAGGCTAGATCTAATTCCCTTTCGAAGACAAATAAATAACCGTTGAGAGACAGACAGTTCCATATACTGACGTTTCTGATATTAGGCCTCAAAAGTCATTCTTAACGTCGTTTTTGCTTCAAGCTTCTTCAAAATAAGTTTCCAGACAATTATTCCTCTTCTTTTTGAATGCTGCTAAGAAGAATATGATGTAATATTTTTTATTCCTTCAACTTTATCTCCCTGGATAGAGCACTCGATTAAAAAAATTAATTAATCAATAAAACTGTTGTCAAGCGATTATGACTCGTGAAATATTTTCTTAAAAGATTTATGAGCGGAAGCGCTAAGAAATACTGTATTGCCATGAGATTTTTCAAAGTATGAATTTATAAGATTCAACAACAATAAAAAAGGAAAAATATTAAAATATTTTTTGTTTCGATGAAATGTTTAAATCGATAAAGTTGTTCTGTTGAGTAAATATTACACTATTGTAGTCATTTGATAAACATTTTCCTTTTCGGATTGTAAGATAAGTTTTCAGAGCTAAAATCACGTATATGACAAAAATAGTGTTTAGCATGCATTTTTAACTAATTAAAGTAGAATGCATTTATTTTTAAGTAAATAAATTAAAAAATAAAATAATTTTAACCAATTTTAAAATATGAACCACATTTATTAATTGTTTTTTCTGGATTAAAAAGATTTTTAATTTAATTGAAGCTTAAACAATGGTCAAAGTCAATAATCTTTTTTCCTTTTCATAAAAATAAAAAAGAAATTACGAATTATTCGACTTATTAAATATGTATCCAAATAAAACTACAACTCTAACAAAGTATATTTACATTCAAATATTCAAACAAATATATATTCCACATCACATAAATAATTTATTCAAAGTTTTAATACGTTTCTTACACTCTTCTTTAATACAGAAAATGAAATAGATGTTACGAACTTCCATCTCTCCATTTTTATTTATTTTACTTCAATATTTAATGACTCATTTCGAAAGACATGGAATTTATTTAAAACTTTCATCAGCTTATTAGAAGTTCTTAGAATTCCAAATTTACATTAAGCGATGTTTAAATTTCATAAGCGATTGCTTTTTTTCAGAAAAAATTACTGCATAAAACATCGACTAGTAAATGTCATGCAGCATATTTAAATAAAACCTAGAGGTAAAATCCTTTAGAGGTTTTATTATTCCTTTCATTTCCTTTTCCTTTATTAATTCATTTTTATATTTTCTTTTCCTTGATTAATCAAGTATAATTAAAGAGAAACTTGATTTCAGTTTAGAGATTTTTTTTTTTGGAAATTAATTTCAGGAATTTTTTTTTCTCTTTGATTTTCTTCTATATTCCTCCGTCCATTGCTAAACTCGGTTCAAATAGAGATTTCTAATAAAATGCAATAAATTCATATAGAAATCGTATTTTTACACTAAAAATTCTCCTAAGCATTCTTCGAGATTAAAACCTATTTAAATCTTATTTCTAAGAGCAGGACAGATTCCGCTCCTAAATTAACCATTGCTTACATTACCGATCCTATTTTTACATATCAGAGCTGAAAACATTTAATTCATAATTTTAATTCATGCTCAAGTGACGAGGTAGACATCTGAACTTGCACTCTTCTACCGAGATTAACATCAGAGTTTAATAACAAGCATGAACACTTTTCAGCTTGATGGTCTTTAGTTAAACCAGGTATCGAACCCGTACTTGTTTAACTCTAGAGCAATATATTTCCATTACGGGATACCATGACTGTCTTAAAACAAATACTAGATACATCATTTAATTTCTCAGTAATTAATTAATTTAGAGCCTATTTTGTAGAATAAACTTAAAGATTACTGAAAAAGATAACATTAAATTTTAACTGCAAAACTAAGTGCTTCTCTTGACAGTTCTTGATGAGCCAGCATACTTCTCTGTTCCAGGACCAGATTTTGGCTCTAATTATCTGCGGAAGCAACTGGATCTAAATTTGCTGAATTTAGAAGCAGGGACCAAACAACCCTCGATTCTTGGCCTGTCACCCCAGAGTATCTTGGAGGAAATTTGCAATCATGACCTTTTTAACGTTCCACAGTGTTTGAAATGACGGATCTTAGGTTAAGTCGGGGCTTCCGGCAACGAGAATGACTCCCTAAACAAGTAGGGCACCGTGGTCAGGGAGTAGGAAGCTGAAATGTTCTTCGATTCGCAGAGGTTGACCAAAGAACAGCACTGTTCTAATGCTTGAGAGGTAATGAGCACGATACTAGAGAATTATGAAATTGTTGATATGGCCAACGTACATGTTTGCAACTAATATATCTCCGCTTATGTGATATGGGTCAGAGATGAAAGATATTAACTTGTCCCTTGACCAAAGCTTAAATTTAGCTAGCGGTGTATGAAATCGGATAGTTGATAGACATTAATCGAAAACTTAACGCAATATAGAAAATAGACTTTGATGCGTATATGCTTTAAGAATAATAAATACTATCAGCTATTTCTATTAACACAGTTCACTTTTCTTTCTCAAGAAAATCAATTTAGTTCTTATGATTTTTCCAAATTTTTGTAATTTATAATATATTTTAATCAGTGTCACCTATTCAAATATTCTTGCAGCAGATTTCTACGCACAAAATAACGATAAATGATTTTAAAAAAAATACATATGGTTTAACAAAAAATTATATTTTACTTTACATTTTTAAGTTAATCATAGCAACAAGAGAAACAATTCAGCTCCTAAATTAATTCGAAAAATGGCTTTAATTACGAAATTTACCAAAAATGTATTTTCAACCAACCAAAATTTTAAAAATAAATGTTATAGATGTTACACTAAGATCTGTAATCGAATGAAAATAACGTAAATTATGGCAAGAGCTAGCTTTTTATTATAATGACATTGACATGACTTGTGAATTATAATTCCCCATTGGCAAGATATGTATCGCAAATAACTCATTCTATCTAAATTGCATTGTCTGCACGTGGGTCCATAAGCGTGACAACAGGTGCTCTCCATTAAGTTTTTCCTGCTTCCTTCTTCAAGGCTGTTGTCGCTGATCGAAAGCAAGATCTTTTCGATTTTTAATTCGCCGATTCATGTAAAAGAATTCTTATTCATCGTTCGAAAATGTTTTATTATTCTCCATTTACCCAATAGGGCAAACAGAATTCAAATTTCAGATCCTTCTAATCACATGATTCTGCCGAGTCGATTCTAAAAACAATAACAAAAAAAGAAAAAAAAATTCTCAAACGATTCAGCATTATTCTATGAGTGTTTCATCCAGAGCTAAAGAAAACACTTCTTATAGTTTTCTATTATTCTTTAAAGAAAATAAAAATTTTTCATGACGTGAGCATTTCTGAGTTATCAATTAGAAATGAAAGGTTTGCAAATTCGGGTGCGACACAGATACAAATCAACACCATCTAGAAGTAAATATGCATATGTAAGTATTATTTTTGTCAACATATAAATAGACTTCATTTACTTCGAAAGATTTAAATCAATACATGACCCAAGAATGGAATTTTAAAAGAAGTTGCATCGTTTCCCTGCCTTGAAAGTTAAAAATTCTGTTGCTCTGTGCTTTATGAATTATTATTGTTAACTTAATTGATACTGCACACACCACTTTTTAATTGTCTTCCGACTCATATCGGTTAAGTAGCTTTTCCTAAGGAGCTACAGCGCCACCTATTTTATAAATTTTCAAAAGAATATTCCAATTTAAATTACAAGTGGTTTATTTTTTGAATAAGTACACGTGCAGTTTGATTCGGAAAAAATTTAGCCAAATTAACGACTAAATAGTTTGCCTTTGTTCATCAGTGTAACTGTGCCTCGAATTCGAAAACTACCATAGGTGTAGATGTTTATTATAATACTTAAAAGTTCACTTCTCAAAAAAGTTCACAACTCTTCTGAGGGTTAATTCCCAGTGAACGGTACGCTCCTTGTACGGAACGCATATATACATCGGTATGCATATATACAATTATAATTAATTGTATATAATATGTATACAATTATATTATTTGTATAAAATAATATAATTTTATATCATATAATTGTATATTGTATTATTATATTAATTGTATAAAAATAGAGTACCGTACACTGGGATACAGCCCCTTCTGAGTATTGAGCAGTTTCCTTTTGAGCTACGAAAGAAACTAAGTCAAATTAACATTTTTAAATCATATTTTTTTCCAGTTATGATATATATATATACATTTTTAATTATTATTATTATTACTTTTCTTTATTTTTGAATTGCTTTTTTATTCAATGAATAAATTATTTAAAAAAATTTTTAATAAAAATTCTTAAGATAAAATTCTTAAAAATCATACTAAAAAGTTTAGCCAAGCATGCAATATGATCTTCAAAATTTAATTTGCGATATTTAATAGATATATTTCTTAAAACGCAGTTTCATAGGAACTCAGATAGTACTCATCAATTAACTGTATTTTTTTTTAATTCAATCATTTTAAACGAAAAATATTTTTAATACATCCAGGATGTTTATTTCTGCTGACTAAAAAATGTCGTTACATATTTTCAATCACCTTATAATTTTAAATCATAGTCAAATGACGAGGTCTACTCCTGAGCCGGAACACTTCTCTCCACTACACCTCTTCAGGGTAAAACATTGTGAGTTTGACTCATTTTAGGTATCCCGGACTTCATCAATGAACACGAGATTCATTGTTCTAGTGTTCCTTTGAGCCAACGTTCGATTGAGCCAGGAAAGATAAAATAGTCTTACTTAGTTTAATAATAGTTATTTATCTTATAAGTAAAAGTGAAATTTTATACTTCACTTCGATTTTTAGAAAGACTCGTTTAAAAAGTAATTTCTTTGTATGAAATTTTTCATACTGAATTATAATCAGTATTGTGTTTTAGTGCTTTTATATAATTCATTTAGTGAGAGGAATTTTATTTGCATGTAATATAGTTTTTTTCAATTGTTTTTTAATCATAAACATGAAAATAAACTGTGAAATACATACAACTATGAAATTTTTAATATGTGTTAAAATTTTGCACCGAAATATTTTGAAGAAACTTTAGTGCTGTAAAATCTTACTGGCTACATTTTTTTAACTAAACATTTTTAATTTTCTAAATACCCAGAACTTTGGAACCACGTGCCGGTACCTTAACAACTTAAAGTTCTTTCAGTTTCTTAACATCCACAGCAAATTTTGTTTCTGAAAGACTTTCATGGATCTCTAAAAGAGAGATGAGTCAAAATTTCTGATAAATTTGACTTGAAAATAACTTGACAAACATGCAGAAAGCAAAAACTTCGTATGTATATCCCGTTGAGGCTGAAATTGAACATGGAGCTTTCTATTTCAAAAGACATAGTTTCTCTATTACTCTATAACAGGTCCTGTTGACCAAGATCAGTGACACTTATTAACCGATAGCTAAAATCTTGAAAATTATTCTAAGACATTAAAAAATTCACAGTGCCTATCACCATAATTTTAAATAGATACTATGCTATATTCCCATTTGTTATGCGGCAGAAAATCGTGAAATCACAAGACAGCGTCCATGAGTCTCAGGACGCTCTCAAGTCAAAACTTCCATTCAACGCCTTCTTTTCCATACAAGATTTTAAATGGTAAACATTTGAATCTATTTCTATAAATGTGCATTATGAATGGGAATGCTGGAATTGAACTTTGCTCCATTTACTTCGAAGAATGACTCCTACAACTGAAGAACTGCTTTAATTCATACATCTTGATTGTCCAGGAATAAAAATATTTGACACGATCAAACAGCTGATGGCAATGAAAAGAGATTTGAAGCGAATACCATCTGGAAGGATTTTTATTTCATTATGGTTCTATGCTTCCATACCAGAACAGAAAATTCCCAAGCATCCACACCCCCAGACATGTTGATGGAAAGTAGAAAAACAACAACTCTCTTTCTTTATTCCCTAATGGCTGCCTTCAATAATCTTTCAATCAGAATAATACGATTTTAATATTAGGATCTAGTGAGCATAGGAATTCAAACTTATCTTTTCCTCGATTTGTGGTCGTCAATAGCTTTGGGAATTCTTTCTGGAGGAAGATCGGAATTCAAATGTATGAATTGCATTAACAAATCACATTTGCTAATGAATGTCTTAATTTTGGCTCATCGGAGTCGTAATTTGCAACAATTTGCCAAAAATAGTAAGAAAAGAATGATCATTAATGTTTTCCTGTTGGTCTATGTTAAAATATAGTTTTATGTCTTACCAAATCTGTATACTCACCCCTCTTATGAATGACAAAAAAAGATAAGAGTACTCTTGGAGATTTTGTAAGGAAAACACTTTGAATTACCTTTCATGAGTAACAAAATGATGGAATCTGGCATTAAAATTTAATCTTATCGTTTCTTTAAGAAAATCCCAATATTGTGAAATTCATTAAAATTCTTAATTTGATGTCTACCTAATTCGAATCAAGGGCACCAGCCTTACCAAAAAGCCTTTTTTACAGATATATCTATGGGAATTCGTGCTAGACGTAGAGCGGAATTCGAATGTATGAATTTCAACCAAAAAAATCTTAATTATCAAGAATTGAAGAAATGTTGCCAACAATTAATTTACTTAAAGAAAAATTCTTGAGAAGACAGGGCCCTTCTGGATCTGTCTAATCAATATAAGAATATTTTTTTAAAAAATGAACTATTTAAAAAAATTTTTTTTGTGTACATGTTGATAGTTGACAATGAATCTCTAACTTTTTAAACGCTAAATCCATTATGGCATTTTAGTCAATATATTATGTTTCCATCCTCGTGATAATGTATTTTAAAATTCTACATTTCGAAAATTCTCTATAAAATGAAGCCATTAAACGATATTCTTCATTAGATGAGAAGTTCATGAATTAAATCAAATCGTGAAAAATGAACCTTTCAAAACAAAACTTCGTTTATATCAAAGCATTTTTCTAATACTGTTTAAAGATGTTTTATAAAATGAAAATGTTTCATTATTGTGTAGCATTCAATACTATATTAAAATATTCTGACAATTAACGACATAAAAACGCACCTTGTAGAAATCTATAAAAAAATTTTTAATTGCTTAAGTTGAACAAGTAAATAATATTTAATAAAATTCTCTGCTGCCTTCAAATTAACTATGATCTTCCATCCGACAGTAAAATTCTTAAAATTAATTTTTATTTTTCCCATGTGAAGCATACCATATAATATTATAATTTGAACAAAAATTTTTTAATTTATGAATTAACCGATTTATGGATTCCAGACCAATAAATAAGATTAATTTAATTTATTGGAATTCGTTTTGTTTATTTGATATACATTGTAAGCTGCTTATTACGATGTCAACACCAGAGCTGCTACTTTCCACTTCCGAATCACCATTCTCCCACTGCATTTTTGCCGCATAACAATTGTAAAAATTTTTTACGATTCAAAATTTGTAAAAAAATTTCTCTACCTAAAACTTTTTTACAAATTTTAGGTAGAAAAAAAGTTTATATTAAATTCAACAAATAGTTGAAAGTGCTTATAGGTGCATTCTGCTTAGCTGAATTTTTGGATATTTCTGTTTACATAATTTCGCTTTGCAGTGAAAATTAAATACTATCCTATTTCTTGCACACAATATTTATTTAAATTTTCTTAAAAAAGTATTTTTTGTATCTCAGACAAATGAATTAATAATCTCAATAGCTTTGATTAGAAAATATTTTTTGACATAGTTTGAGATAACTAATTTAAATTACATTAAATTATGCTTTGAGATTGCCTAGTAGACATATTAATCCAAGATTGTTATATGATATTTTGATCATCCGGATTCACAGATCTTTCACAGATAATGGGTCATCTTCACGTGTTGCAAAGAAGAAAACCTAAAATACTCCTACTTAGGCAGCCCGACAGATCCAGAAATAGAAGGGCAACACTTATCCCCCATTGTTCAATGATGGTCAACCCAAAAGCTTCTACTGAAGAATTTTCGAAATAAAATTTTATTGTGATTGAGTCAATGTTTTACTTAAAAGGAATATGTCATTGATTTCAATGAAGCTGACTAGTAACCCTCAATAATTCAATTCAGTGATTTTGTAATGATTGATAATGGTTTGATCGTTCTTTGTGCATCCGGGTCATCAAAGTTTATTCCACAAGAGCATGAATGGGGTGGTTAACAACCGTTGGTGTTTCGGAATACACCAAACTAATGAATATTTGCTAAAGAATCAAATTTAGTGTGATATTTCTACAATTCATTTAATTATAATTATTTTTCTATCTAATTATCTACATTATCTTTTTTAAGTCTAGGTAAACGCTAATAACACATTTTATAAAATAATCGAAGCACTAAGTACTCAAGTTATCAGATTGCGATACTATTGTTTGATAGGAAACACATGATTAGAAAATAATGAATTATTAAAGTTACAAAACAATTGGATGGTTTATTTCAAAGTTTGCAGCTACAAATAAAGTAAATTAATAAGGCGTTGACCGGACTTCTGCATCGGAACTATCAGGTCATTCAGAATGCCAAAGATTGATAAAATTCTTAGATAATATTCTGCTAAATTTCTTGAAAAATTGTCTTTAACTGACAGGATAAGCTTTCAATCAACTGGAATGATTGTAGTTGCCTTTTCATAACGTTTTAAACATGCTCTATGGGAAAAGAAATGCACCAGGCCAAGTAAGAATAGGGTAAGTTTGCAGATAATACGTTGCGTAAAACGTGCCAAGTGCGATTGGTTGTTGAAAACTAAGCCAGCACTTCCACAAAAGAAATGAGTTTTGGTAACTGCTTGGGAATAGCAGCATTTTTCTGGTTATCGAGCTGCAGAAAGCTCTGTATACCTCGCAGAATCTAAGGCCTTTCGTATTTACTTAAAGTGGCCGGAAATTATGAAAGTAGGTTCTTATCTCAATGTCTTTCAAAGCAAAATATTACTTTTGAAGATAGGAAGCTATGTCTTGGAATCTCCGACTGAATTTCTACTACCAAATTATTGACTCCTTTTCCAAAGTGAAACTCTATGAACTTTAAGGAATCATAGAACTAGTTTAGCTTGAACTATCCAAAGGTATTACTCCAAACAATTTGAAAGAAACGATAGCGTAACTAGTCTTATAATATTGATTAAATTACTTTATGATGTAGGTATAGCAAAAATGACTAATAAAAGAATCCTATTATTAAAGAAAACACATTAAGTTATGATAGTTTTGTGAGCATGAGTGGCGTTTGGTTCTAAGTTTGCTATCTGTGCAAAACACCACCAGACTTGTTTGCAATTGCCGGCAAAAGAATTATCTCTTAAGTTTCCAATTATTTCCAATTCATTGGAATCATTAACTGTCCATTCTGATATGTCATCACTGACAAAATTGGATAAACTACCACTCTAGTAAATAAAATTGCGAGAAATGAATGGTGTGCGAGCATAAATTCCATCTTCTTATCTATAAATAGTCACATTGAACTCATATATGCGGATCACCCACAAGATACATGATGTAAACAAAAACGGTACTGTAACAGATGATCTGTAAAATGTTAAATTTCGACCTTTATATAACAAATGGGAATTTTCAATATGATGAACTTCTTTTAAATATTAATAGATAAGAAATTATAAAAAAAACACTCGTCACCGCAAAGATTTATTTTATATATAAGATCATGGATGCTTAAGATTATTACATTTAATGTAGTTCAAACGATACATAAAAGGGCATCAATTGAATAATAAAAGCGTATCATTCAAATGTAACAAGAGTAAATGCAAAGGATACTTAAAAGCAAATTTTTTTCTTGTAAGTATAAACTTTCAAGAAAAACTCAACAATGATATAAATAATAGGGTTCTTCTCTAGATGAAATAGTCCATTTTATTTGTTACTAAAATGTAATAAATAGCAGATATTTTTAATATTTAAGTGACTGTACAGTAATAGGTTAATCTGCACTTTAGGTCCCTTAAAGAGCAGATACTACCCTACTTCGCCAACTCACGAATTTGAAACGTTTTCTCGCGCATGCTCAGTAATTACTCGTTTGTTTTAGCCTTTTCATTGGTCACTAATTAAATTTCACTTTGAAATAGCGGTAGAATTTTTGCTATGGCATCGGTGTTTTTGAAAACGTGCCAAGGAGGGGACCTAAAGCGCATTTTCACCCAATAATCAAATATGTGATGGCTATGGAATTGTGACGGTAAAATATTTTTAATGATAAATGTGTAAATAGCAATTCAATTGCCAAAATAATAATCTATTGTGAAGTTTGTGCATTCGTAGGTATAATACACCATTTTTAATTGCTATTTAAATGTTTACTATTCCACTTCCTTGGTTTTAAGGTTTCAAAATTTCATCCTGTTAAGGTATATGAGTCGCATTAGCATATCTTGGTTTCCCCTTTGATGAAATGATTTTAAATCCAAGCAGAATAATATTGCTGTTGATTATAATTATACAAAAATGTATAGTTATTAACCTCTGCAGACATTTTCGAGTATTTTCTGCTTATTTTATTTCAACGCAGACTGTAGACAATTACAGATTATGCAATTCTTTAAAAAAAAAAAAATCCATGTTGTAATTACAACGTTTATTTTAATTTAAAGTTTGATTTTTACTTTTATTTACCGAAAAATTTTACTTTAAATCATAATTTAACTAATATTCCATTTATGAATTTTAAAAGTGTCAAATGGGAAGAGTGACATTAAGGAAAATACAATTTTTGTAAAACTTTTCGGCTTCCGACTTTCAGCATGGCATTTGTAATGAATGAATCTAATTTTTAAAGAATCGAAACTAAAACCTCTTAAACGTTTTTTTAAAATTTTTATATTTATAATATTTTCTGGTAAAAAAATAATTGCTCTTTTCCCGATAGTTTATTTGCTCTGTCATTATGACATTTTCATTTGCAGGTGCCATAGCATAAATATGTTCTCTTTACTCGTGACGTCACTTTTATTTTTTTTCTTTGCGTAATGAGTAACTACGGTAGTAAACAGAGATCTTTTTATATATCTTAGAATAGTATTTTAATTAAAATACTAAATAAAGAGAAACAATTTTAAATCCAACTTTCTGGAAGATGCTACTTTCAAGCATTATTTGTGTCAGTTAAACATTTAGTAATTCTTAGACGCGTACAGTCTGTCATAAAGAGGGTGTGTAATTTTCACTGATACCAGTCATTTAAAGATATCTATTGCGAAGTTCTTTTGCAAGAATTCAAATCCTGTTGATTTTAGTAGAGCAGCTCGTCCTCATGAATTTTTTGAAATCTTTTAAACTCTTTGGAGGTACTTTGGTTAAATAGAATATTGTATGGCGGAAGCAGCAACATCCGAATATAATGGAATTGAAGAAAATCAAACTAATGAATCCGATTCTCAGGTATGTGAAACAATGTAATTTAAGTACTTTGTGAAAATGCAATGCAAATTTATTTCTATTTAACTGAATCTTATTTTTTATAAAGAGGCCATTGCCTGTGTTTTCTTTAACTACATATTAATATTCCCCTCTCAATCAGTTAATTTTTATTAAACTTTGTAAAGTTAAATTTTGTGGATTTTAGAAAACACAAAAATAATAATATTGTTGCTGTAAATTTAATATATTTATTTTAATTATATCGATTTTTTCAGGCCAAGGATGCTAACTTCACAACGTGATTGCGAAACCTTGGCCGCCCATTTTTTGATGCAATTTTTATTTTGCTATGACCCTGAAATTTGTTGCTTGTCATTAAAAGACAAATATCTTAATTTCGAGTATAGTAATCTATGTAATAAGGGTAAAATTTTGCTTGATCGGAGGGCAGTATGTTTAAATATATTGTAATAATATCTCAATATGATTTCTGTAAGTTCATTGTTTATATACATAAACAAAACTTTATTTCTATTTCTTCTATGCTTTTTATAATTTGCATGGTTTTCATTAAAATTTTTTCTCTTTGTTATTATTATTTTTTAAATATGGGTTGAAGAAATATGTAGTTGATATTTCTTGTATTTGTTAAATAATTAAAATCAAAGTGTTTGTAACTATCAGTTTTCTTTATGAGTATATAATTCTGTGTATTTTGATAGTACTATTAATGTGATTATAGGTCCTTTTTGAAGTATTTTTAAAAATTGATTATTCTGAAATTATTATTAATGAATATTGAATTATAACAAAATTTAATGAAATAAGATCAAGAGATGAATTAATTCATATTGAGTAACTAAAATACTGTATTGCTTTAGTATTGACTATGTTTTTATGTATACCAAAATTTTCTAAGAATTAAGCAATGAACTTTTATCTAAGAACTGATTTTAGTAAATAATTTAGTCAAATTATTGATTTCTTTGATATTTAAATATTGAGAGAATTATATATTTTATTCATATGCGGCAAACACAAACACAATATTATGAATATTATATAAAAAAATTTTTAAAACTAGATTAAAATTATTGTGAATGAAATATATTATAAGATAAACCCTGTGAGTAACTAAAACTGGTATTTTTACATGTTCGCAATGTCATAAATTTTTTTATGAGAATATGACCTCCTACTCCTTTATAATTTATATTTTATCATATTATTAATTATTATAGGCACAGATGCTGTATATCTTTTTAATATATTTTTGATTAAAAAATTTTGTGAACTTTACATAATTATTGGATCATGGTTTTTCTAAATAAGTAAATCCGGTTAACAATAAAAAAACAAACAAAATTATAATGATTTTTTTAAGAGAAAGCTTGAATTATCTTCATTTGAATTCTAATGAAAATGTTCTATGAAAACAAAGTGTTTTAAATTGTCCTACTATCAAGTATAAACTTGGATTGCCAAAATAGAATATTGTTGAATTTTCTTAATATTATTGATCTTTCTTATGTAACAAAAAATCTAAGTTGTCAAAAAATAGTAAAACCCATATGAAAATGCAGAACCTAAAGGATTATATGACATTTATATCTTATGTTATATCTTTTTATAATTGAAGAAATACCACAGTTTGTTACATATTTTGGAATAAGAGGATGGGCAAATTAAAGAAAAATACTCCAACAAGTTTAGTTTTTAGAATATTGATCAACAGAATGTTGCTGTCGTACCAGCAAGCTTCCCTGTAACTAGCTCTGAGTTGGGTTTTATCAATTAGATGGAAGCAGCCAGGAAAGAATTAGTAATTTAAAAGCAGGTATCAAGCAGAAGATCACAGTTTGTTACATATTTTGTATACTTGACCTCCCCCAGATGTATCATTTCACTTATCACGACATATTTAACTTGTCTCAGTCACTTTTAGTGAACACAATGAATCTTCTGTTAAGCTGGGATTATTTCACTGCTGCCCTATCAACAGTTTGCGAAGGAAATTCAAAATGGAGAATATGTGTATGAAGAAGATGTAAAGATGACCAATAAATGATTAGAGGGGTAACAGACAGTTCAGATTGACTCTAGAATTTTATTCTGTCTGCATTTTTTAATATCAATCAATTATGCAAAAAATTTTTATGATTCTGGGCACAAAGTCTTCTCATTGTCCAATAAATGCAATCTGAGGCCGGCTTCCCCCGATCACATTCTGGATTGTTTGGGGTTCACTCTGGCGGATGTTCGCGCAAATCCACTACTGGTGCTCGACTTCGCTAGGGTTCATGGTGTCATGGATTTGATCTAGCTGACACTAGATCTCTGAGAGATTGCAAACAATAACAACAACAGAATCGTGTCAGAAGAA
Organism: Latrodectus geometricus; assembly: GCA_026290005.1. Taxonomy (NCBI): domain Eukaryota; kingdom Metazoa; phylum Arthropoda; class Arachnida; order Araneae; family Theridiidae; genus Latrodectus; species Latrodectus geometricus. The sequence continues at coordinate 501,989 of JAPDSC010112925.1, forward strand.
AATTCAGAATGGTCCCGAATTTTCTACTATCTGTCAAACTACCCTGATACTACTTGTTAATTGGAAAACTGATTTGAATTCAGAATAGTATCGTGTGTGGTGGGCTTAAGAGAATTCTATCTAGTACTAAAAGTCATTGGTAATCAGTCATACAAAACACATGTTAAAATTTCCAAATAGCTTTATTGTGGGTAGCTATGTATTTTGATAAATTATTAATTGAAATTGAATGATATTTCAATATTGTGCTATCTTAAATGTTGGAAACATTTCCAGTATTAGTAAATTAAAATAAGTTGAAAAATTATATAAAAATTTTCTCAAATGTGATAAACTTATCTCCATTTAAGTTCAACTTCACATTCGTGTTTGCTCTTTTTAATTTATATTTTAAAAGTAGTGTATGATATGACAAAATTAGAGGATAATTTATAGAATATCAAAATAACTAAATAAATTATAATTAAAAATGATATTTAGGACTAGAGAAAAATTTTTCATAGCATCTCTCATCAAAATGTCGTTTCATTTATTTCTTAAATCAGGGACATAAGATAATTTCATTCATTAATAAAAGGGAATTTTGAAAATGTTCATATTGAAACATAATTAATTACTAAAAAGTGCTTAGTGGACATATATAGACCATATATAAATAACATTTCAGAACTGTATAGGTTCAGATCTCTTTTTAATATGAAAACGGTTGGGTGTCCCATTTTCTTTTTATGGATTTTAATATTTGTAAACTACCTATCAATGAAAAAAAAAAAAAGAATATGATGGTATATTCTACAATAAAGGCAAGATTAAAAATATATAGTTTTGGTTCAAGAATCGGTTTTTGGCACTCTGGCCAAAAACCAGCTTGGCTTTGATAAGTTGATCACATTTTGGTTCAACAGCTTATGGTTGTTTGCAGTGGTTCAGAGTCCACTTTAAATTGTGAGTCCAGATTTAACTAACCCTCATTTACATAAAAGGATTATTTATTGACAAAAAAATGAAACCAATTAAAATGAGATAAGTTTTTAAAAAATAGCCAATAAATGGGGTTGCAGGAAATGGCATGATAGGATAGGAGTGTTTGAGATTTGTGCTTTCTTAACAACTTAATTTGCAATTAAGATCTAAATTTAACATAAATATAATTCTAGGTTTTTCATCACAACTAATTCATTCGCTCAATCCTAGATGGGTAGGCTTGAGTTTTGCCAAGTATCATTGGACAACAAAACAATTGATAGTTTTATGTTAATAATATACATTAATCTGATAAATAGGAAATAATTTGAAACTTAATTCATAATTTATAAAATATTGTACTCATTTTTCCAAGGGAATGTTTTATTATAAGTGCTGGAAAATCTCTTGTTGAGTATTTTAAGCTGAAAAATTACACTAAAATAAATTATATGTATAATTATATATATATATATATATATATATATATATATATATATATA
>JAPDSC010112925.1:510351-610432 GCA_026290005.1 Latrodectus geometricus
AAAAAAAAAAAAAAACTATTAATCTACAGAAATAATAATAAAAAAAATTTGAATTTTTTTCTGTTTTTTTGGAGTGTTTTCAGAAAGTTATTTCAATAATGGGGACTAATTCAATGTATGTTAAAATTTAACTTTGTGTTTCAAATTTAACTTATGTTAGTTGACATACAATTGGTCCAAGTGTTTTATTTTTAAACAATTGTTGAAAAAAATAAAAATTTTATCTTTAGTTAATGAAAAAAAATCTATAGTTTTAAGATAAAATTTATGTTTATATAATATTTTTATGGAAATAATTTTTCTGTATTCTAGAATATTTAATAATTTTTTTTAAATGACAATTTTTTTCTGATTTAACAAAATTTTATAAGAATATTTTAAAATAAAATAATAAGTGGAAAAAATAAACTAAGTCTTAAAATTTTAAGTAAAAATTTGAATTTTTCTTAAATAAATTTTTTATGACTAGTTTGTTTGTTCAACTTATTATTTTATTTTTCAATTTATTTTGAAATATTTTGGTAAGTTTCTGGTTAAATAAAAAAAATTGTCATTTAGATCAATATTAAGTATTCCATAACATTACAGAAATATATTCTCATAAAAAATATTATGTAAACATAAATTTTATCTCAAAACTTTGGTTTGTTTTAACTAACTAAAGATTATTCATAAACTTGTATTTTTTTCAGCAATTGTTTTAAAATAACACACATGTATTGCACTTATGATTCTGGTTACCCACATCAGTTTATATTATGTATAGTGTTTACTTAAACAGTTTAATTAACTCTCAATGCTGCATGAAACTTAATATTTTAACCTATCTTTTGGTTCTGTAGGTTTGTTAGTTAAAGCTGAAGAAAATGTAGATATGATTGATATGAATCATAGATTTTGCATAGCACCTAAATTAGAAATTTTAAAAATTAATAAATTAAATTATTAGTTTAAAATTAAAGTTTTTTAAATTTTAATCAATCTAAAGAATGTATATTTTCAAGAAAGATTTATTTAAGTGAGGATAGTCAAAATCTTGTTGCTTGAACATTCAACATTAAGACAGTTATAAGGTGCTTTAAAAATATTAAATACATAAAAAATTTCTTTGTTTTTGCATGTATATTTTTGCTTGCAAATTGAAAAGAACTAGTTTTTACTTCAGTGCACTAGTTATACATTATGTTCTTTGAATTTATATAGGATTCAGTTATTACTGTAAGAATATAGCATCCTTTTAATGTTTGATTTTTTTAATGATGAGCCATTTATGAAAATAGATTATTTTACTGTAAATTAAATTAGAGTAATTATTTCTTTATCTAATACATTTTTTGTTATTAACAAATATGAAAACATGGGAATTTTTGTCATAATTATAAATCTGTACAATAAGGGAAAAAGAAGTGTGAAGTATTTTACTTATGAAAATACTAATTAATCTATTTAATAATCGATTGCTTAAAAAATGGAGTAATCTTAAAAATTGCATAATTTCTTTTTTTAATATAAGTGAAAGTAAAAACATTTCCAACATTTTTCATTCCAGTTTTTTTAGTTGAATTATCTATTTTTAAATATTATACTTTAAAATTGAACTGTTATATTAAAATTGTTTCTAAAATGACTTAATTTGCTCAGTAATTTATATTTCAAATTTTTCTTTTCAGGTAAACCCAAACCATACTTTAAGAATTGAAGTCTTTGATGAAAATCGATTAGTAAGTATTTAGAGGTAATTTATATAAATCATGAGTTGAACTATAACTTTGCAATATGTATTTGAAAAAATGTAACACATCATTATACATTTTCTTTTGGTTGGGAATTATTTTGCAACAAAAGTGTTCAAATTTAAAAATTGTATATTTTTAAAGTTTTTTAAATTTTTAATTTATAAATATATTTTTAAATTATTACAGATAAATATATTTATTTACTTCTAAAAATTACAGGTATTATAGTCTTTTTATGGGTTGGATTTTTACTGTATGTGTGACTGCTTTGTAATGAATCAGAATCTACTTTGAATTGTTAGTTCTGATTTAATTAGCTTTTATTTTTAAAAATAACTGCAGAGTGAACCAATAAACCGATTCATTATCATAATCAATTAAATTTTATGAAAACAAGTTGAAAAATTGGTGTTAAATTTAAAATTGCATAATTTTCAACACCAATTTTCTAAAAGTATAAAAATTAATTAGATTGCAAAAAATATTTCAATTATATGCTTTACTTTATAGTTTGATCAGAGTGATCATTATGGTTTATCTCTCAAACTAGAAATGATATAAAGAAAATATACTTAACACATGTTTCACTTATTAAATATAATTTGCATTTTTTATAAAACTTATCTATTACTATTACTTGTGAACAGAAAAATAATTTACTTATCTACAATAACTAATTTTATACTTGTAACTTTCAAAAGTTAATGGTGTAAGATAAAATTCTACAATTTTTTTTTTCGTTTTATGATAATTATACTAAAATGCTCCTAATGAAAATATCAACTTATTTTCTTTTACTATTAATTTATAACATTTATGTATATAAGTGCTGGAAGAAAATGATTACCCCTCTATAGCTTTATCATACCTTGTTGCAAGTTCTTTATAAATGAAAATCACAGTTTTAAATATAAAATTGTGATAAATAATTGTTTTGAGCTTTATTTAAAGAAATGTATATAATTTTATAACTTGATGCAGTTTTCATGCATTCGTTTGTTTTATTTTTAGACTCGAGATGATTTTCTTGGCCTAGTAGAATTGCCACTTAAAAGCATTCCAACAGAAAGACCAGGTCGTACAATAAATGCCAAATTCTATATTTTGAGGCCTAGAAGGTAACATTAAAAATTATTCGATAATTTTTAAAAAGAATATCAATACTTTTTAAATGCATTGCTGTTAATCAAAAATATAAGCTATTTTTTTCTTTTTTTTTTTATCTAGCATTCCTTTCTAAGCTTAATGCACAATTTTTTTTATACACGTGTAATTAAAAGTTTTGCAGTTAATATACTTTTGAGGTGAAATTCTTGTTTAAAATATAATTTGGAAAATATTTAAATTAGTATTTTAATCATTTTTATTATTATCAATAAAAACTAAAATTAGCTGATTTCAATTACTGTTGACTTGTGTATGTTATGTAAATGAGTAGTCAATTGTAATTTTGCTCATGTTGTCTGGTGATAATTGTTTCTCTTTTGTAAATATAATTTTTATTAAATTTTTTCCTATTTTTTTTTATTAGAAATTTGTGATATTTTATGTTGATTACTAAATATTTAAATGTGCAAGTTATAATAAAGATAATTTTATCCAATTCATTTGTTATGATTTATGTGATGTATATTTATTTAGCACATGATTACATATATTTCTTTTTTGATATATGTTTTTAAGTCTCTATTCAAAATATTTTTGCATGTGTTTTATTAACAATGAATGTTTAATTAAAAATATAATTTTTAATATTGATCATCAAATTTTATTATGCTTAAATGTTGATAAATTTAAAAATTTTATTCATTTTAAGAGCATAAATTCAACATTTATTTTTTCTCTGCATGGACACAAATTTCAAGTTAGGAACTTTTTTATTAATTTAGAATTATAATTTTAAAATATAGCTAAAGCGATCATAGTTTATTTATTAGCACCATTTATGGAACAACACAATTTTAGAAAAATTTCCTTTTGCTTAACATTGCTATTAATAATTTTTGTTAAACCTTTCTCAGTTTGTGTAACAGAATAATTATTCTCGTACGCATTCTTTGTAGAAAGTCACTGAAACTTGTCAAAGAAAAATTGCTGACATTACACAAGTAAAAAAATTTTTTTAATATATATCAAATAAAAGGTTATTGTTGATCCTAAAATTTTTAAAAAGTAGATTGATATTTTCTGTCATGATTTTGAGGTATTAATTTATTTTTAATGTGAATGCATATATTTATAGCTGGGTTTTGCATTTATTTTTATTTTTCTGTCATGTCATTTTTTTTTCTTATTATCCAATCAAATTCGTTTTTCAGAATATTTTATGTTGAAAAATTAATCATTGTTTAGAATTTTGCGAAATTGTTCTAGAAAGTAATGTTTTTATTGCTATATCTTTTCATAGTATTTTCATTTACATGAACTAATATTTCTATAGTTAGAATGAAATCAATTTTAATAATTACATAGATGAAGTCTTTCATAAAAAATTTCCAAATTTATGTCAATACTTAAAAATCAGTGTTATATTAATGTTCGAAGAAACAGTGTTAAAATTCTGTGCTGCTGTTTCAGAAAAAAATATGTTGCTTCTGATTCCATTTTGTGAACAATCCACTATCCCCTCAATCCTAACAAAATCAAGAAACAGCAAGAGATTCACAAAGAAAAGCTCTATTTCCCAAAAGCAGTTCTCTATGCATGTACAGTGGCTGAAAAGCAGATTAAAAAGAAACTATCTTCTTGGAGCAATTATTGTGCAGGTCTGTTATGATCCTGCCAGCACTCAGTTAAACTCTTTCCAGCTACTCACGATTTGTGACAAGAAGCACAAGAAAAGATCTAACATCCATATTCCAAGATCAATCTGATCAAATAGATGAAAGTAGTTCTGAAGGTGATTGCATCAGCATCCAATCACATCCCAATAAATATTTCAGAATATTAAATTGTTTTCTGCCCTTTCTATCAAGATATCCAGATACAATTTACAAGTGAGCTCACAGTCAACTCCAAGATACCTAGGATTTTCCTTACAAGGCAGGGAAAGATTTAATAAATAACTGAGGTTAATGTCTCCACAAATATTCTATTAGTAGTAAAAATGGAAGCCACACATTTAGAATTGCTTAAAGATAGCTTGTGGTCAGTCGCAGAAGCACCAATGCTAAAAAGAGACTGGTTAAGAATCGCCTCCACAAAGATGATATTGGTGCTTGAACCCCACAGGGCAATATCATCTGCAAAAATGCTGATGCTGTTTCCCCTAGATATGACTTTCTCTTCACTAGCCAGAAATAAAGCAAAAAGAATTGTGCTAAATACGAAGCCTTGTGCCATTCCTTATAAAGTTTATAAGATCTATAAGTAGAATCACCCACTTAAATCCTAATCCCATCTATTACATAAAAAGTTCAAAATCTGAGGAAGCAGGCTACACTTTACACCAAAAATCATCATGCAGCTTAATTAGTTTGCTACGCTAGACTCTATCGATTGAACTCTGCCAATGGAGTTATTTGTTAGCTTCATATTTTGCACATCTCTGATACATTGGCTAAAGTGCAAGATTTTATCAATGATGCTGAAGCCCCATTTAAAACCATACTTTTTCAGGGAAAATATCATTTATATCAAGGTAATGTTTAAATCTATCCAAAATCATGCATTCCTTGATTTTACACAAGATACAGGTCTATGCAATGGACCTGTAGCACCTAGAGGAGCAAGCTAGCTTGCCAGACTTTCTAATTGGTATGATGAGAGAGCTTTTCCAATCATGAGGAAGCTGCCTTAACTCCAAGAATGATCCATGATGTCTAAGAGTCTCTTCCCGCTTGGACCCATGTGCTTTAATATCTAGCAAAGAATGCCATCGGATTGAGTTGATTTAGTAGGGTCCAGGATCCCAATAGCCATCTCTAGTTTTTGGAGAGCAATTGGTGTCTTGAAAATAGTTAGACCACCTCCTGAGCATGGGATAATTCTGTATTGCGACCATGGATAATTCTTCTAGAACTTGTTTTGACTTTCTTGTCATTTTGACATTAAAAAAATAATTGACTGGCCTCAATACAGTGCTTTCCCAAAATGTTAGTAGCTGCCCTATCATTCCAAAAGGCACATCCATGTTTATGTAAAATGGTATTGCATTTTCTCTCTGTGGCTGGTCTCTATTAAAGTTTTTCACAAGCTTTGTTCCAGGAGTTATAGCATCAAGCTGAGTGCAGAAAGCGGTCCACCTATTTCTCTTGGATATGCTGAAAATGAGCTTAATCTTGACATTTAACTGATTAAGTTCAGGCCTTAGAGTAACTTTTCTCTATTGTTAACAAGTTGTTTTAAAGAGGGAGAATGATGTAGGTAGATACAATGCTTAAAATTTCCCCTAAGAATGGATTTATTACATATTTCCCAAAGAGAGACCAATGAACATCAATATTATCTGGAACAATAAAATTAGTGAATGAAAAAATAGAGCTCATGGTATAAGGAAGGGGGTCAGCTTCCATTGGCAAATGCTTTGGGCCCCTAAGGGTAGAAGACTGATTTAGCACCATTGCTTATTTGGGTTAATTGGGAAAAATAGAATGGCCTTCACACACCTAGGGTGGCCCTAACAGGAGTGAAAAACTCGATGTATATCATTCATTTTTCCCAGGAACATTCCCTTACAACTAACAGGACTTAAAAATCAATTAAAGTTTTATATTAATAGTCAAAGAAACAGTGTTAAAATACTGTACTTTAAGAAAAAAAGAAAAGATATACTAAATATTTAATATATTTTAAATTTCTTTTTTCAAAAATAATATTTTCCACTTGTAAAAATATTCTACCATTTCTGTTGTTAATGTCTTAAAAATACTTGTTAATTTCTCATTATGCTCATAAACATTTAAAAAAGTTTGTATTTAAAATTTGTCTCTCAAATATTTATTTAATTATTGGGTTGTTCGGAAAGTAATTTTGTTTTTTCCCGTCAGAGGACTTAATTACGTTTTTTCGAAACCAACTTCACACTTAAGCCGCATAACCATTATATGTCTTGAGAGCTGATATTGCAAGGCTTGTGTGTGAAAAAGTTCTATTAATTCTACGCAATAGTTTTTGGTTGGTGCCCTTTTAAATATGGAGAGCAATAAGCAGCATTTTCGTCATATTTTACTTTTTACTTCAGAAAAGGTAAAAATGCTGTCCAAGTGAGAAAAAAATTGACGGATGTGTATACGCCGGAGCCAGAACTGGTTTGGAAAATTTCGATCCGGCCATTTTGATGTCGAAGATGCACCACGGTCTGGAAGGCCGGTCGAAGCTGACAAAGATGCGATAAAGGCATTAGTTGATGCAAATCGGCGAATAACCACACGAGAGATCAGTGAGAGATTAAATTTGTCGAATTCGACTGTTTATGGCCATTTGAAAGGCATGGGCTTAACTTCGAAGCTCGATGTGTGGGTGCCCCTTGTCCTTACGGAGCGAAATTTGTGTCGTCGCGTTGATGCGTGTGATTCGCTCCTCAAACGTCAAGAAAATGATCCATTTTTGAAGCGGATTATTACAGGGGACGAAAAATGGGTTGTATACAACAATGTTAAACGCAAGAGGTCATGGAGCAGAAAATATGAACCGGCTCAAAGCGTGTCAAAAGCCAACATTCACCAAAAAAAGGTGATGCTCTCCGTTTGGTGGGATGTCAAAGGAATCGTTTTTTTTTTTAGCTTTTGCCGGACAATACAACGATTAATTCAGAAGTCTATTGTCATCAGCTGGACAAATTGAATGATTCACTTAAAGAGAAGAGGCCCGAATTAATCAACAGGAAGGGTGTAGTGTTCCACCAGGATAATCCGAGACCTCACACAAGTTTGGTCACTCGCCAAAAACTTTTACAGCTTGAATGGGACGTACTGCAACATCCACCATATTCTCCAGATCTGGCGCCTTCCGACTACTATTTATTCCGGTCCCTGCAAAATTTTTTTTATGGCAAAATCTTTACCTCAAATGAAGATGTCAAAAACCACCTGAACCAGTTTTTTGCCAGCAAGGAATAAAACTTTTATGAGAGGGGAATTATGTTACTGCCAGAAAGATGGCAAAAGGTGTTGGACCAGAATGGCCAATATTTAATAAAATATTTATTCATTATACGAAAACTGTCTTTCATGTTCCCCCAAAAAAACTAAATGACTTTCCGAACAACCCAATATGTATTCATGTGCTTATCAAACATTTTGTTTCTTCTGGATATTTTAATTAGGTTGGGAAAAAAATTCATTATTTTTTCAGTAGATGGCTGAATGAATTTATATTTCGTAAAGCATTGATTAAACAATTTCGGATTTTTACACTGGTTGGAAATGTGACATTTCACTCTTAAAAATTTTTTTGCAGGTTTTTTTAATTTGTTTCATTTGGTTGTGAGTTACAGGATGTTAAAAGTCAACAAAAAGAAAATTTGATACATTTTATATTTTTTCTTTAATAAAAGCAAATTTGCAAGCCAGGTAGCTGGGAATGGGAATAGTGTTAATGGTCCTGATACTGTAGTTACCAATTATGTACAATTTTAGTTTTGTTGATTGTGCATAAATATTTTTGCTGTTAAAATGCATACTACACAGTTAGGCCTGTCATCAAAAATGTCAATGAGATCACAGAAGTGGCTTAAGTGGACATATATATTAACAGTCTTAGCATCCCCATGAGCTAAAGATGACCATAAAGCCATTTTCCATTATACTATTTTCACTAAGTGAATCTGAAATATATTAAATAAAGTCTGGAAAATCATGTGAAAATAATTGGTTTCTTTTTTCCTAACCTAATATAATAGGATTGTTTCTAATATTGGGTTATTTATGGAAGTTGAATCATTACTGTATTATTACTAAAATATTGATGTGCAGTGTCATTGTGTTTCGAAGTTTGTCATTCATTTATGTTTAAATACATTGTTTTGTTAATCAGTATATAGTAAGTGGTATACAATTCATCCCAAAAATGTATATACATATGTATATTTTATATACAGAAAATTATATTAATATTCATTTTACTATAGTTATTGTATATAAGAATATAATAATTATAGTAAAAAAACATTAACAAGTTAAACTTTATGAAAATGCCTGTCGAACTCATAGAAGACTGGTTTGTGCTCAGTTAAATCATAAACTTTCTATCTCAACTCTGAATGCTGTGGTGGTGATTTGCATGCTCTTAAGACTTTTGATTCTGCTCAAATTAATCTTAGTGTGCAGAAAAAAAGATGGTCAGTAGAGTGAAATTCATATTTCTAAAATACATTAATGTAAATAATCATGTACTTTGGCCCTGAACATGAAAAGTGTAAAAAAAGTTTCAAAATTGGACCAATAATTTTCAAAAGTAAGCTGACGTTAATCCTGGATCTTAATCGTTTTTTTTTTTTTTTTTTTTTTTTTTGGTCATACTTTCTATTGTAGATAATATACATCTCTTTCATAAATAATATTAACTCTTCAGTATTGAAGTTGAATTGATCAGTAATATGGTAACCTTCAGATCTTCCAATAAATGATATTAACTTAAGAAATGGGAGTGACATCTTGCAAACTGTTGCCATATTAACAATTACTAGATTAATGTTCTGGTTTTTAATTCAGCAGTTTGTATTTCGCTTCCATTTCAAGGATAGTTGCTTGCATTGCTTTACAGTATATTTTTAATATCTCAAGACAGAATGAGCTCCTATGTGCCAAATTTAAACATAAAAAGACTAAAAACCAAACTATGCATGTATAAAATTGAACATTTCTGTAAAATTTTGAAATTATTTTATTGAATAATTTGAATGCATAATTTGAAAAAGATATTTTGAGCTTTATATAATTTAAACTTATACCACTTTCTAAATGTATTTTTGATTAAGAGAATAATAGTCAAATTGTAGTACATTTTAAATTATAGAGTAAATGTTTTGTAGCAGTTCCATTTAGATTTATAATTATTTGTGACCACAGGAAATAATAAATATGACTTGTTGTGAAAATAACATTTTACCATTAATTTTTCATAAATAACGGTCTCTTTAATTTTATAGTGGTCTTTTAGAATTTGTTTTCAGGTGATAGAAATTTTTTCTAGACAAACAATTTAATGTTAAGTAATTCAAAAAGTTAAGGAAATTTGGTGGAAGTACTGTAAGACAAATATGACTTCTTGAGCTAAGGAATATTATGAAAATTGTTTTTTAAAATTTTTTAATGTATTTATGATGTTTACTAATTGTTTTTATTTTAAGTGACTAAAACCCTATGTCTTTGACTAACTTTTAAGATGACTATTAAATACATTGGAAACCTTAATCATCTAATGTGTGTCAATTGTGAAAGAATTTATGAGGATATTTTCTTTATGAAAGCACACTTGACTACTATCTTACTGGGATTCTAAATTGTCACTGCTATACCTTACTTACAGTCAACTAAATCCATTATTGCCGCCATTAAGTTTTCCAGAATTTTATCTGTGTTAACTGAATATAATTTATTAACAGGGATGCGTAAATATAATCTCTGATTTCTTTATTAATTTTTAACTAGGATTCTTTTTCTGCCGAGAAATATATTATTCAAGACGATGTACTTGCTCCATGTTGCCGATAACACTATAAACCTATTCTTCATCTATGACTTTCCTAGTAATTTGAAATATTTCAAAGTGGAATTTTCTATTTTGTTCCTTTTGATTCTTCAGTAAAAACAGAATTTTAATCAATTTATAAAATAGATATTATAAAATTACCATAAATATTGATTTCCACAATTTTTAAACTTATCAGTAGTTATGAACTAAATTTTTGTTGTTTCAAATTAAAATTCTAAATCTTTGTTTTCCCATTTATAAATATTATATAATATTGATTTTTATCATGCATAAAATGGAATTAATTTTTTAAATTCTTTGGCATCACAATTTTAAATATTTTTGTTATTGCCAAATTGTTTAATTGATTTGAATGCTTCCCCCAACACCAGGAAATTGTCTTTCTTTCAGATTAATTTTGTTTTTATAATTGAGTGGATCTGAAATTTCATTTATTAAAAAATCTTATCTTCTGAATTTTTACTGTGTGTTTTAACTAAGCATTTCTAAGGTAAAAGAAATTTATGATTTCCAAGTACATTTAGAACAGATTACTTCAGTTCTTTAAACTGATTAATTTATTACTAAATTTCTTTGTAGGAAATGAATAAATTTTTTTTGATAAAACAATGGTGTTTTACATATTAACAAATAATATTCCAAAAAACATCAAAATTCAAATGTTTTTTAAGTTTTCTTTTGTAACTTGAGTAAAATGTAGTAAAAACCAAACTACTTTTTAATTTGTTGCCATGAATTTGGTACAAAAGAACACAAGCTTTGTAGAAAATGAATAAAAATAAATTGTCAATCACTTCTTACACAAACATTTTTTGTAAATGTTTCACAATTCATTACATCTTTATTATCTGATTTTATTGTTTTTTTGTTTAAAAAAACATCTAAAAAAATCTTTGGGATGAGCAGGATCTAATCCATGAGGATCAGGTGCGTCAGGACTTCTGGACCTGGTGTAGGCTTTCCTACACCAGGGAGATAAACGACAACAACACATCTAAAAAAAATTATTCAGGAAAGAGGATAGAATCTTTTCTTTTATTGTAAGTAACAAAATAGTGTATGATTTAATTGTAATTAATTTGGCTAAAATTTACAAACATAAAAATTTTAATATTGATGTCCTATTTTACTGTGTTCTGCAAGCTCTTCATCTGCTTCTAGCCAAACTGATAATTGAGTGATCAACAGTTTGGTCATTTGTTTAACTACAGAGTGTAATGTAGATAAACAATTTTTTTCATTATATTGTGTTTTCTAAAATTATCTTCTAGCTGAAATTTGAGTCACCAGGAATTTGTTTTGCATCCTGTTTCATATTGATGACTCTAAATTTGTCCATGAATTATATCATAAAACTTTCAACAGTTTTGATTTCTGAAATAAAAAAAAATAAATGCTCACAATGTTATACAAACAAATTCAGTACTTTATATGTTGCTGGAAATAATTTCATTACAATTATGCATAAATAGATATGTGAGTGCTTATGTCTATATATTCATTATTCAAATGTTAATAAATAAGAAATTTTTTATCTTTTAATTTGAGATTTATACATTAAAGTTGCATTTAAGAAATAATGCAACATAAATGGGTTTTTTTTTCTTTACAGTACAAAATCAAGAGTGAAAGGTCATTTAGAAATATACCACGCTTATACCACAGGATCATCAGAAGATGATAATACCAGCCAGCAAGAGACTGAAGTAAGTGTTTGAAAATTTTTCTTTTGTTCTTACAGTTCATTATTTATTCATAATCCATGTAAATAATTAATAGATAATTATTTACATATGCTCTGTATATGCAAATAATTGTTAATGGATAATTATTTATTTTTCCTGTACAGATCTTGCTCTGAACTACAGAAGTGTTTGAATGTTGATTGTTGCTTTTATGTTCTATCTAGTGCAAAAATTTATATAATGGCTCTTTCTGCATGATACACTCTGATAAAACTGACTACAGTTTTGCTGTTTTATTATAGTGTGCTCAGAACTTTGAAATTGGTGTCTCTAATTTAATCTCTTGAATAGCAGTTATTTTTATAAAATGTGTTTATATTTTAAGTTAAAATACCGCCTTAAAATATTAATTAAAATTTTGCTTTTTATTATGAAAGTTTTATTTGAAAATGAACCCTTAGTGTAGAATTATATGTATACCAAATAACTTAAGAGAAAGGGCTCATGTAGCATAGATTCAAAAGTAGACGTTTTGTATAGCAATAGCTACTAATCATATGAAATCTCTCATATCCTCAGCCTAACATTTCTCAATTTGAAATGAAAGTTTTCTGATCTGTGATATACTATCTACAATTTCAAAATACATTTTTAATTTCTAAATATATATTTAATTGATGTGAATCCTATTTTTAACAAAGAAGTGTCATCTTTTGGAACTACTTTCTCAAGCATAAAATAATATTGACAAGTGATAAGAGAATTGTGTTTAGATGGAAGTACTTGAAGGAATAAATGTTTCTGTGAATTTATTTTATTGGTTTTTGGGATGCATGAATATGTTTCATTATTTTTTATAAAAAAATGTCAAAATTCTTTAATTTTAAATTATTAAAATATTTAAAAATATTGAATCTTAAAACTTGAATTTAAATTTTTTTTTACTATCTTTATTGCCGTATTTTTCCTCTGCATATTTTTTGAGTATCTCTCTTGTTTTATAGATTGCCTATTTTGTCAATATTATCAAATATGACAATCTTTTTATTACCAAATATGACAATATTTTTCTTCAAAACTATAAAGTATTTATCTGTGAAAAGACTTAAAATATCTAAATATGATCTGTCAGTTTATTGTATTTATTTTATTATTTATTATATAAAACTGATCTATATTATACTAGAATGGTGTCCATATACTGGAATTATTTAATAAAATTAACTTTAAAATTATCTTTCTCAGTGAGACTTGAGAATATCAGGGCTAATTTAATTAATTTTCATTAACATAAAACTTTAAATTCATATTCTGATTGTTGAAATTATGCTTTATAAATTTTTTATATTCAATTAAAAATACAACTTTTAATTTTCTTAATGAATGAACAATTTTAAATAAAAAAAAGAAATTCTTTTGGAAGAAATTGCTTTTTTTATATAAAACAAATAATATACTTAATAATGTTTACAAATTTCAGGCAGGCTGGGAAATGGTAAATGCAGAAGAAGGCGCCGCCAATACATTAGAAGAGGCGCCAACTATTCCAACAACTGTGCCTGCTCATCCGTCCAATCATTCTCCACTTCCCCCAGGATGGGAGGAGAGACAAGATGCCAATGGCAGAACTTACTATGTCAATCATGCTGCAAGAACAACTCAGTGGGAAAGACCAACCGGGTAAAAATTCCTATCTATTTTTAGAATTGGTAAATATTGACAGGAAGCCAGCTGCGTTCTTCTGACGTGGGATAGAAAGTTTTAATGTTCATGTTTTAGATCACATAGATAATAAACTTTAATATCTGCTATGGATAAGATAAGAAATATTATATTTGTTTTTAAAAAGGTGTGGTACCAATTATTGCAAATTAAGAAATATGTTTAAATTTTAATTATGAAAATTTTTTATATTATTAGATGAAATAGTGTTTAAATATACATTTCTACAAATAATTAAAAGATTTTTTTAATCTATTGAGTTCTTTAAAATTGGTGTTTTGTTTTTGTGATGATTGGACTTTTTTACACCTCATTGCTTAGTTTGTCAGTTGATTGAAATCTTATCTTTAAATTTTTAATTTTATTATTAAATTATATATTTATTCTTTATTTAAATATTCAGAGGAATTCTTTATTTAAATTTTAGAGGAATTAATGATTTTAGTTTTAATACAATAAATTAAATTTTCATAAAATTTAATTTATTGTATTAAAACTAAAATTATTAATTTCTCTAAAATTTTTCTGCATGTGATATAGAATTGTGTTCTTTTTATTAATAATTTTAAAATTAAGTTTATTTTATTCCTTAATTATAATTCTAAATATTGATAAAAAAAAATTTCAAGCATTCATAAATCCTTAAACTGTTTTCAGAGCTACTCAAGTCGTGGAAGAGGCTCAGCAGCGAAGTCTCGAATCTGCACAAGAATTCCGTCGACGTGTTCACATAAGTGTCGATGAACACAGTGACGATTCAGTTCCACCAGATCACACTCCGAGAGACAATGTAGAAATAATTAGAAGTGTATGTAATTTTCTTATAAATAATGTGACAATAATTGTATACTTTTCTGTGTATGTTAATTTTTAAGTTCAAATTTATTAATTTATCTACAAAATTTCCACCATAACAAATTTAAATGAGGTTGTAAAAGTAGGGCACTAATACCATTATAAATATCACATTCATGTGTGTTTGAAAGGCGTTTATTTTCTACATGTTAGTTGAACCAGTTGTAGAATTATTAACATTCTGGTTTTCAGTTTAATAAATGTCACTTTAAACTGTTGAGTCCCTGTTTAATTAACATTCATATAAAAATTGATTATAGATCAACCAACTAACTCACCTGATCTTCATTTCAACCATTGGTAGGTTTAACATCTACCTCAAGTATGGAGGTTTATTATGGTTTAGAATTCACATTAAAATGTTCCCTGTATAAAGTAAAACTTTAAAGTCAGTTTTTTTAACATTTTTGTTTTATATTCATTTTATAATGATAATATACCTTTGTAAGAATAGTAAGTCTTCATAAAATTCACAATGGTAATGTTTATGATGTGTAGTGCTCAGCTGGTGGGTCTGTAATTTTCCTACTGGTGGCACAACTATCCTAAGAATTGGTAAAAAGATTTTAAAAATCAGGGCTGGGACAAGCTGTTCTATATCATGCAAAACTACTACAATTGTGTAAGATATTTGAATAACTATAAAATATTACAATTTGAAAAAGTAAATTATTTTATCATAACTTCATAAAGTTTCAATTTTTATGTAATAAAATTTTTCAACTAGAATCAATTTCATTATTGTGAAAATCCGCTGTATTTATTTTTCTCATAGTTACTTTTGTTTTAATGTTTTTAATAAGCATTGTATTTTATTGTTTGCATAATGAACAAACCTTTCAAAAACAAATTTTTAAAAATAAAAACTCTGGATAATAACTTAAGTAACACATTTGCATCTTTAGTTTTCATAATACCCATTTTATGTAAATTGTAGATTTTTTTTTTTAAGATATTACTTAATCTTTTAATAAAATTACTCTAATTATATTTAATGTTTCATGTTTGTTGAAATACCAATAGTTAAATATTATTTATAATATATATGATATATTTTTAAATATTTAATAGTTTCTTGATTTTTAAAAATTTTAACTTTATTTTAAATATTTATGTTCAGGATTATGCAGCTCTTTATCTTTGATAGATTTATTGTAAATTTTTAAGGACATTTTAATATAAATTTTTAAATTAGATTTTAATGCTCTTATTTTTTCAATTAGAAAGTTAATCCACAAAAAATAAAATAAGTAATTTTTTGATAAATTAAGCCTCAATTAATCTATAGGGAAGATATTCCTACCTTATTCTCTTACTTTATATGTTTGTATAGTCAAATGAATGTTTTTGTTTTTCAGAGTATTTTTATTGAAAAATATATTGTATTCCAAAAGTATCTAGTGTTAATAAGTTACATTTTTTTACGAAAACATTTTTTTTACATTTAAGTAAAACTAAACAGCAAAGTTAGACATTTAAAATTGTTCATTAAATGCTTAAAACTGCTCATTAATTATATATATATATTTTTTGGATGCTATAAAAATATTCTTTTCTTGTTCAGATGCTTGAAAGCCAGAGATTAGATCCAAATATTCGTCGTCATTCTATGGTAGGTTGTTTTGTTTTTGTTTAATTATTTTTCAATATTTTCAATCCATTTCATTATGTTGTCAGTTAATGTCCTTGAAAAGCATCATTTATGAAAATGTTTTCCTGAAATGTTAATTCTTCTGTTACTAAAGTTTCACTCTGTCATCATATTTCCACATATACATCATGCATCACATATATTATAAATTCATACAATTCCATTATAGACTTAAAAGTGGATTTAATATTCACCAACATAAATAAATTTTGTTTAATTGTGAAAACTATCTCATTTTGATTGTTTAGTTTATCGATTTAATTGGTAAATATAAAATGTTTTTTTATTCCATTTTATTTGCATCGTTTTAAAAAATTTTATTGCTTTTTTTTATAATCAACTGTTTATATTTATTATTTTTAGAATGTATTTAAACATTCTTCTTCTTATTTATATAAATGAATTCATAATACATTATTTCGTTTATTAAAACAATTTTAATTCTTAAATTTTGTAAATAGAACATCTAAAACTACGACTTGGGTGAATATTGTTTCCTAGTATATGGGATTATTAGCTTGTTTTAAATTAAAGACAAAAAATATTAAAATTATAAATGTTTGAAAAAAATGAACAGTGGCCTTAATTATTCATTGTAATAAAACAAATCACATTAAGTATTTAATTATTATTATAGTCTGTCATTTAATGTGTGTCTAAATTTGTATACAAATTTAATGAAAAATAACCTGTTCTTTACTAAATTCAACCTGTTTAATTACTCAGCTATGGACATTTTTTATCATGCTTATTAGATACATTCTATGATTAATCTTTATTTCATGCTGTTCTTCTATTTTTAAAAATATAAATATCTTGCAAGTGTTAATGATTTTTTTATGATTGTATAGCCTGTCGCAAGTTTAACCCGACAAAGTAGCTCAACCAGTTCTAGCTCAGAAGGATTACCAGCTGGCTGGTCTATGCAAGTTGCTCCCAATGGAAGAGTGTTTTATATTGATCATAATTCTAAAACTACGACTTGGGTGAATATTTTTTCCTTGTATATGGGATTATTAGCTTGTTTTAAATTAAAAATAAAAATATTAAAATTATAAATGTTTGAAAAAAATGAACAGTGGCCTTATTTATTCATTGTAATAAAGCAAAACACATTTAAATGTATTTTTTAATTATTATAAAAAATTCAAAAATTAAAAAAAAATTGTTTGTTGAAACAATTATGTCAATTTAAGTAAAATATTCATAATTTTATGGAATGTCTATTTATAAAAACGCAATTAAAACAGCTGATTATAAAATATTAGTTGACAGTTACTATTTTAGTTAATATGTAAAAGGAAATAAATACATTTTAAATTTATAGGAAACTTACCATTAATTTTTGATTGAATGAATGTTTATATTTGAAACATTTGTTTTGAAAAAGTTTTTTTAAAATGAGAAAATAATCAATGTAAGTTCTAAATGTTTGAACCTACTATAAAAAATGTTGATTAAATATGATTTTTGTCGATCCAATTTATTGCTTATGTAGTTATAAAACAATTAAAGTTAACTATTATAAATATTTTGTTTTATTGCTATTTCTTACATTCTTAACATAGATGTAATACTCAAAACATTCAACAGTATTGTAACTTTCAAAACAAGTGATTGTTGGCTTACCAAACATAAATTATTCTTTTTGAGAAAAAGTTTCTATAATTTTGTTCTCTTGTATATCTATTTACCTATGTATGTAGATAAATGAAAATGCTAATGTAATGTTTAACGGCAAATTAATAGTTTATTTGATTTGTAGATAGTATTTCTCTATTTCAGAGTGACAGAAATTAAGATGTTTCCTTCATATTCTTAATTTTTAGTCCTTTGTTAACTTTTACTTTTAAATATTCATTAATATTTTTTATATTGTTTAAACTTAAAAAACATTTTATGAGTAAAAGTTGAGAAAATGTTTAGAAAGTTAAATATTAATAATGTTTTTAAGATTTTCCAAACTTAAGTTATTTTAACCAACATGAACTTCTGTTTGAATTTGTATACACATTAAAAAATTTATATATTAAAATTTTAAGAATCATTTACTTATTTATACCTTTTATTATTTTATGAAGCATATTTTCCATTTATTTTTTTCTGTATCAGATTGACCCAAGAACTGGAAAGCCTAGTGTTTTACCTAATCAAAGCAATGTGCCAAATAGGCCTCGCTTCAGTAGTGTAGATGATCTTGGACCTTTGCCTGTAAGATTTACTTTTTCCTATATTGTTCTTCTTAATTTGAGTTTTTGAAACAAAGCAGAGTTTTTCTAAATTGCTCTTTAAAACTTATTTTTTATTTGTAAACATTTTATGTCCTTTATATTATCTATTCAAACATATCTGTTATCTGTATAAAGTATTTTTAACAAAACTGATTTAAATTGTTTGCGAAATTCATCATAATGTGTGGATTCTGATAGTAAGTAAATATATGTATGTAATTTGATATTAAGTAATATAATGATATCAATTTATGATTTATAAAGATACAACTTGTATGAAATAATGAAAATTTTTAATCATTTTTATTAATCAGCAGAATTCAATTTGCTTAGAATATATGCTAAAGGATTTGATCATTAATTTCAAATGATAAATAATGCTTCACTTAAATATGATGATTGAACCAAAATATGACAACATCAAAAAGGCACAATTTTTTTCTCTTTAATATTTGAAGTATTAGATTGTCAAAAACATTTCTTATTATCCTTTGGTATCATTAAATACTGAACCTTCAGCTAAAACATGAATAAACTGCAGATGTGTGAATCAAAAATCAATTCTTAGCTAACAACTTCCATTGTAAAAAATTATTTTTCTACTAGTACACAGTTTAAAGTAATGCTGTAAAGTGATTTTAGCAATTATTAATTTTTCAAGTCAGATTTTGAGGTTCAGCAATATTTTTGCTGAAGATTAAAGAGCACCAATGATTACTAATCTGTTAATATCTTCATTTTATTCTTTGACTAGTGTGAGTAATGGTCATTGATAGCTGGACTATTTTAGTTCTCATATCACCTTTCTTTGTAATGAGGCAGTCTATTTATATTCTATGTTTAGTTTCATTGCTGTGTAGTTTATAATATTTTGACCAATATTAAAAAAAATGATGAAATTAATCAAACAGTTTTTAATTTTTGTCGTTATTTGTGGCAGATAAAAGGTCTGATACATTCCCAGATTTATTCTTCAAATTATTTTTGCGTTGATGAGTAATTCCTTTAATTAACTTCAAACACAGTTTCCTCTTATTATTGAGAATGGCAAGAAATTTAACAGGAAAACATTTTTACTTATTATTCATTAAGTATGCTAGCCAACTTCACTTAATTTTTCGAGAAAGAAATTTTATGCTTTGTGCAGGAATTGTGTTCCATATATATGTTGACATGAAAATAACTTTTAAAACTTATGTTTGATTTCATTATTGACACAAGTGCCAATTAGAATTTTTTAATGTCATTAATAAAATTCTGCTTATTATAATTATTGGTAAAAGTTAATTGATACATTTTTGATAGAATGTCTCACTGTGTGATTTTGTACTAACATAAGCATTAAATTGATTAATAAGAGGTTTAAAAAGTATTATTCTTTCTAAACATCAATGTAGTTTATTGAAATAATTAATTAATTCATTATATTAGGTAAAATTATGATATGAAATGAAATTGTACTAAATAGTTTATTTTTTTTACTTGAGATTATTGAAAAATACATATGTGTGTGTAACTTTATGTTCGTGAATATTTATCTATGTATCCAAACCAGTAAAAACTAGCAAATATCTTCAAATTTTAAAAAAAGTTGTTTTTTTATATGCAGAAAAATGTATGCAAACTCTAATAATAGAACTACATCCATCATACAAAAGATTAAAGATATTTTATTTTTTATTTTTGATTTAAAATATAATTCTTATATTGTCTTTGTTTGACTAATTATTTTAATAAAATTTTTTATTGTACATAAAATCGATCATTTAATATGTTCTATTTTTTAATCAAATAATAAGAGTGTAATAAAAAAAATAATAAAAATATGAAGATTCTAAACACCAGGACTCAGAAGGATTCTTCGTAAAGGATTGCATTAATATAAATTCTTTGGTTATTTTCTCCAAAAAAACAAATAAAAATGTCCCAGGTTTATTATTACAATACCAACATAAAGTTAACAAGATTAATTTTTTGTTTTTTATTTTTTTTATATTATATCTATTTGAAATTTGACAAAAATATCATTGTGTCATCAAAAAGTGAAAATGAGATATAAAAAATGTATTGCATATACATTTTCAGTAAAAAATAAGAATAAATAGTGATGTTATTAAATAGTTTTGAAATTGCTTATTTTTTTACAGGAAGGGTGGGAGGAACGCTTCCATACAGATGGTAGAATATTTTTTATAGATCACAGTAAGTTAATACCTTTTTCATGTGTATATTCAGTGTATGTGCTAGCAACAATTAATATGCATCAATTTAAAATACTTGTTCTGGAAGTATGCAATTTTTTCGTGAATTAAAATTGAATAGTTTAATGAGAGTAAATTACATTTTATTATTGTAATTTAGGCTTTAAAAATATTTTAGAAATTATTTTAAATTTTTAATGTGAATATTGTGAAGGAACTTAAATTTTGACAAAAAAAAACTGCATTTGATTCTTAGCTCATTATACACAGACTGTTTAAAACTTGCATTCATCTACATAGGCATCTAAACTGTCATAAAATTTTAATTCTTAAATTTTTATAATTATGTTAACTATAAAAATTGTGTCTAATAATAATTTATTATATTATGACAATATATATATTATTATTATTTTATAATCTGCATTTTTGAAAATTTACAAATTGTTATTTTTATACCATCTCTATTCAAATTTTTTAAAAATTTATTTAATATAAAATTTTTGTATTCCACCATATAAAACCTTTCCCTCCTAAAAAGACAAATTGCTATTATAAATAAATTTATGTTTGCTTAAAGTTAAAGCATGCTTTTTTTTTCTCTTGAGAAACAACAAATTTTATATATTTATCTTTTAATTCAACACTTTTTTTTTTTTATCATCAAACATTTGAAACTGTATACATGATTCTAAAACGGAAAAGTTTAAAATGGCCCATAGCACAAAAATAATAGAAGTACAGACAGCTGGAATTTAATTTTGAAAAAATAATATGGTCTCTTTCAGTCTTAGTAATTTATCTTGTAGATTATATGATTATAAAAATGTGGGTTAAAAAAATTCAACATTTCTTGGTTTAATTTTAATAATTCCTGGAAATGTATGACTCTCTCTTACAATACATGTGTGGAGGGGGAGAAATTTTTATTTAATGCAATATTTTATATTGCCAAGCTATCAGATGTGAATTAAGCGCTTTGGTTTTCAGTTCAAGAGTTTATGAATATCATTCATTTATTAACCATGAATGTTTATCATAATACAGAATATACTTTAAACTGTTGCTCTTCGTTGAATCAACCCTTATTTCTGTAGAATAAAACAAAGGGAAAATTTGATAAGACTTGGATTACATTTCCTCATTTTACAATGATAATAAATTTATTGAATTCAGTTTCTAATACCTTATTTTTAAGCAATTTTCACTTCTAACTATATTTGTGTGAATAACATCTGAGGAAATAATGATTGCATATTGTTTAATTGTGAAATCCTTATCTCATAATCTTTTATAGTTTTGTCACTTTTTAAAAATAGTTATTATTGTATATTAGTATTTATTATACAAAATATATTTCTGTTCTCAAAATTTACTTTGATTTTAAGTTTTTAAGTATACAATTTTACCAATATATATATTTTTTTCATCAAATGTACATACTCTTATTTAAGTATAATTGTGGAATTTTTAAATTCCTAATTTGTGATTGGCTTTTATTATATTTAAAAGAATAATTCAATCCAAAACTATGATTATAGTGAAGTCATTTAAAAAAAAACAGGTATGTTAACGGATTCTCAGTAAACATTCATCTATTTAAAAATTGAAAAATCAGGGGAAATTCAAAAGAATATCCAATCGATCCTTGGTTTGATCTTTAGAAAAAGAATAATAATATAGCAGCGATTTTTGGTGATACCGCAAAAATCTCAATTTAATCACCTCTAATTTTTGACAGACCAATTGTCTACCAATATTGATGATAATCTAAATAATAATTAAAAAAAAAACATGCTTCTGTGTTTTAGCAGCTGTGTTTTTAATGGTTCTATTTTGGTTTAATTTTTTTTTTATTAAATTGAAAATTTAATAAAAAATGTAAAATTTGGGTTGTGCAGATTTAATGAATTTCTGAACACAAATTTTTTTTTCTTTATTACTTCACTAATTTGCTACAATAATTTTGATGTCCTAACAGTTTCATTAAAAAAAAATTTTGTGGGTATTTTAACTTGTTTAAGGAAACCATTAGTTTGAAATAGAATTTTGTATGAAAATGCTTTTTTTTTTCTAATGTTTACTATTTTATTTTTTCTTTTAGATTCAAGAGTCACACAATGGGAAGATCCAAGATTAAATAATCCGAATATTGCAGGACCAGTAAGTATATTTCTTTTTTAGCATTCTTATTTTTTAAGAAAAAAGTGGAATCTTGTATCTTCATTTACTTCTATTGATCTGAATGGTTTGCTGTCTAGATTTCGGTTCAACAGTTTGTGATTTCAATTTTCACATTGGCATGGTTCAGAATCTTATAAACTATTAGTTCTAGTCTTATTAGCCCTTTTGTGCTAAAAAGTGATTGTTGATTGACTAACAAAGCTAAACCAACCAATCCTCTACATCTATTGATGTTTCTCTACTTGCATTTATTTTTTAAAATTACTACCTAATAGGATTGGAATTATTTGTTAAAATTTACCCTCATTTAATGTCATTTTTTATCTTTAGAATCACCTGAAAAATACTTTAAACTCGTGTCTTTTTAGGATCATATAAATTAATAAGTCTATTAAGTAATTATTTCATTTATTATATTTCATCCAGAAATGTATTAAGAGAATATTTAGATAAATTTGTTTTGAGAGCAGCTTATATAATCATTTTCATTTAGAATTAACATTCTGGATTTCATTTCATTGATCTATGAGTTCAATACCCATTTTTAATGTGTTATTGCAGTTTATTGATAACATAATTGTAGTTTGAAATACATTTTCCCCCCAGTCTTTCAAACTGAGCATGATTTCTGACATTTTGTATAATGAACATGCTTTATTAATATTCTTATTTACAACCATTACTACACATTAAGGAGTTTTATATGTACTTTGTTGAAAGTAGTTTTATATAAATTTGCTCTAAAGAAATTTGTAATTTCTTTATCTAAAAATGACTTTCTTGTTAACTGATATTAATACATGAAAATGTCTGTTTTCTTATTCTGATAATGTTTACTTTATTTATGCATTTCAGCAAATTTCTGCTTTTATTATTTAATAATGGATTTTTTCTCTGGAAATTTTAAAGTTTACTTAGGTTAGTAGATTTAAATATATAATTTGGATAGTACAATTTAAAAAAATTTTTGCTGACTACTGAGTAATTTGAGTTTGTAAGATCAAATATTTGTGTTATATGTTTCATGTTCTAAAAGTAGATTTTGAGAATCTTGTGTAGTTCAATAATCAATATAAATTAAGTAGTCAATCTATGCAAATTGTAATATAATTTAATGAAACACTCATATTTAAAATTTTACTGTATAAATGATTAGTATTTAGTAATCTAATTTAAGTCTAATAATTTGACTGTGATGATTAAATTGTATGTGTAGTTTTGATAAATATTTTCCTTAATTTATCAAACATTGCGTTTAAGAAATGTATAAATTGCTATTCTCAAAATTTTTAATTTTTATTCTTTTTTAAAATTTTGTTTCATATTTTATTTTTACTTTATTAGGCAGTTCCCTATTCTAGAGATTACAAACGAAAATATGAGTACCTGAAAGCCAAATTACCAAAACCTGTAAGTATCTAATCATAGTTAACACTCTATAGTTTACATGTGTTAGAAATGTAGTGAAATTCTATCATTCATTCACATTTGGTTGTTTAACTTGAATTCCAAGTCAATTTAGTGATTCATTGTCCGACAAGCTGGTTAAACAAAACTAGAATGCTCTGTTGATCTGCTAATTATAGCAGAGACAAGGCCATGTTTTAGGGAATGTTTAATTTAGTTGGTCAATTGACTAGTTCCATTATTGCTTGCAGGTAGAAATTAATTCATTTAATTTGTTGTCCAGTCTAGCATTTTTATTCATAAGTGATAGCATTATTCAAAGAAACAATAACAAGTTAGGAATACATACTTTCTATGCATAAAAAATTATTTAATTATTAGAGCCAAAAGCAAAATGTTTATGCAGATGTTAGTGTTTTGTTTCGAAGAATGAATATTAAATATTACCTAACGTCCTCCTTCAGTATTGAATATTAAGTAGTAATTCTTGTTTCTTGAACTTATGCTTAATGATTATCATCAAGGATATTTAAACAATAACCTTCATTCTAATGATGTCTAATGACAGCATGATAAATTGAAGAAAAAATTCAAAACAGATCAAATTATTGATGATTTTCTTGGTAATCTTTCAATCCAATTCATAATTAATATGGAATTTGCTTATAAATATAGAAAAGAAACTTTCCTTTTTTTAAATTCTTATATTTGAAATAATTATTTTGAAAGAAAAAATTATTTTCTAAAATTTTAAGTTCATATTAGATGGATTTTTTCAGCTTTGTGTATTTTTTAGATATAAACATTTTTCTTGTGCAAATATTTAATTTATGTCATAAAAAGTGATATATATATATATATATATTTATTTCAGTTATAAGATTTTTTCTCTTCTACAATTTCTGTAATTATAAGACTAAACAAGAACAGTTTAATGTTCAAATATTATTATAATTATTATTATCTAAAGTAGTGATAGGCAATCTTGTATATTAATTGACATTTTTTTAAACCTTTATATTCTACCAAAAATATTCATATTTCATTAATATTCATAATGTTGATAAAATATTGTAACCATGCACTAGTCACTCAGTAACCAAATTTAATGCTGCTTCAAAATTATGTGTAATGTACTGTGCTTCTGTTTATATAAAGTGCTGTTTTGCTAATTGCAATGTTCAATAATGGATTGTTTTAAATTTCAAAATATCTTTATTTTAATTAGTACAATAACAGTTTCAGTATTTGAAATCTTTATAACCTATCATAAAAGTTTGAATTAGGGACTTTGGGACTATACTTACCATATTGACTATCATGATTTGAATAATTATGAACTAAATTTATAAAGTGTTTAAAGTAGGATGTGTCTGAGATTATTTTTATTTAAATTTGTAATTTTGTGATAAAGGATAATTTTTATTTAGGAAGATTGTCATATTGTTAAGGAAATTGTTTATATCTTTTTGAATGTTGCTCTTGCTGTTACAAATTTTTATTAATATCCATTGTTACTATTTAAAAATGTTAAGGTATTTGTTTTTTCTTTTATTTTAGTAAAATTTTATGTACTAATAAAGTTTTGACTTTAAAGTTAATGATACTTTATTCAGAATATTCTTATGTAGCATAAAAATATGTTTAAAAAATATATTTTACAAGTATATCGAAATGATTGTAAAGTTTTTCATTTTCTCATTATTCTTTTCAATTTTATATATTCATGAAAATAGAGATTATAAAAATAATCATTTTTTAGAATAATATCTGAAAGTAAATTAAAAATTTTAACATTACTTGAAATAATTATTAAATGTGAGTGTAAAACAAGCATTTTAGAGTATAAACTTGAAGGAAGTTCATTCTTATGTGAAATATTTTAAGAATTAATCCTATATGTTAGTGCAGGGCAGCAGTTATTCATTGAATTGCTTTATTACGTTTTTCAAATGAAGCTTCTCGTAATCTGTGAAGATTATTTATAAAAAATGAAAAGTACTATATTGGCTGAAAATGACAGAATTCTGTTTCATTTATAAAGCTTCCTTTATTTCTTTACATCATCATCTCCTACATTTAACCATTATAACATTCAGCTGAGAGCTTTGGAATTTCCCTGCAACCAACCTGTCCAACTCCTCATGACTTCCAAAACGCTTTTACCACCTAGAAATCTTTTCAGTTTAAGTAAAAATATGTAAAAAGAATATTGAAATTTTTTCACAATAAAGGTCTGAACTAATTTTTGAAAAAAATTCTGGGTATTAAAAGCTTTCCTTTTTGTTGATTCAGTAATGTTTGAATTGCAGCAGCAATGTAAAGGAAAATGAAATGAAGCCCAATTCTTTCACAAGACTTTCCTTGGACCCTGTTTTAGATGGGTTTGTATAGTTTTCAGTGAGAAGAAAAGTTCAGTATTATCACATAAGGATGAAATACTAACAGATTTAATAAATTAGCAGCAGAGGAGTATCATATGAGAATTCTTGACCAGATATAACTTTTGTTGGAGATAATTATATATCAAAGTGAAAGAAACTGTGTGTATTAAGTAGAATTTTCTCCAATTACTTTTTATCAGTTATAATTAAAAATTTATTACTTTCTGAATGTATTCATGGAAATTGTTTTTGATAGTTAAATTTTTATTGTAATGAAATTTTTGAAGGAATTTTCAAGTCAATATTAAGGCTGTTGCTCAGCCTTCTTTGACCAGGTTGAATTTGAATAATTGTGAATAATGCTGGTCTTTGTTTTAATAGTTTGGATTTGATTTCTACTTCAGGTGGGAATGTTTGCAAGGATTCGAAGTCCATAGTATGTGCAAAAGGTGGTAGTAGAGGAACAACCTGATTAGTAATCCAACTTGTGAGTGTAAATGTTTGTAATGGTTCAAAATCCACCTTAAACTGTGTATCCCTCTTATGCAAAATGATTATATCAAAAAACCAAACTTACCACTAAACCCTGGAGAAGTCAATCGTCATGTAACCTTATTTTAATTATATTGAAAAATATCTGTGTACTTTTACGATTGAACAGTTGTCTACAATGAAATACATTTCGCAGTTTTAGTGCAAAAATTTGATTCCTTTTTTCACAAAAGTTAATTTTAAAACATTAGTGTTTATTTAAATAACTTGCTTCTTTACTAGCTTATGCTATAGTGTGTAATGCACACCTTTATAATTCAAACTAAATATTCTTAAATTTTTAGCTATATCCTTCATTCAACATAATCTTGAAAAACTCCTTAAAAATTAAAACTTTCTTCAGTAAGAGGAGCATACACTTAAACAATAGTTTTTATCAAGCATTATAACACTAAGCTAATCTACTTATTATCATATCTTATAATATAATTTATTTTTAATGCTATTTTCTTTTTGTAGACGAATGTATCTGGCAAATTTGAATTGAAAGTGAGTCGAGCCAACATTTTAGAGGACTGTTATCGCATAATCAGTGCAGTAACAAGAGTGGAGCTATTACGAACAAAGTTGTGGGTTGAATTCGATGGAGAAGAAGTCTTAGATTATGGCGGTGCTTCTAGGGAATTATTCTTCCTTCTCTCTAAAGAAATGTTTAATCCTTATTATGGCTTATTTGAATATTCAGCTGTGTAAGTATACTAGTTTTATATAATGTGTAAGTATATTTGTAAGTATATAGTATTATATATGTGTAAGTATATAGTTTAATTATATACTTACACATATATCTTTACTTCATTCATATCAGTAGTCACCACTAATGTATTTTTATTAGCTACTGTAATTTCTCCTTTCCCCCCTCCTGTAAGTCACTTAATTTATCATATATATGTTACCGTGAAAGTCCGAAATCTGGAGAATGTCGACATTCGCTGGTGAATGTCAACATTCACGTAGTCGCTTGGTGTATGTCCGAAATATTTGCTAGATATCCTCATTTCTCACTTACACCGGCAAATGTCGACATCCACAATGCACTAATGGTGAATCTTGAATATGCGTTTCATCTCTCCGTATCCGGAGAGGAGAAATGCAGATTTGCATTTTCTTATCTCAATATTTCAGGCGTGAAAAACGTCACATGTGTGACGTAACTTATCGCCTCTCTTAGAAAGGAGGAGTGACCAATCACGGTGAGTAGAGGAAGTGTAGAGGATTTTTAACCCGCGGGACAAACCTGACAACAAACAAATTAAAAACAAATTAAATGCTGTGGTGGAAAGGGAAGCCCGGAAATGGCCTTCTGTTATCTCCTTTTCGAGCTCTTTAATCATCTTTTCAAATTCCACCAAAGCTTGTCTGTGATTGTCGACATATACCGGCGATGGTCCGAAAGTGCAAGAAATGTAATCAATTGTACGGTCTTTCACCAACGTTTTTGGTATGTGTTGACATTCACCGGTGAATGTCGACATTCTCTGATTTCGGTCTTTCACGGTAACATATACAATTGCTTTATATTTCATAATCTGTTTAGCCAATGCATTTCATACCAAAAGTGCTGGGTCAAAGGAAACATAACCCATCCAAAATTAGAAGCAAATGTTTTCTTGAAGAATGGGGCTTATTCTTGTACTTCTTTTCAGTGCTGTTGCTACACTAGTATTGCTAAACCAGTTTGTAAAGATTTTTTTGATAGCCCGCATATTTTTAAGAATTATTTTAGGTCTAATTTGTAAAGAATTAAGTTTTCTAGCAGCTTCCTTCTCTTACATATGCTGAAAAATTTCTGGTCAGTAAACGTTTTAGAATTAATGAAGAAATAGATTGCTTTTCCACATTAAGAAGTAGAAAAATGAAATGGAAATTTTGAAGGTCTTGATTATCTACTTAGAAATGTTTAAATGTCGATTATCTCATACATTTGACAACAGCATTTAAATATGTGAAGAATTTAAGGAAACTTCATATATGCAACAGACTATTTTTTGTAAATAGATTAATATTTCTTGGTAACTTTTAATTTCTTGACTATGTCTGATTTTATTTTTTTTATAATTTCTGTATGGTTGTGATTTTTAATGTTTAGTTATGATTCCTGTTTCATGTTAACATTCCCAGCTGTATTAAATATATATGCCAAATAAATTTTGTGGATAATGTAATTTTACTGTATATAATAGATCATTGTTTTGCTTTATCCTACAGAGACAATTACACTCTGCAAATTAATCCTGCTTCTGGTGTCTGCAATGAAGACCACTTGTCCTACTTTAAGTTCATTGGAAGAGTAGCAGGCATGGCTGTATACCATGGAAAACTCCTTGATTGTAAGATTATTTTTCGATTTCAATTGCTTTAACATTACATCTTATTTATTTTTAGAAATTATGAAGTCATGTATTACTGACTTTACCAGTATTGAATTTCTGATTTTCTTTACTCTAATCACTCATAAGTTTGAAAAGTTAAAAAATGAATAATTATGACTTTCTATTAAAATTATTAAAGTTTGTTGAAATTTATATTTTGTTGAATGTTTGAAGGATTCAAAAATGTAGATAGCTTACTATTTTAAGCATACCACACCTATTAAATATCTATAAAATACATTTGCAGTCTTTGGCATTTTCATGAATATTTTTACATGTTGAGTTTAAAGTTATTTTTCAATTTGTGATTCTTTTTAAATAGTTTTGAATGATTGCAGCATATTGATTTGATATAGGATTGGTTTAAAAGAAATGATACCTCCGATTTACACGTATTTCCAGAAATATTTATTCAGGAAATATGATTTTCAGAAACATTTATTATTCCTGAGATCTCTTATTTCTAAAGTGTTACTTATAACAATGCCAATAATTTCAGAAACAAGCATGTGCAACTGAATTGATTTTTCAAAAGTCAATTGTTTTAAAAATATTGTTAAATATCAAAAATGTGTAATTAAAAAGAAATTGCAACTTGACTATTGCTTCTTTATACTTAATTAAACTCAGTGGCATAATAGCCCAGGTGGGGTCAAAGCTTATAGTGCTCCTTTCTGTTTTAATGACTGATGGCCCTATGGTGCAAAGTTAGGTGATCAACTTAATGTGAAACACCCACTATTTAATTCCCATATATACTTGGTACTCAGTTTTGGTACTTACTGAAGGAAAGAAATGTTGAGTTGACCTTGCCCAGCCCCGAGAGTCGGGCCTATGCCTAGGGAATGTAAAACACTGAGCACCACTGTGCTTCCCACTTTACATCTAGAACTGTTATTAAAAAATTATTATGAAGGATGATTTTTGTTTAGAAATTGTACCTTATGATAGAAGATACAAATATATATTTTTAATATTTATAAATGTATATCATTCATTGCAATTATATAGTTTTATGTAAAATGTGATTTCTAATAATGCCGCAAATGCATTTAATAAATGTGATAAATTACAACCATTAAAGAAAATGGTAAAGGTGAAATTTTGATGATTATAAAAAAGTAATTTAATTCTACAAAAGTAAAATAACTTTCTGCCATTTCAGCGTTCTTTATTCGTCCATTTTATAAAATGATGCTTGGAAAACCTATTAGCCTTAAAGACATGGAATCAGTGGTAAGTAGTTTACTTCAATGAATTTTTCTCTTTTATACATTATTTAAAGGTAAAATCAAATTATTGTTAAGAATATATATAAAATTTAAAATATACTTACTAGAGCTGAAAAAATGTTATTTAGTGAAAAGTTACCAGTCTATACCAAAAATTTTAAAGAAATTTCTAAACCAAAATATTTGTCATTGTTGGAAGTAATAAAAATGATTATTTTGAGCTCTAGTTTGTGTTTGACTATTAACAGTAATGAAAACTTTGTCTTGCTTAATTTTCCTTCGTATGTCTGATCTTTTGTTTTCTCCTGTGTAGGATTCAGAGTATTACAATTCACTGCTATGGATTATGGAAAATGATCCTGCTGACTTGGACTTAAGGTTTTCCATTGATGAAGATTTGTTTGGTCAGATGCAACAAAGAGACTTAAAGCCTAATGGTAGTGAGATTCCAGTTACACAAGAGAATAAAATGGAATACATCAAGTAAGTGACTCTTGCATTCTCTTTATTATGTGCATGTAAGGAAAGCACAATCACCATTTAAAAAATTGAAGATAAATTGCAGTAATTATATACTCTTTTCATTAATTTTAAATCTATTTTTTGTATTCTACTTTGAATAACATAAATATTTTTAAAGTGGTAAAGAAAATTTTTTCAAGTTTGTATTATATAAGTGTGTTTTATATTAAAGCATATGTAATATATTAGGTTGGGGAAAAAGAAATCCATTATTTTTACGTGAACTTTATGTAACTTCTTTTGGATTCACTTTGTAAAAAGGTTTAAAACAGCTTTCATGTAGATTTTTAGGTCTTGCGCGTTACGACTGCTGACATGCGGTTAACTTCGATCATTTTTAATATTTTATAGACATTTTCGACGATGCTGTATCCACATGCGAGGTGCATCTCTAACATCAAAAATACCCGAACGGAAACGATGAAACAAAAATTGTACGCAACTGGTTCTTACAGTCTTATATAGGACGATAAACACCTTTCACAATTGTTGCCACCCCAGGCTATATTTTTCGCCGTTACAAGAGAAAAACGAAAATGTATCGAATTTTCTGTTTTTTGTCTTCCATTTTTAAAACCTTGTACTCGAAACTGAATTAATCAAGCAAAAAACCGCAAGAGGATATTTTAGTGTCAAATGTCACCTTTCCAACGAGTATAAATCTGAAATTTTTTGATAGATACCTCACGAGATATCGATCACTAAAGACGTCTACTGAAAAAATAATGGACTACTTTTTCCCTAACCTAATATATATATTTTTTATTTAAGATTCTTTTCATGAAATTAGTACATTTTAATGTTTTTCCCTCTATGTATATATAGAGTATGATTTTTCAATTAAGTAAGAGACTTCCACCATGGAGTCTATATTAAGGGATGTTAATTTGATATAAGCACTGTTTAATTTTTCTGAATTTATATTAAATATTAAACTCATAGGAAAATCTGAGTTTTGACCCTTATTTTTAGAAGCTGTTAGTTTGTTACACCATTGATAAATTTTATTTGGTAAAGGAATTATTTCATGTTTTGTCATTGTAATAAATTTTATATGTTGGAATTACATAAAGTTGACGTAAAAATAATGGTTCAGATTCCATTATTTTTGTCTTGTGCTCATTATTTTTGTTTTACATTAACATTTGTTTAGATTGCTATTGAAAACTTTAGTTTATTTCTATTAATTATTTTTTTAAAGTGTGTACTAGGTAATACGTGGAATGTTTTGTACTATATAGTTTCTGTTTGTATTAAATTTAATGTTTTTAAAGGTTACTTAAATATTACTGCTGAAATGAAGAGATTGACTGAAAGAATTGTTTAAGAATTATAAATGTAATTGAACTAAACTTTTCCTTTGATATGAATATCTTGAATTATTATTTTACAGACTAAAATAATGGGCATTTCATGCTTGTATTTTTATTTTTTTAATTTTAAATAAAAAAGGTGATAGATAGATTGCCTAAAATATCATAAAATACAATTGACTGTTACTCAGGAATTGAACTAAATTTATTCACTGCTAATTCTTAAAAGAATTTTAATTATATTTGCAAAAATGTTTCAAGACTTGGGATTGTTCTCAGTTTTTTTTATGGGAAAAATTTAATCTACTTTTTTAATAAAAAAATGCTTTATTTTAAAAAAAATAATTCTGAGTTTAATAGTTTATTATCGATAAAATGTTCTTGTTTTAAAAAGTGGCCTCATAGCTGAATGGTTAGCCCTGTAAGTTATTAGAGAATTTAATTTTCTCATTGGATAGTAATATTGGGGTTTGGTGTCCATTTTCAAATGTAAGTCTTTGACAAATTAGTTTTTTTTTTTTTTTTTTTTGTATAAACTGACTATACAACAACAAATCAATCAATCAATTATCTCTGTGTAACAAAATAATTGGTTGAATTCAGGTGTTTTTATCCTCAATTTTTTCTTAAATTAGTAATATGTGAGTTAGTTTTATAAGAAGTATTATAATAGTTTTCCATGCATGCTTTTTATTGAACTATTTTGTTCTTTTATAGCTTAGTGATCCAGTGGAGATTTGTGTCAAGGATTGAGCCACAAATGAATGCTTTCCTTGAAGGATTTGGAGAAGTTGTTCCTATGCATCTAATTAAGTTATTTGATGAAAATGAACTTGAACTTTTAATGTGTGGAATAGGGAAAATAGATGTGAGAGATTGGAAATCCAATACTGTTTACAAAGGCAGTTATCATGCTAACCATATAGTCATCCAGTGGTTCTGGAGGGTTAGTTGTTCTCAAGTTTTTCATCTTTCATTAAAAAATATTTTATTTCTATAAATAAAATGTTTAATTTATGTATACTGTCCTGCAAATGAGAATGTCTTTTTTTTTTTTCCAATTCAATTTATTCTCATTTTATTTAATTTTTTAGTACATGTAAATTGCTGTACTGATATTGTGTTTTTATTTTCTCAATAACCTTTTTTCCTAATTTACTTTTGGTCTAAGTAAAATTGTAAGTTATTTAATATGCCAGAGTTTTTACGATTTTCTTTAACTGCTCAATTTTTTATTAACAAAAGTGAGTTTTAAAACATTTCTTATACAGCATTTCTTTTTTGTGAAAATGTAGCATGAGCTTATTTAATAATCAAAAATATTTAGAAAGTAATTAGTGAATTGAAATTCAAAATCACTCAAATTTCAAAATAAATATGTATGATATTAAAAGCAATATTGTTTAATACAAAATGGGAACGACCTATTAATTTGAATTAGCATTTCTGTTTCTCATATTAATTAACCATTACTAATTACAATGCTGCATAAGTAGTTTTTGTAAATACTTTAATATATTAAACATTTGCGTATGATTTATTAAATCATTTTGCAGAAAATATTTAGTTACAAATAATATTTGGAAATTATTTTTTACTGTATTTCAATATGGTTTAAGTTTTTCTGATTCATATAAAAGCAAAAATTTTAACTTCTTTTAAAAGTAAGATAAAAGGTTTTAACTTCTCAAAATAATATGTATCTAATTTTGTATTAAATGAAGCACCTCATTTATTTTAACTTTAGGAGACAACAGCTTGTTTGAAAGTTAATTTTTTTTTAACTAAAAAAATTGGTAACATATCATCTGTAGATGACTAATTTTTGAATTGCTGAGAAAGGCCATTAAGCAGTCTTCAAGGAGTATTTTGTTGCAAATTACTTATTATAAAATATCTTGATTATAATTGTTAATCATTAGCTTATTTTGTTATTTTTAATGTGTAAAACATCAATTTCCTTGCATATTAATTCTGAGATAATTTTTCTTATGAAAGTATTTAATTGAAAAAAGGTCTTAAAGGTAATATGCCACTGCAGAGTATATACAGGAAAATACAATATTATTTTCTAAAAGTTGAGATAGTTTAAGTATGTTAAATAAATTCATTGCATAATTTTTTTATTGAACATAACTTCAAAAAGAGGCGTGGAAAAAAAATTACATACACATTTTCATTTGATTGCATGCATCAAATGTTTGCAATACCTAGATTACTAAGTAATAACATAATAAAAGGGAAGCAATTGGAAATGTCATATTTTGATATTTTGTATATATCGATGTTTTTTTGTCTGCTCTGTTTTTGTTGATTATTTTTATTATTTTTTGTCATAGGTGCTGCTCTTTGCATGCAAATTTAAAAAATTGCATTTTTTTCCCCCATAAAGTTTTTAAAGGTTATTGTGGTTTTAGGTGCTTTTTAATAACCACTGTTTGTGAGTATTTTATTAAAAATGTTACAATTATCAATATATTCCTAAATTGCAGTATATGGCAACTAATTATAATTCCCGTGTAAAAAATTCAATTGCTTTTTATTTTTCATTTTTAATAAAATAGGAATTTTCTCTTTCCACTTACCTAGTTACTTATTGTAAACCACGAATTTCACTGCTTCCTTTAATTTTTTTGTCTAGAGTTTTAACAATTCCTAGCTATTTTTAAATATATGTGCATGCACAGATACCAGTAGATAAAGAAAGGCACCCTTTGTTCATTATGTTTAAAAAGAAAAATTGCTGATCAATGAATAATCAGGTCTTCACATTTCTTCTCAGAAGCTCAAGAGTTTCTGGCAAAAATATTTGCATTTATTTGGAAGTTTTGCTTGGCAAAAAATGAGTTGGAATGAGAAACTGAAAAATTCTTTGTCTTATATAATTATTGCTAAGTGTGTTAAAAGGCAAACAAGCTTATACTTATAAAGCATGCTGTTATGCTATAGCCCATTGAATGCTATTTGATGACTCCCAATGGCTTTAAAAGCCCAAAATTTTCATTTGAAACAAAAAGAAATTATAATTTATTGGTGTTTACATTTAAAACTTTGCATTACTATTTTAATAGTTATGGCAGATTTTATTTTGCAGATGTTATTTAAAATGTTCCATTGATTGTTTTCAACCTTTGAATTTTGTGAAATTAATTGTATTTTAATGATTATCTTTTCTGTCTGCACAAAAATTATTTCTTATAAACTCCTGAATTAAAATTTCTTATAAATTGGTCTCTTGTAAATTGTATTATATTTTTAAAAACAGTTATTCTGTTTTAGTAAATTTTAATTTAAATTTTTTATTGTTTTTTATTTATTATTATTTTTTTTAATGAAGATGGTTATGTCATTTTCCAATGAAATGCGTGCCAGGCTGCTACAGTTTGTAACTGGTACATCACGTGTTCCCATGAATGGATTCAAGGAGCTCTATGGCAGCAATGGACCTCAACTGTTCACAATTGAGAAATGGGGTACCACTGGAGATTTGCCCAGATCACATACTTGGTATGTCTGTTATAAAATTTTATGAGCATTGCGAATAAATATATGGTAGTACTTCTGTATTTTTTTAAGGTTGTTCTATTTTGGATTTTCTACAGATCATGAGCTTATGAACATAACATCTAATTTTGGGCTGCTTAGATATATTGATTCTACCTAATGGATAGCCTAATTGCTGAAAGCTGTTATATTCTAGCATCCGCTGACTGAATTGCTTTTTGGGAGGACTTTTCATATAGTGGGTCACATTCATGTGTCACAAACTGGAGAACTCTCAAGCACTCACCCCAATTTGATGTACATGCAGAAACATAATATCCACCTCAGTGGCTGGAATAAAAAATAAAAAAAAATTAAACCTTATGTTTTGAGGAGTGCT
Source organism: Latrodectus geometricus (assembly GCA_026290005.1). Taxonomy (NCBI): domain Eukaryota; kingdom Metazoa; phylum Arthropoda; class Arachnida; order Araneae; family Theridiidae; genus Latrodectus; species Latrodectus geometricus. The sequence goes on from JAPDSC010112925.1 coordinate 546,937, forward strand.
GTCTATCATTAATCCACGGTGAACCTGGGCTTGGATGCTTAAGATTCAGAATAAACTTCAAAATTATATTCTTATCCAATTGACCTTCAATAGTTTCAGAATCCCTTTGAAATTGGAACTACTTTTTCACAAAAAATAAACTATTGAATGACAACCAAATTTGAATGCACATGTTTTAAAACTGTGTTGTGGAGTGCCTAACAACCTATGGCCATTATGTTTCCAAACCATTTCCAGTAGTTTGGAACTCATTTTAATCTTTATGCTTTTGTTGAATTAGCTTCTGTGTGCACAGAATGAATATCTAAAAGAGCTTTTATGGTCTTGCAATCCTGTAGAACATGGTTACATGAATTAGTGTTAAAACAGCAATAGTTGGATTGTATTTATTAAAAAGGAAGAGAAAGAAAATTTTGCTATAATTACAGAAAAGTTTTAATAAAATGATTTATAAAATTTCTTATTTTTGCAATTTTTCAAAATCATAAAATAATTAACAATAACTGTTATTACTGGTGTGAATGAAAAAAAAAATTGCATTTCTTGACTAAAACTCTCTCTCTCAAAAAAAGTATTTCTTAAAGTTCAAAATGATGTTAATTTAAAAAATAATATTGCTATTACTAACATCATTGATGTTGAATTTTGATAGTTGAGTTGAAATCGCGATTGAAATTTTATGAATTTAATTCTTTCTAAAGATCTAATTTCAAATACTTTTAATGTAATTAATGATATAGTTTAAATAAATTTCCAGTTATCTATTTTAGCATACTGAAAACATTAATCATTGAATTTCCTCAAGATTTTAAGCCACTATGAAGTGATGAGATTAATTCCTGATCTATTCACTACACACCAACAGTATGTTGGATACTACAAAGTAACAATCACATTGAACTTGAATACTTGATGATAATATTTTCAGTTATCAAAAAACATTAGTAATTCCTCATTTATAAAGTGCTTCATTGAGTAAGAGTAATAATATTTGTGAAAATTGATTTGCTGTGAATGGAAAAAGTTTGACAATGTATTATGGTAAAATATATAAATGATTACAATATGAAAGTTTTATCATTTAAATTTTAATAAAAATCCTCTAAAAATGTTAAAACTTGGGACATTTATGAAGCCAAGATGTGAGGCATTTTCAAACCACCCTTTGGTTAGAATACACTGACTTATGTTGTGTTTACTGTTATAATTTATTTTTAAAATTATATTAATTTAGAGCAATACCAAACTGTCTGGATTCTTGAAATGTTTCAGTATTTATTGGAAATGTTGAAGTCAAAGTCTTAAAGAAAGTGGAAAATCGCAATCCATTATAAGTTTATAGAATTTTGAAAAAAATCACTGAACTTCTTAATGAATATTCCATATCTGTGGCATTAAATCATTGGTAATTATTTAATTTAATGACACTAAAATATATATATATTTTTGTTTTAGTTTCAACAGACTTGATCTCCCACCCTATGACAGTTATCAAGAATTGAGGGACCGTTTGATAAAGGCCATAGAGGGATCAGAGACTTTTGGTGGTGTTGACTAACTGTAAATAAAAACTGCAACTACACTTTTCCAAATGCGTGCCTGCCTCAGCTCAACACTGGCTGTAAAGTTGAATCCCAAAACTATTTTATTTAAGCTGTGTATATATAATGATTTCAAAATAGTTTAGCATATGTTTCAATTTTTGAATGTCTTCTTTTCCCCATTCCAGCATGGGAGGATGCATAACGGAAAGCATATATATCTCTCAAATTATTGTGTATACAATTTTCTTCCCTTTTTATTTCTGGTGTTGAATGTTAGTGAGCAGTTCCTGTGTCATTCCGTTTTGTTCCTCCCTGTTTGCTCAAGTGATTTAAATTAGAGTTCAGTTGTTCCAAATTAATTTTATTTTTGTTTTGCCAATGTGTGAATCTAGCTGCTTGTTTATGTGTCCTATGATTTCTGAGCACTCTTATTCTTTTACTGCAATTTAGTGGCCATGCAATGTCAGTGTAGATGATTTGTGTACGTAATGAAATTGTGTGTTTATTTCGGGGGATTTCTGTTGGTATTTTGTATGTATATATAGAATTTGTAAAATTCTAAGTAGATATAAATTTTGTACAGGGTTATAGAATATATATTATATAAAATAATTTGAAGCCAATTGGTTTTAAATTTTGTGAATTGTCCTATATTGCATAATAATTCATTTCTTTTTTTCTACACAATAGTAATGCTAATTTTTGATTTTTATTCCAAAGAAGTTATTTATAAATAAATTTTTAAAAATCAAGGAAATATTTTTAAATTTGCTGTTTTGAATGCTTCTGTCATTATTTATTTTCTTTGTAAAATAATTTATTCATGAATGATTTTCTTTGGAATATAGCTTTGTGAATCCTATGTTATGTTTATGTATCTAACTTTTATTGAAATAAAAAGTTTATCAAAAATGAATTGCAACTTTTATAAAAAAATTTGTTGAATTTGGGTATTCTAGAAAGAAAGAATATTTCAAGGTTGGGACCAAAACTAAATAAACAATACAAAGTTAGTTAACAGTGACAAAGATAATTATAAATAAATAATTTAAAATATTTAAAAAATTAAATGTCTTAAAAATATTGATTTAATTTTTTTTAACACATAATGGCCTAATAGATAAAAAGTATATGCATGAAAAATAAAATATTTATAAATTTAATTTGGAATGGGAATTAAGGATTTTATTTACATATAAGACTTATGTTAATGAAAATTTGAATTGTTATAAAAGTGAATATAATATTGCTGAAATATTGAAATAATTATTCTAAACTGAGTATTTTAATTCTAATTTAAAAATTACAATTATAGCAGAAAAAAAAATGACTAATTTTGTTGCATGATATTTTTAAATCCAAAACCCTGATAATATCTTATGAATTGACACACAAATATGAAATTAGACATATAGTATTACTATTAAGATGAAATAATTAGATTTTGCTTTCTTTCTTTTATGTTAAAATAAATTGTTATGTAATATTCATTATAATACAATTCATGGCAATCTCTTATATATAATTCAATAATGACAATCTGAATCTATAAGTTGAGGAATAAGAAGCAATAGTTTTTTAAATTCATAGCATTTTAAAATAGCATTTAAACAGAAATTAACCATCAAATTTTAATTATGAAAGAAACATAGCAATTTTAAATTGAATAGAAAGGAGAATTGAAGTAAAAGTTTTTATTGCATGTATAAAGAAACCTCAATGGGTAATTAAATTGATTTATTTTGTTGGTAATAATTGTGGAAAAATAATTTTCTGTTCTACATTAGAATGAAAAAGCTTATTTTTTCTAGCATTACCTTCTAATTCATTTAATTACTTTCATATAAGGAATCTTATATTTTTATTTTAATCAACTGTTTATTTTTAAATTTCCTTTTCATGCTAGATTCAGAAATGATTAAAATATTTTAAGTTAATAAATAATATCTAATATTTAAATCGCTAGAATTCTTATTTTAAAAAGAAATATATTTAATAGATATGGATAACAGATTGATTTATTGTTCACAAGATTCGAAGAGAATAAATTAAAATTAATTATTTATTAATGTGAAATATTTTTTTTATTTGTGCAAATAGTTTAATTAAAATGGATCATATATTAAATTGCATTATCAATGTAATAAAAATGTTTTTAACATAGGCAATGTCTTATAATTACGAGTTGTAACAAAGTAATTGAACTCATTCTAGTGAAAATTGTCACACATTTAGTCACACATTTAGGCCTTGTTCTCCATTTGAAGGTTTAAATAAAATCATAAATGAATGGCTTCCACTGTCTTAAATGAAATTTAATAAGTAATTAAATTTAATAAAATAAGAATGATAATTTGTCTTGGAATATTTTTCAAATTTTTTTTCGAGTAGTTTAGAAGGAATCAAAATTGTGCACTGTTGCATTGATATTTTTGTTTTCAAAAGCAAGACAAAGTTGTAATCTTTTTTATGTCTGTCGGTTTTCATTCCTGTGTATTATGAATCAATGAAAAGTACCACTGTCATTCTAAATATAAAAGCAGAAAATTTATTTTTCATAAACTGTTGTCATTCATCCATTCAAATTAAAATTTGTTAGAACAAAAGTTGTCAGTTCAAAAATAAACTATGAAGGATAGCTTAAAACTTGGAAAAAAAATAGAATCAAAGAAGAATCTTTATAGAAATTACTAACTCTTCCAAATTAGGCATACATTTATTGCTAGCCAAACGAAGTAAAAAATTTCAGAAACTTTATATAAAATATAGAGTTGCTAATAATATATTAGAATTACATGGAATATAGGATTGCCAATAATAACTTTCATAAAAGGATAATCATCACATCACAGCAGTTTATCTTTAATAAATATTTGTACAAATTATTTTTATTACATTTCTTCTGGTGTAATTGGCAATTATTTTATTTTGTATTTTATTAATGCAGTTCTAAAATGGTAGGAATAATTTTTAATGTATGTTGTACATAATTGCAATACATAATTTTCCTCTTTCATAGTTTTGTTGTGCGGTATATTGTCAAATATCTACAAAAGGCTTTTCTTTGTATACTATCTCTAATGTCTAAATTAAGAAAAATTTGATAGAAACTTTTCTGCAACATTAGGGACAGTGTCTACTTTGTTTTTCTTGTTATGTGCTGAATCCTATGAAGTAATTGCTAAAGGTGTGCAATATTTAATTTATAATTATTCTTTTCTTGAATATAGCGAAATGAACGTAAAAATTTATATTTTGAGTATGAATATAATATTGACGATAATTCAATAGTTATTGTGAAGTTTTCAGATTAACAATAAGTTGGTGTTTTAGTTACACTACTTATGAATTTTTTGGATAAAATTGTTTCAATTTTTTCCTAATTGTAATGTTATCCCATGTGTAAAGTATTCTGTTTTATACAACTTGTTTGAATATTTTAATGATGAAAGATTGAATTTCTGCTTATAAACTTTTGTTGTTGAAAGTTACTGCTTGAATTGTTTCTGTGTCAACCCATTGTAAAACCAGTCCCACCCTATTTACCAGCATCCTTAAACACAGAAAGAGACTGTAAATTGGAGTGTTTATATTGCCAAATCTCTCAGTATGTTCTTTTGTTGTATTCCTATATATATTTATGTATAATTTGCCAGTCTGATGACACGTAAATGTTGCCAAACATGCGTTTTTTATAGTCCATAATTACATGTTGTAATATAAATTGTAGTGAAGTGTATTTTTATCCTTCAATTCTTCTCATGACTGCGAAAAATTCCCTATGTATCTATGCTGTATGTTTTCCTTTCTTCGTGCTGCTGTTGAAAAGAAAAAGGTTAATGTGCCTTATCTAAAAATAAATATGGTGTTAAACACAGAACTGTATTTGATGTTTCCTTAAGGTGCATTGATTTCAATAAATCATTGGTAATAAGTAAATAAGGCTGTTTTTTTGTGCTTGTAATATTTTATAAATGATATTAAATTTTTAGAAAATTAGATTTTTTATTTTGATGTATTAATAATAGTTTCTCCAAAATTAAAAAAAAAATATTGATCGAGTATTATAGTTAAACAAACAAAATGTTTAACTATAATGCTAGATGATCAAAAAGTTTTCAAATTTTGTAGCATGATTATCCATCTAGAGCCCAGAGCCTGTATCTGTTTTCTTGACCAAGAACTTTAGTTGCAGTTAGTAACGCGAAACCCTTTGTGTTTAGTTTTGCTAGCATGCTCAGTTTTATCGACCCACTGAAGGCATGGAAGGCTCATTTGAATTTGTACGGATGAAATGATGAACATTACCTTTTGTATTTTAAATTTCAATATTTATGTATGTTTTGTGCTCACCAACTATTGTATGCTTTGAAGCAGAAAATCCTTAATTCCTGTCACTGTTGAATAATGGAAGTGAGCATTGCATTTCTGCATGTTCAACTGCTTGGGAGTTTGAGCGTCCTCTGTTGCAACATGAGTGTAGCCCACCATCGGTGAAAATTTCTTTCATGAAGAGATGAGTGAATGTTTTAATAAATTATTTTACACAGACAATGTTTGTCTTAGTGTAGAATGTATCTTAAACTTAAATTATTAGTTACAAAACTAATTCTTACTGTACTAAATGCTTCTTGATTTGTGATCAAAATTGTCCCAAATTTTTATTTTAATGGGTGGAGGAGGCGGGAGTTAATACTATGGTTAAACATTTGAAGTTTTACTTCTAAATGCTTTATGAATCCAAGTACTGAGAGAAATATCTAAAAAAATGTATCATATCTACTGTAAATTAAATGACAAATATTCAAATATAAAGTATTTTTACTAATATTGCATTCATAATTAACAGCATTTGAAAATAAGTGGTTCAGTTAGTATCATATTTTCATATACGAATGTACAGAAATATTGTACTTAAAACAAAATTTAATCTTTCTCATAACTGGTAAAAGATTCTTTTTTTTAAAAATTTTGATTTTTGTATTTTAAAATTATAAATTATATTTTAAAGCTTAAAATTCTAACTTTTGTAATTTTTAAAATTCTGAATTGATTGTACTGTGAATGATAGCACCGCACTATCACGCCAAGGTATTATTACGTGCTGTGCAAGACCACCATGCACCCATGCAAGATTATGCTTTGTGTCTGGTGGACAAGTGGTTCACTATGAGCTGTTACCAATGGGTCAAACGGTCTATGCAGACCTATACTCGCAGCAATCAAAACGTGTACAACAGATAGGGCCAACACTGGTTAATCGCAAGGGTTATCGTGTCTGGTCGATAACGCGAGGCCGCAGGTGGCCTGGAATACCATACAGCAACTTGGTCGGGAGATTTTGTACCATCCTCCTTATTCACCTCACCTTGCACCAGCAGATTTCCATTTCCTGGACAATCATCTTCGTGCAACATCCTTCAATAATGAAGCGAACTTGCCCCAATCACTCTTCGCTTTCACATCCTGAGTTTTACCGCAAGGTGACACGCGTTGGTAGGATACCTTATTGTGCCGCTGAATTTTGTCCACAGGCTGCTCAAGATGAAACTTACATCAAGATGTTGGTCTAGAAAGTGTTTCCTTTCGAAGCTTTGATGATTAATTTACACTGTAATGAACGATGCTATCAGCTCTTTATGCCTTGACGTCACTTATACGACGAACATTTCACTTCCGAACTTTTCTTGCTTCAAAAATGAAGACGTGTGGTTCTTTTACTCTTAGTAGATGTGCCTTCTACTCTTGACAGATGGAAGTAAACTGTTTTTTACGGTTTTGGACTTCTGCTTTCTACATTCTCGCGTTATAATGTTTTTAATAACTATATTTACTTTCTTTACGTCGCATCTTTCAAACAGCATATGTGTTCATATTACCCCAATACATCAACCGATGTATATTGCTCGCTTCTCAAGTGTGTATATTCCCCAGCAAGAATACAGAAATTGTCACACTCTTTGTATTTGGTGTTGTCTGGCTATGCAGTTGTACAAGGATACCTGTTACTCTGAAATAAGATATTTAAAAGTGATTACCTTGGCAAAAAATGAAGTTTATTTACATTTTACTCCACCCATCTCAAAATCGGGACAGGAGTCGGACTGTTGTACATTCTCATTAATGTATGGAAAGAAGGTAGATATGTCACTATAACTAGTCTTTCATGTGATTTTGAATTGTGTTTAAGCATTCGATAATCTAGAACACGGGTTTTCTTTTCCAAATCCACGCCCTTTAAATGAATATAATTAAAATGTTTGAACGTAAGTGAAAAAAAAATCAGTGATTCGTTAAGTTTCAATATTTTTTTAACTATTTTCATTTTTAATTTCTCTAGCCTCTAAAAACAAGATTTCAGAAACAGGTCTTTAATGCCCGAAAGAAATTCGAGTTCAATTAAATTTGGTCGTTATTGTTCTTAATGCGACTGTACAATTCAATTTTTTCCTTTAAAAATGCTTAAATTTATTTAATAGTTCATAACAACAATAACTAGTGTAACGAATTTAAATTTTACTAAACAATTTTTATTGACTTCAAGCAATTTTCCAAAAATATTTATTTATTTTAAATCTAGTGCAGTGACGTGTACAAATATCAAAACCTGAATACACATAATTTAAGAATACTTTTATTTTACTGATGGCACAATTTGAAATGAAAGCATTTGTATTTCTGTATACAGAGTAGACCATGACTTGTGAGGTTCTAATGCATTATCAGTGCTCGAATAAAAAATAAAATAGTTCTTTCTACTTACGATCACTAACAGTTCATATCGTTTTTCTCATAGTCTAAAAAAGAAATCTGTGTATACATTTAGGATTACATCTTAACTTGTACGAATAACTCTGGAAATGAGTAAATTTCGTGAGTACTTCATTCGAGAATTTCCACTACTCAAGCCGTGTTCTTCATTCCTCGCAGGTTTGCTTATAAATGTCTGGAATTGCGCATTTTCCTCTCATTAATCGGCGAACACTCTTCCTGAATACAAAGGAGAGGCACACAATGGGGAAGAAAATGAGGAATGGGGCATATTATAGGTGTAAACAACAAATGACTTTATTTATGCGGACATTTGTCAAGGAATTACCAGTTAAAACAATTAAGAAAGAAACAAGATTACGAAAGAGATTCTTCAGCTTAGCTGCTTTCCTTTGCCGTAAAGAATACAATAGAAAAGTGCGTTGGTATATCTGAACTACAATAAAGAAATTCTTTCGATTGAGAAAGAAAGTACTCCTTGAGGGATGGGTTACTCTGATTTTCCAGTTTTTGTGTGCATTCAATATTAAAACAATTCTTCAATTAGTTTTTACAAATGTATGGTTATATATATTATGCAAATGCTTCTTCCAATATCATATTGTATAATACAATAGACGTTTTCAAGAACTTCTAATGTTCAAACACTCATGATTTTACAAACTTGCCTAATACGCGGGCAACCACTAGATAGACACACAATGCTAATTTTAATTCCCATTTGTGATTTACAAATAAAAAAAAAAAATCTGTATTGAGAACTCATCTTGAGGCATCTTCTGTTTGCGATTAATTTTTGACATTTAAATTTTTATTTTATTTTATGGTTGAGGATCTTGGCTCAACATTTTATATGGTAGACGTTTTTTTGAATCATCAATAACTAACTGCACTGATGATGTTGAAACCCTGCTTTTTTAAAGCAGTTCTTGTTAAACTTCTACCGGGAAATTTAACTTCCGCCCCACAGCCTATACAGCGGGATGCAATCAATTCTATCGAGTACAAATATTGTAAGAAGTGATCATTGCTTGAAATCACCTTATGAAATTCATATTACAAGAGCTAAGCCCTTGCCGATGTATGCTTGGAATGAAGTATGGGAAAAAACGATATTTGTATAATTTTATTAGCGATATCTAGATTATATTAAGAAAGCAGCAAAACCCAAGAGAGCCAAGAATATTTTTTCTGATAATAGAGTGAAGGTGCGTTACTCATCCAGGAACTTCGACAAAAACGTCCATTGTGCCTGAAATTCTATTGGGAATTTTTTGAATGTGTTCATCGTCATATTTTGCTCGCCAGAAGTGCCGAAGGATTAAATGAATGAGAATGAAAAATAGTTTTCATATTATCAAAAAGGAAGAAAATGGCGTAGAGTTCCGACCATCTTCTAAACATGCAGATGAATGGATAACAAAGTTGAAGTACTTTTTCGACTAATGCAACAGTGAAAAAATTAGAAAACGCGATTTTAAAAATGTAGATTTGATACAGAAAAAGAGATTACTTTGCTTGATTTTTCATCAATGAAAGGAAATTAAGGATTGTTTTTAATTATGAATTTAATTTATATGCTTTTTATAACTAGTGCATACTAAATGAATTTTTCTTCTATTAAAACTTTATTTGTAAAAAGAGACCAGTTTGATTTAAAAAGAAAAGTTAGAATAAAACGCACAATTTTATGATTTTACGAACGATTTTTTAGGTTCCTACGTTTTTGTAAAAAGGAGAGAGCGTTTACTTTATTTAGTCTCCACTTGAAGGAATATCTACACTTGTAAATAATCGGATATATTGGCAAAACAAAAGTACACTACTGGCCATTAAAATTGTTACACCAGGAAGAAATGCAGATAACAAAATGATATTTATTGGACAAATATATTATATTAGAAATAAGTGATTAAATTTTCAAAACATTTGGCTGGATAGATCCTGAGAAATCAGTACCCAGAACAACCACCTCTGGCAGTAATAACAGCAGTTATACGCCTGGCCATTGAGTCAAACAGAGATTGGATTGCATGTACAGGTACAGATGCCCATGCAGCTTCAACTCGATGCCACAGTTCATCAACCGTAGTGATTGGCGTTTGGTGACGAGCCAGTCGCTCGGCAACCATTGGCCAGACGTTTTGTATTGGTGAAAGATCTGGAGAACGTGCTGGCCCAGGGCAACAGCCGAACATGTTCCGTATCGAGGAAGGTCCGTACAATACCGGCAACATGCGGTCGGGCATTATCCTGCTGAAACGAAGAGTTTCGCAGGGCTCGAATAAAGGGTAGAGCCACAGGTCGTAACACGCCAGAAATGTAACGTGCACTGTTCAAAGCACCGTCAATGCGAACAAGAGGTGACCGAGACGTGTATCCAATGGCACCCCATACCATCACGCCAGGTGATGGGCCAGTATGATGATGACGAATGCACGCTGCCAGTGTGCATTCACCACGATGCCGCTAAACACGGATGCGACCATCATGATGCTGTACATAGAACCTGGATTCATCTGAAAAAAATGACGTCTCGCCATTCGTGCGCCCAGGTTCATCGTTGATCACACCATTGAAGGCGCTCTTGTCTATGACGCAGCGTCAAGGGAAGCCGCAGTCATGGTCTCCGAACTGAGAGTCCATGCTGCTGCAAACGTCGTCGAACTGTTCGTGCAGACACTTGTTGTCTTCCAAACGACCCCGTTTCTTGACTCACGGCTCGTGACGTGGTTGCACGATCCATTACGGCCATGCGGATAATATGCCTATCTTCTCGGCTGCTAGTGATAGGTGGCCGTTGAGATCCCGCATGGTTTTCCGTATTACCGTCCTGAACCCATCGATTCCATATTCTGCTAACAGTCATTGGATTTCGATCGGCTCGAGCAGCAATACTGCGATAAGATAATCCTCAATCCCGGTACGCTACAATTCGACCTTTATCAAAGTCAGAAACGTGCTGTTACGCATTTCTCCTTCTTACACGAGTCATCACAACAACTTGTCACCAGGCAACAACGTTCAAATGCAATTTGTGTATGAGGAACCGGCTGAACAATTTCCTCATTTAAACACAATGTAGGTGTCGCTACTGGCGCCTGCTTTGTCTGAATGCGCTGAAAAGCTAATCATTTGCATATCACAGCACCTTCTTTCTTTCGTATAAATTTCATGTCTGTAGCATATCGCCTTTTTGGTGTAGCAATTTTAATGGCCAGTAGTGTAGAAACGCAAAAAAGAAACTACAGCTGACTTAAAGTACTAAGATTGACCGAAGTCATTGCCTTAGAAAATTCTCTGGTCTCCATTATAACGTCGTTCCAGAGTCGCCATGAAGTGACCAGCAATGATGGAGATGGGCTTGATCCATAGGTTACACACAAAGAGTTCAGTTTGGTTGGTCGTAAATCTCTAAGCGATGGAGATGTTCTCCCAGGCAGTCATGTCCTGTCAGAAGACGTAATTAAGTTACAGCTTCACGACGTGGACCGTTGGGAATGACTAAAAGATCGTCAATTTCCCACTGTTTTGATTGCAAATAGTTAATTAACTGTATTTTATAATTTTTATACATAATTTGCTTAGTAGGTGAGTTCACTCACATTATTCCATTTACATTGATATCAGGTGCCACTTATCAAGAGCGATTCAGAGTTGATGTTTCTTAAAGTGTGTAATATGAAGAATGTTTAATAATCATTTATTTATGATTTTAATGCTAGTCTTTGTGGACTCGAAGTGCTGGAGTGTTGGAGTTAAAAATGAATGAAGGTTATTTTTACAGCTAGGTTGTTTCTCTGTGAAGATGAATGTCAGCATTTCTCCAAACAAAGTATTTTTAATTTTTTGGGGTGGTTTAATCTGAGTCTCTGGCAAAAGCATTATATCTTCGCTTTGTTCATTCAAAAAAGTGAAATTTAAAACCATTCCAAATCATGGATAAATTCCAAGTGATTTACTTATTATTTAATCTTTTTGGGTTATAATTCCCATGCATTAATATTAGTATTTCTTAAAACTTCCTCCCAAAAATCCTGTTTATCTTGTGTAAAAAATAGTATTTTTAATAAGTGGGAAAATGCTTCAATAACTTTCTTCGCTTCAATGATTAGTTGGAAGGATTTTAGAACATTATACTCATCTTTGTATGATCCAATATATATGCATTTACTTGATTATTTGAGGAGATTTCAAAGACTCTTGCATAGAAGGCGCTCATTTTTTACCTTAATTTAAGTAAAGTGTTTAGTTGTTTGGATCTAATAATTTATTTTTAACTTTGTGATAAGTCATACAACTTTTGTAGAGTCAAATGTGAAATCTTTTACATTGTACACACATTTTGCCAATCTATCTTTCTATATTTTACATTACCGCATTTCATATTTTCCATGATGATTATCTCCACGTTTCATATTTTTTGTGTTACATTATACGCATTATTGCTTACAGGCATGTGTTGTGATACTTTTGTTTGAGTATTTCTAGTAATGTGTGGTTGACATACTTAAAGCAAAAGATTTCACTTATGATTTCGGATTTAGCTGGAACTCAAATTAGGACCGTGTAACGCTTTATTGAAAATTCTCTCATCAGTGAAATTTTGTTGACATTAACGGCTTTATTAATTAGCTCCTCAGTGATAATATCAATTAAAATATTAATGGTAAGTACACAATGGCAACTTTTTACAAGACTTTCCATTTCGTTTCTTATTTAATACTTAGTAATTAGCTTATGTTCGTCAGGGATGAATTTGGAAATAATATATTTCAATATTTGTACATGTTGATGTCCAAGTAATTTTTAATTTCTTTAAGCCTTTCACCATACATATGAATTGATTTGAAAAGTAAAATGAGGGGCTTTTTATTGTTTATTTTATTATTTGTGGTGCTTCCATATCTATGTCAGTATGAACATTATTACAATTATCTTCAATGTTATAAATCTGCATATGATTAATATCATTAGGAACATTTTGGGTATATTTTCTATTTCAAGGATAACAATTTCCATAGCATGGCAAACAATATTGCATAGTCCAATCATATTAATGGGACTACTACAAACTTTCGACGTCAACATTAAATAACCAATTGCAGAAGGCAGGTGATAGCACGGTGTATGTGAGACGTTAATATATACGGCGTGAAACCTCTAAAAGTAAACATCCAATAACCATTGGCAGAACAATCCAGGCCTGAGGATTATGGTCTGGGAAATGTTTCCCTAGGTTCACTCATCTATATAGAAGACATTATGGATCAATAGAAGTACGTATCTATCTTTGGAGACCATGTCCACTCTTATATGCACATTGTTTTCCCTCGATATGATGACATCTACTGGCAGGACAGTGCGAGGTGTCATGCAGCTAACATTGTACGTGAGTCGTTCAAAGAGCACCAAGAGGAATTTTCCTTTCTCCCATGGCCAGCAAACTCACCTGACTTAAAACCAATCGAGAATCTATGTGACTATCTCTATCGGGTTGTTCGCGGAATGGATTCTCACCCGCGTAATCTCGCGCAGCTAAGCCACGGCACTGGAGTCGGCATTGCTCAACATCCCTATGAAGATCTTCTAGAATCTAATTGATTCTCTTCCTGTACGTCTCACAACAGTCCACTCTGCGAAAGGTGGCTTTTGACTGGTGGTCACATTCATGAGACTGGACTGTGTAGAAACACTTGAGTTTTTACTACTGAGTAGGTTTTCAGTAATACAAATAGAGGAGTTTCTGTAATGGTTATTAACATTTAAATTTTGTTTGATGGACTTGAACTTTTCCTATTAGGGAGAAATGTATTTTCGGTATTTTTTTGACTGAGTAATTATAGAAATCAATTGAATCATTATTTTCATTATTAAGAATACAATGGCGTTTATGGATCTGGATGGCGTTTATGGTCCTGTAACATCCAACTTTGTGAATATTAGGTTTAATTGATTCCGTTAAGTATATTTTACGTTGAAAATGAATCTCACATAGGTAAGTCCATCGTCGAAAATGTTCATAAAATCACTGAAATGATGATATTGATCAACATGCTGTCATCGCATCACTTGAAAGCTAGACCATAAAACAGTTTTAAATTGTATAAATAAAGCGAATCCAAACCATATTAAATGAAGTCTCGAAGTTCACGTAAAAATAATGGATTTCTTTTTACCCAAACTAATACTTACAGATCTTAACTTGGTCATTAATTTTAAGAAACAAGTTTTCATGAGTTAATTCATTTTTTTTAATTGAAAAATGTGTTCTCTCTGAAGGTGATATGAAGTTTATTTCTTTTTACTCCAAATGGTCTGGAAAAATTATAAAAATTTGGAAAATAAACACAGAATAATTTGAATTATTTAACATCTCACCCCATTTGAATGACACATGCATTTGAATGACACACAAGGAGAGTGAACATTAAAATATTCACATCAGAGAGGAATTCAGGTCATAAATAAAACAAATGCATATTGTGGGATAGCAACGGTTGGAGCAGTGGGTGAAATACCAACAAAGTTAAGAACAACCGGGTTTACATTTGTTTATATTTTGAAACTGATTGATACTTTTATGGGAAATAAAACTCCACGCGCATCATTTGAGATTATTTAGAAAAATAAAAAGAATTCTAGAATTTTCTTTGTCAGTCACTCCTCTTTAGTTCTCCGAAGTGTTTCTTATTTTGTAACGTTAACAGATTGCATTTGCCCTGCTTAAACAAGAGAAGTGCAAAAAGGGAACGTCACTTAAAACATTGAGTGCAATAAACATACGAATAATGACAGATTATTAATATTCTGATTGATTCAGTTCGATCATGTTTAGTGTTGTTATTCATAATTAGCGTGCCAAAGTAGGAATTGTCTCAGGCAACGTGGTAAATAAATAAAAGGGGTACACAAATGTTGTTCACATACCTCATCCCTCCACCGAAAACTCCTAAGGAAGTAAATCTTAAGAGCCACCTGAACAAAGCAAGACGAAACTTTTTCTGTTGATGAGTCATTATTTTGTACACTGTTATCATCCTGGAACTTGATAAATTATCTTTTACACATCGCCAAAAAAAAAAAATGTCACAAACTTAAGGTCTGGAAATGTTAGGGAAGAATGGAAGAGATGAAATACTTTCTCTTCATGAATCATTTTACAAACAACTATCGCCCTTAGACTGGAAACTTATTTTTCACATATCAACAAAGAAAACAATATCACAAAATTAATGCCTGGAGATATTAGGGATCACCTGAAGAATGGAAGATATGAAATGCTTTCTGTTAATGAATCATCATTTCAGAATCAACTATCACCCTGGGACTAGTAGATCACGATGTAAATTATGTGTAAATAACTATGTAAACAAACTTTAAGATATGCTCGTTTTATTGATTACTGGTACTAACGACTGAATTTTATACACTTAAAGCTATGAAACGTCAACACTCGATAATTTATTCATATTCAACATGTACGTATCTATGTGTCCATCACTACGAATAGCAATAATTCGATACTTCGTCGTTAAAATGCCCTTACACCGGCGTGGAAAGAAGAGTGTCAGCTGGGGTGTCAACCCCGTCACTTGAGCTTGGTCCAAAAGTCCAAGGTAATCATTTACGCTTAGCAATTCTTAAGTCTGTAGAAATGGGCAGGTGGAAACGCATTGCACAAACAAACTTTCTCCATAACAATACAACTGATAAAAGTTTGAATTGTTCTCTCAAAAGTGATATTTTTAAACCGATAATTGTAACTTTTTCGAACGTATTTAATGACAGGCTTATGAAAAATCAAAAGATAAAATACATCAAACGATTAAAATATGTGTTAATACAACTAGTAATAACTCGAAAGAGCTGTTGAATTTCTCGAAAATGCTCTTTTTAGTCTGATGATTGAAAATATTTTGAAGAAATCAAAGAGTAACAGAAAATGTATTTAATGCAGATGATTGTTTTATGTGCTTCATTTGATTATTTTGTATTAATATTTCAATGATAAATTATAAATAGAATAGAATTCGTTATGAAAGCGTTCGTAAAAGCATTTGCTTTGGATCTAGGGAAATTCATTTTGTACGCGTTGAGACCAAAGATATTTTAACTCAGACAAATTATCGGTTACGCTATTCAGATAGTTGAAAACATTGCAGTTCGCTCAATGCAAATGAATTCCGCCTCACAGTTGCAATTTCAGGTAATATCGTTTTTCTAAGATCATATTTCTGAAACGAATTTTAAAATGAGATATTAATCAGTTTAACATTAAATTTAGCTAAGCAAATTTATCTATGTTAAACATAATTGATGATTACAGTTGCATTGGAAAGTAGTTTTTCATTAAAAACATTTAATAAAAGGATAAAACATTGCACATTTCAAAGCAAATTAAAAGGCTTTAAACTCAACGCCAAAAATAACAACACGGTAGTTCTTTCACACATTGATTTTTTGGCGGTAAGTGTCTTTCGACAAATTTATAAATCTTCCCCCCCCCCCACAAAAACTAAATTTTTTTTACATTTTGCTTAGGATACGATACCTATCAATAATGTAAACCTATTTACATAGAAATGAACTGTGGGTAGATTTCTGGCTGATAAGGGGATGAAGAATTTCAATGATTCTGGATACAAACTTAATGTTTAGAAAAAAGAATACAATGTGTAGGTCGAACAACTCCCGTTAGGAAACAGAACAAATAGAATAAAAAGGAGTAATAGTATTAAAATCGAATTCATAATTATTTCTGCCTATGACATAAATAATGTATTTTGATGTGTCATTTATTTTCAATCTTCAACCTAATCAATTTTGCAGAGGGAAAAATAATATGCAAAAACAAACAAAAACCGGTTTTGACAGGAAAATTAAAAAAAAAATATCTTGTGTAATCAATTTTTGTCTAAAATTAATATCTCTGCGAATTTATTTAGTATTACTTCGAATACCTAATATAATCTGAGAGTTATAATTATTTTATGATTTGTTTTCTATAGTAATAGGATAAAAAAATCATGCACATTCGTATATCTATCAGTCCAGGGAGAGTAAGATTCTTTTGATGTTCCACTATTAAGCACCTTCCTTGAAAGTTTTTCTCGGGTATAGAACCTACTTCATGTATGAAAAAAAAATAAAGCTCGAAATTTCCCAAATTACGTGACAGACGTACTTGCAGAAAGTGGAGAAGCGTCATGCCTTCATACTCAATAGTGGTTGAGTCGAATCTGAGACTTTTTTTCTTGCGAATAACCTATATTGTTGAGTTCCTAATGCATTCTAAATTTGCGGGAGGATTTTTGTTAATCTGTTTAGGGATAAATAAATACGGCCATATGCTTCTAAATGTGAAAATTCCAAATAATTATCCAAAAAAGATATATGTAGTAAGTAGGGCTGCAACGTTCATCACAGATTGTTCAACAGCGTCTGTGACTAAATTGAGGTTTTTCGCTTCGAATAGCATGCCATGGTGGTAGTCGAATGGGTAGCATTCTGGTCTTCGATTCAGCAGTTCTAGAGTTTGATTCTTATCTGGATCTTAGGTGTGTATAGTAATTCGGAATCTACTTTAAACTGCATGCCATGATCTAATCAACCCTTGTATGCAAAAAGTGACCTTTGAGTCATTAGCCAATCCGAACATAATCCAACCCTAAGAAAACAAAGAATGCTGAGCATCAATCGGGCTGCTGCTGACATCTGCTTTCGTCAAAGGCTCCGTCGATAATATTACCACCCACATTGATGTTGGGCCGGCAAGATGTCTCTCTGTTGACTCAATACTGAGTGCCAGCAATTCCATATTGGCTGCGTATGGGTCGTATAATAACCGGTAGATGACCCCATATATGATCAATCTACCCCTATGGTTATCTATCGTTTGGGAGGCACTGGACGCTTTTACGGAAGTAGAGCTTTCTTATATCTACAGATAAAAATAAAATCTTTATGCATTTTCATCTGCTAATAATTTATACATTATAAAGCTAATATACAAATATTGGAAATGCATTAAATTAAAACTGAATTTATTTTTTGGATATAGGCCACAGCATCTACAATACACGCGTATATAATTGTTTTTATTTTATATTCAAATTTTTTCTCTATTTTCTATAGAATATTCGAATAGTCACGAGATAGTTAATAATTTTTTGGAAAGCATTGATTGTTACGAGACAGATGTAACCATAGTTTAAGGTATTTCCAATGAATTCCAGCAATGGGCATGTTGATACAAGTCCTTTAACCGTAGCTAAATAACTTTGAAAACATTGCATCATTTTCGCCGGATGATCATTCTACTTGTGTTCAAAAAGATTGATTATTCCAAGTACGCGAAAAACATGACAACGAATGCGTCCCTGTGACTTTAACTCTTTGAGAATCGAAATTAAAAATTTTGTTGAAGTTCATTTTGTTCCATATTTAAAAAACAAAGCATCGATTTAAGAAGCTATCTTCCATTGACTGGAGCCATTAGCACCTCGACAATAAAACAGTAGAAAAAGCAAAATAAAAAAGACAAAGCAAAACATCCGCTTTATGGTTAGTTTTAATCAGCAACGACAATTTAAATGTTTTTCCTACATTTTAAGCAAACCTTTACAAGAGTGTTGCACCTAGCATTTCAATTTCACATGGAGATTCTAAGACAAGATCTAAAACCAAAGTACCTTACGATACTTTCACTCGAAGGTATTGATTATTCTCAAATGAATGTTGGCTAATTTGATGTTAGACTGACGAATCACACTAGGATTCCCAAATATTATTTATTTAATTTGGATTTTAAACCATTTCGATTTTAGAATCGAAGCTACTTTTTATTCATTACAGTAAATAATAAATACTGTTGCAGTTAGTTATACATACAATTCAACGAGGCTCGAAGAAAAACGTTAATCCAAGTTCTAAGTCACAAAATGAATAAAATATCAGACGATAAAAAATAAACACAAACGAAAAATGCATAAAAACGAATTCTTAAAAAAGCTTTCCTAAATGGATAAAATTGTGATTGCGACATGGTTTCTTGTTAAGTCCAGCCATATGTCGTACAATCGTGAGTGTTCGTAAATTAGAAGTTCGTTAAAATGAGCATCTACTGCATATACAGGATAATCAATTTAAATGAAAGCGCGTTGTAATACCTTTGAATTTCCCGCATTTGGAAACTATTCTAAAAATGAAGCATTATTGTTTGAACAGTGTTCATAAATGTGAGACAATTTCCAACACGGGTGGACTGTTATAGTAGCTTTATTTATGATGTGAAACAGAAGTAGAGACGTAAGCAAATTAATCCTGTATTAATTTTACTTTTGTAAAAGCATAACTTAATTCAAATTTTCTACATCATCATTCTTTACAATAAATGTTGAAAATGTTCGCCCTCATTCTCGGATGTAAGTATGAACAAGTGAAACCAAAATTTTTGACACACTTCACAACTTTGTAGAAGTTATTGATGGAATTTCTTTTAATATGATCAGTTTTAGTTCAACAATATTCACTGGAAAATTCTGTCTTTGAGATAATTCTTCAAAAAATATTCAATGGCCGATGGTCTAGCAATAATTTTTTTCGGCTTTAAGCCTGCAGAAGTTAAGCGATCTTGAAATTTCTTAAGCGATTCTATTGTTAGTTTGACGTGTGTGAAGTTGCTTTTTGCTGAAACCAACAGTAATGGTCCTGTACTTCCAGTGAAGCAGTAAAGGCTTGAACTAATTATCTCCAAGATCACTTCAAAATTGTTTGGATAAAAAATATTTGTATAGTCCCTTCGCAGTTGCTACTTATAATCTTATGAAATGAGTTTTCAATGTTAAACTGAAAATTAATTCAAAATAAATAAAAATTATATAAAAACATTATGTGAATATATATATATATATATATATATATATATATATATATACTAAAATTTATTCTACTTCAGAAATGAGTACCTTTTTAAATATATCAAGTTTAAAAATTGTATTACTAATACAGCAAAAATTTATGAAAAATAAAAAATAGAATATCCAAGGAATTTAATGATCTGATTATTATTTAGTTACAAAAGATTAACTATCAAATTCAACGTTTGTTTTCACCTACAACTTTATATACACATAGCAGTTTTTTTATAGTTTAATTAGACTTTCAAATATAAATTTTAGCATTTCATACAATACAAATAAAATAAAGGCAATTAAAATAATAGTTTTTAAACAACATCAGATGTTGTTTTTAGAATTTACATGCGCAAGTCAGTATATCTGAAATATCATTTAAGCCAAAATAGTTTCCAAAAATGATTTTTGGACATCTATGGAAATATAATACTTGTAAAGTATAGATTTTAATGAAACTCAATAACTTCGAGGTTAGAAAAGTGACGTTAGATTTAAAAGAATATTAAACGTATTAAAACTAGGTTACTCTTTAAACAAATTTTTTATTCAGTGAAATAGTAAAATAATGAAATGACAACCGTGGTATAACACTTTGATTGTTTAAATATATTAAACTTGAACATATTTATTCAATATTGTATCAGTCAGTAAGGATTTTTTTTTTAAATAATAAAACTATTATACATTTCCACAAAATTTTACTTTAATAAAGTAAAATTAATGGGATGTAAATGTGTAAAGACTTCGATTGGAACATAATGTAACATTAGAATTTTTCAATATAGTTTTGAAAGTGTCAAAGGATTATAATGTACTATAGTACTAAGTATAAGCTTTTCTAGAAAAAATTACTATTAGATACATTTTGAGGTTTCGAGGGGGGGAATTACCCGCGGTATTAAGAACTTTGGAGAAAATTTAGAAGCCCTTAATCTTACCTCATTTTTCTTCAAGAACACAATTGATTGGTCTTAAAGAAACTTACAGTTTTTATGCATCAGAAGATACGATTGATGGAGGCAAAGCAACAAGATCTCTCTGAAAGTGAAATTCCGCTTAAAATTCGACATTCGTCCTTCGCTGGAATGCGCCCATTACGTGATGCATAGGACAGATTTGTTGATTTAAATTACCGAAAATATGTCAGCTATTTCATGGCCACGCTTTTATATGGCTGCTTAATACGAATGCAAAGCAGCCAATTAAATGACTTTAAACAGATCCATCTCTAACGTTCCTTTTCCTATATCAGTTCGTTGGTATTCCGTGAAAAATAAAACATTTCCTGCCATTTGATCGTTTGAATGGCTAATTAAAAAAATTAGGTTATAGAATTCGAAATGGAGTATTTTCTAGCAAATATTTGGCTGAGAATTATTTTGCTTATTTTGTCTTATTTTTATCGTGAATGAAAAAAGTAATTAAATTTTTTCCTGCGACATTAAGCCTTTGAATTGATTTATGTTTTAAGAGTTCTATCTAAAAAGAAATAAATAATTCTCTCGATATTTTTATTTTAAAGATATTGTTTGCTTCCAGATTTATTGATTAGTTTTCATTTTTTGCTCCTTTAGCTTAAAAATTATTATAAAAGTAAATAAATACGATGTGATTTTCTTTTTCATTTCAAGATGATTTTAAGTAAAACTTAGAATTTAGTTTTCTTGAAAGTTTGGTTTTTGTAAATGATGTTTCATGAGATTGACTGATTATGCCATTAATATTTTAAACAAATCATTTTACTAGTGAAGCGTAGTTTCATTTAAGTGTTACCTCTGTATTCAAATCGGTTATTTAAGAGGCTTGGCATTATTTATATTTCTAAAAACAGTTTCATTTTCAAAATCAGCTCATCATCCCCTCATATTTCGCTTGCTTGATTATTATCTTTTATCTATAATCATTGAATATTGATTATATTTTTACTATACAAACAAGAATCCATGAAGATTACTTCTAAATAACAGCGAAAATTAATGATAGTTCACATACTAAGCAATTAAAGTCAGTCCTAGACACTTTGAAAGCGTTTCTCAAAATATTAGAGAAATGTTCAGAGTTAACACACACACACACACACTAGTTGCCGAAATAAATTTTATTACAAAATTTTATATTTCAGCATTTTAAATCTATAACTGCATAATTTTTTTTTGATGATTTATTTATTTGAAAATATGAACAAGCTTTCGTCATTTTGTCAACAACATCATTGGATGATGCGCTTCAATCGCATTTTGAGTAAAAAAACGTTCGAAGTAGCGAATCATGAAGAGATAATAATAACTTAAAAATTTCGGAGTTTGAAAATGAGTGCTTGATCAGCTTAATTGCAATTCTAACTGATTCTCTCGGAACCAGGTCTTCCAACACAAATGCTATACCACATCAGGCATCACCAGGTCCCCTTGAAATAATAATCTTTTTCTTTCAGTCGGCTTTCTAAAATACTTCAGTTAACCATAGAGAGAATATTTAATTTTTGAGGATTATGAAAGTTTCATGCCGTTCGCTGGATAAGAAAATGATTTGAATTTCTTTTAGGGAACAAAAATAATATTCATCTCAACATTAGTCAACATAAAATTAAATATAATTTTGAGAATTTTACAAATACCCTTTGAATTATTCAAAACTGAATAATATTGAAGTATTTCAATCTTTGAGTACTCTAATAAATTTATTGAAATTTATAAACACAAACAACTGAGTCAAAAAAAAAAAAAAAAGAAAATCAGAGTCCGAGAATTTTTTATTTATAATAATTATATGTAATGACTACACTTTTTAGGTGGGCTCAAATTTTAGAACTTTTAAACATTCATACATTTATATACCTTTACATGCATAGTTATTATCGTATTATAATATTATTATACTTGGTTATTATTATTTCTCTCTTCACTATTTTTATAATAAACCAATGAATTGTTATTACAGTAAAATATATATACAGGATTACGAATGGTACTCTGTTATTATTAACATTTATTTAAGCAAAGAAGAATATATTGTTCTTAATATATTAATTGAAATCAAACTCTTTTTAACGATTAAAACCCTTAATTCGCTAAAAGACATAATCTCAATAATTCGAGTTCCACTTATCCAAACACATCCAGTAATTTAGGACTCTTTTTATGACAATATAATAATAAATTCTCAGTAATTTACCAAAATTCTTTTGTTTACTATAATTAATGAAGTTTGTCTTTCAATTAACTTTATTTCTGAAGAAAAATGAATTCCCAAATTAAAATAGTATCTTTTTCTTGTATTCAAAACATCATTTCTACCATAAAATAATATTTATAGTAGAAGTATTCCTCTTCATAATTTCGCTCAAAATTATTTTATAGGAATTTTGTGATTATACTTAAAATTTTTTAATGCTTCAGTTTTTCTTAACCTTTTGGGTACATTTGAGGAATGAGACTCCTCATCTGCTCACTTACGAGTCTTACTTGTCATCCGAATTCAAGAAGCAGGCGTTGATTCTTACGGCGGAGATATAGCGACAAATTAGATTCGTCCCGGGGGCATAAAAGTTTTCAAATAATGCAATTCTCAAAGGGTTGAGATAAATTTTGCGTTAAGTTCACAACATTCAAAGGAAAGCATGGCATAGGCTATTTTTATCGCAATATATAATTTCAGAGTATCATTAAAAACTTCTAACGTTATGAGAGACTGAAAGCGAGAAATTGTAACATCTCGAACTCCCATGCGTTCCCTAGAAAAAGAAACAAGCCTTACTCTTTTGGTTTTCAGAAATTTACAAGTGGGAATATAAAAGTTATTGATGATTGTTGTACTAATTTTGTTTATGAAGTTCGTAGGAAGCAACCAAAATTCAATTTGAAATGCATGAAAAGGTATGTAGCTGTGGATTTTACTAGTGGTAAGCATATAGTTCAAATACAGACAAATCAATATCATATTCACATTTTAACTATGCTGCTTGGTGTTGAGCACTGAATCAGCTGAAATCTATTGAAAAGCATGTTTTGCCCTCATCATTCATATGCATTGCATCGCTTTTCCATTCAGCAACAGAGAAAATTTGAGAACTTCCAAATCACTCTTCTCAATAAAAATGCATGGGTAAACTGGAAATGTGAAATACTCAGCTTCTGTTCTTGAAAAACAACAAGGATAAAACCTGTACTTACCATTTTGAAGAACATGATGTATTATAAGAGCCGTGCGTTTTTTTCCCTTTTAATAAATTCAAATATTAGTTTGGAGAAAAAGTAATTCATTATTTTTATTTCGGTAGAAAGCTGCTGTGATCGATATCTCATAAAGTGTTTATCAAGCAGTTTCAAATTTATGCTCGTTGAAAAGGTGACATTTCGCACTAAAAATTTTTTTAGCTCTTTTTTGTTTGGTCCATTTATTTATGAGTTAAAGAATCTCAAACGTAAAAGTCAACAAAGAGAAAATTCTGTATATTTTACAATTTTTCTTTCATAAAGTTGAAAATACAAGCTAAGCGATTGAAATTGTGAATGGTACTTTTGGTCCCGATATTGTAACAACAAGTTACGTGCAATTATGATATTGTTTGCTATTTTTGATGTTAAATATGCCCCTCGCATAGATGCATTGTCATCGAAATTGCTTATAAAATATTAAAAATTGTCAAAGCTGACCCCTTGTTAGTAGTCCCATCATCGCCCAGAACTTAAAGATCGACCTTGAAACAGTTTTAAAGCTTTTATGCTAAGCGAATCCGAAACAAGTTACATTAAGTTCACGTACAAATAATGGATTTCTTTTTCCCCAAACAAATACAATATTCTTCATCAATGAACTTGATGCACTTGCAATAAATCGAAGTTGAATTTCAAAATCACATGGCGAAAGAATTTCTGCATAATTTGAAGCTTATTAGAATTAAAACAAAGGATATGTTCACTACATGACCACCTGAACAGTTGGACGAGTCAAATCTAACTCTTCTGCTGCACGATGGTCACAGGTACTTGCGTGTATTCTCTTGTATCACAACTAAAACCTTTAATATGGCGAAACGAAGCGAGCATTAAATGAGCCTTTTCCTTCAACCATTAATAGAAGACTTTTCACAGTCAGTGGATCGTTTCGTGTTCTTTTCAGAGAGAGAAATGTCCTACAGCTGAGCTTTGGTAGGACAATTTATCAAATAAAGTACGAAGTGGTTAACGTAACGATTAGCAGCAAGCACATTAAAAATAAATTCTCCATTTGAGATTCAAAGTTTTATAACAGCCTCAAGCCTTATTACAGATTCAAGCTTCATAACAGAAATAAAAAGCTATGATTTTATTTCTTCTTTACAACTGCATTTGATGATAAATTTCTTAAGGGAACTCTTGTGCCTGCATTGAAAAACATTTCGCTGCTTAAATGTTTTTTTTTTTTTTTTTCATGTCAACTGTCACTTTTTTTAAGACTTTCCGTTGAGAACTGTGAGCCGGAGTATGATCGATGACAATTACTGTAGAATGTAGAATGAAGTGGGTTTCTAAGTATGTTATGTACTTTAATGAGTAAGAGTTATTGTGTTAGAATGGCTTATAGATACAAATATATTAAGATCTAGATTAAAAAAAAAAGTAGTAAATGTGTAATTTATAAAAAGCGTCCTCTGGTGGCAAAAGTTCGAATTATTTTTTACACGCTCATACACAAATTCCCATTTTTTTAAAATTATTTTTCATACAGTATTTCATAACTTTCTTAGCAATATTTTTGTTTATATGCTACCTTAAAATAGGATCGTCATCCTGTATATAAAAATCTCTTTGCTATCGCATTGCCTAAGTCTGTTGCAAGGACATGACGCAATTGCCTATCGGAGGGATTCCCGAGTCTCAAAGGAAGAAAATTCTTTGCCACTCTTCCCGATAATGTAGAAGGGCGGCTCTATTCATCTTCCATTGTTCAGCAGTGGTAGAGATGATCCTGGGACCTTTCACCCTGTCGACCGATGGCCCCAGTGAACCGTACATAATAATCACTTGATTCACTCGAGCCTCTTGAGTATGAGTATCACTCGAGTCTATGAGGACCACTACAGATCTAAGATTTATTTGAAGCAGGATACAAAGCACTGAATTATTCATTGGAAGGTGTCTTTTCCGTTCCTTAGACAGAAGATATCACGGGTTTGCTTTTTCCATGCGTGAAAATATTGAAAATCAATTTGTAAAGCAAACCGGGAATCACCACCAATTAATGTATCTCAATAGATCTTCAGTTCTGTTTACATGCTTAGAGACAGCGAGCAAGGAGCGGAATCAAAATTTTCGGCTCCTACCGCGTATCAGAGTTCTTACAAAATTCGGCGCACTGGACTTTATTTGTAGCGCAGATCTCTAAATAGAGATTAAGTCACAGTCCTACTCTTGGTCTGTCATTCTCTAAAGAGTGAGGTTATTGGCCCATCGTCAACAGTTAGAAATCAGTGCCTCAATTGACTTACATTTAGTCATCTTGCAACAAAAAATAGTCATTCACCTGTATCATAAGCTACTGGCAGTTGAATCATCTACGGCTTAATAGTTCACGGACTCGATTCCTACCTCAGGTGCTGAGGATCTATAATGATACAGACTTTATTTTACATTGTAGGTCCTTGTCGAATGAGTCTGTGTGTGCAATAAGTGACTTCTGAAGGACCGTCAAACAAAAAGGTACGATATTTAGAAAGACATTTCAACAAAATAGGAAGGTATGACACTAGCTTTTTAAATACTTGCAAGAGATTGGCCAACGATAGATCAAATATGATATTAAGATGCGATGATTCGACTGGATATGAATATACAGCTTGTAATCTACCAAACACAATGTTTCATCGATATTTAGCTACTTGCGTATATATGCACAAATTAAAAAATATCTTATTCACAATATTTCGAATTGCTTAAGAATATCAAATGATCAAATTGCTTACGATTAACATTAAGACTTAAAATTAGAATACTCAGAGAAACTTGATTATATATAATACTTTTACTGAGCCTTTTTTATTATGAACTCATTTTCAGGAGTTTCATTTAGTTTCGTTGTTTTAAATTCAATTCACGTTAAGCAAATTACATTACCTTTCCTTTTTTGCATTAAGCTGTTGAGAAAAATGAAAAAAAGTTTCATCATTGTGTTCTGGAAAAGGCTTTCATTTAAAGAAGGAAAATTCTTCCTAAAATGAATTAGCGGAATGAAAGAGTTTTTATTTTACATTTTATTTTTATTTTCAAGCATTTAGGTAAACTTTAAAAAAAGGAAGTTATTTTTCTTTCGAAACTGCTTGAGTAGTTTTATTTTTACAGCTAAATTAATTTATTTTTTAAATGAAAGAACATATGAAATGTAACATTATATAAATTATTATTTAAACTGAAATAAATAAAAAGTACCCAGAACAGAATAATTAAAAAGTAACAATTGTAATACTTAAAGATATCTATAATATTCTTTCTATGAAACTTATATGCATTTACTACTAATTCTTAATAGTCCAGTATAATCAATATGTGAATAAAGCCCTTATTCTTTATATCTACCTAACTCTTTTGGTAATAATAAATGTGTTGGAGTAAAAAAACATTGATTATATTAAAACGCAAGCCACTTTTTGATTTCTAATTTTCATTAAGTTTCTGATTTGTTTAAACAGTAAAAAAAATGTTTGTGTTACGATATAATAAATTCAAATGATAAGCACATTTCCGGAACTCCACTCGCATCAAGAAGGAAGGCGAGTGGCTCTCTTCTTTTAAAATTCTCATCCATGTGTCATCTAGAAATAGTAGAAAAGGATGTACAGCAATGAACATTTATCCTACGATAAGAGGAATAACTTTTGAAAAAAAAAGAGAATTCGATTTATCTTAGTTGATGAAGGCCTGGATTCAAATGGGGGTGCATTCATGGCAAATAATGGAGTTCTATCACTATGCCATCTTGTTATGATTAAAAAAAAGAAACATATGTATTTCTGTTCACCTCAACTTTTGTTAAAATGCGGCGGCTAAATGAAAAATTAAATGTGCGATACCATGTTGGTTAACGACGTTATAAGCCACTTTGAAAGGTTTTTGCAAATGCGATTTATATAAGCTACGAACTCAAATACACACAAATAATTATTTCATGTTGTTAATATAAAAATCCATAAAAGAAATCAACAACCAATGTAAACTGAGTAAAACTAAAATTTGTAGACTGGGTCAAATTGTTTTCATCAAGAATTAGCGTGTTAAAATAATGTTTCTTTAATCAGTTGCTATAGTAACGAATAGCGTGAGGACAATATTATTATTTTTATTACTATTATTGTAAATAGAATTTAATTTCTGTAATCACTGAAGACAAAATCTTTGACTTTAATCCATTATTTTACAAGATATAGTTTGTAACAGTTGATTTATTATTTTCTGAATTGAATATTTTATGTACTATGATCAATTAACGAATTCCAGCACTATAATAATTAGAGCCCGTAATTGATTTCTAAATATTGAAATTAATTTTGCGTTTTTAATCCGCTGTTTTAATTTCGTAGGAAAGCCAGATCCTAGACCTTGTATGTTTTTGAATGTTTTTCTTAAATGTTTCTAAAATTCTATTCAATTTTAATTTAAAATATGATGAATATCAATGATTATTAAATTAACAATTGAGACATTTCTTTGCATGTATTTGCTTATAGAAAACAAATATATACAAAGTACAATCTTGATTTCTTATGTTGTTTTCCTAAATTAGTTTTCTTTGATTATATAATTACTATTTTGTCTGTTCTTAGAAAATATTTATTTATCAGAAAACATCATGTTAAAGAAATCATGAAAAAATATTTATTTTTTCATATTAATAAAACTACTCTTTCATTAAAATTTAATAATTATAATAATTACAAATAGATTTCAGATCCAAAGTACGTCATCTTCTAAGAAAGTTCCGTATTAAACTCTCAAATTTTAGTGAACAGATCACAAATCTTAGCTTAGTGAACAAAAATTTACTAAGGCAGCTTACGCTAAAACTTTCATACGTAACGATAAGACAATGCAACCTGTCATAAAAATATATGACTAAACAAAAATTGTGAGGAATATATGAAGGATTTTTATGTTTTGCAATTAATTTCTGATACGATGGATTTTAAACTGCATTTTTAGCATACAATTCATGTTCATCATGATACCACGTGTAAGAATAGAAATTTTTTTTTTTTTTTTTTTTTTTTTTTTTTTTTTTTTTGAAAATAATGCATTTGGTTTCTATTAAATTAAATTAACTGTGATTGCACATTTAATAAAATTTCGCCAAATATTATTTACATCTAAGTTTCAACAAGTATTTTTTTTTTTTTGTTTAGTAATAAAAGGGTAACAGAGAATTGTTCCTTCCATAACAAATGCAAAAATCGATATACTTTATTTAAAAGCAAAACTGTGGTGTAGAAAATCGATTTTAATGTATGCACACATTCAACCTTGACATTGTGACTGCAAGCACTGAAACGTTAAAATTATTCTATTTATATTTTTGCTTATTGCAGTCAAATCACATTAATGAAATTAATAATTTTAGTCTGAGAGCATTCTAAAGTGAAGTGACGTAAATTGTTGAAGTTTATGAAAAATGTGATGTCGACATGTGAAGTTTTTTGCATAGAATGGAAAATTATAATATAGATATAATATAGATTTTTTTCTGTGATGGCAAAATAGATGTTTTGTAAAAGAAACTTAGAATAGTTCCAACAAATCATTTTATATCAATTAATGTATAACTAAGGCATTAAATAATTGGATTCAGTATAATAATCTCTGAAATGGCATCATGAGTTATCAAGTGCCGCCACAAGGCATCTCTTGATACATCCAATATATTGGGTGATGCCACTCATGAAGACATCCGATACATTCATGACGACAATCAATGTGATTATTCATGGAGTTTTCCAATATTATAATTCAGGATATCATCTAATATTGTTTGGTTAAGAGTGTCGAAATGTTTTAAGATCAAAAAGACAACGGTGTAAAATAACATTCTTAAAAAAGGTGTTACTCCATGTCATAATATAGAGAATCACTTGATACTATAGTTCATTGGAAAAATCGATGAAATAATTCATGGTGTCATTTTATAGGCTACTCGATGCGACAGTGTACTTGATAGCATAGTTTGTTGTAGAATCATTGTGATAATTTATGGTGTTACATTATGCAAAATATCTTACTCTTACCTTTATTCCTTTCCCAAAAGCTTGTATGCTATTTGATGCAATTGTGCACTTTGTAGCATAATTCATAGTAGAATCAATGTTCATTCATGGCATTACCTTTTGTAATAATTCATGCCATCAACCTATGTGCTATTGTATGCGAATTGAATCCCAGTGCAAATTGAAAATCGATGAGATAATTCATAGTATTTTCTAATGTAAAAGTCATGGTGTCACCTTATATGCTACTTATATGCTATAATATGTAGTTATCATAATCAGATAACAATCCAAAGTAAAATCTATGTGATAATTTACGGTGTCATCTTATATACTATCTAATGCCATAGTATATGGTATCATTTCATACCATAACTCGCAGTAACTCGATAGTTTACTGTGTTACTTGATAGCATAGTTTGTATTGATAATCAATGTAATCATCTTGCCCCACATGTATTACAATTATATTGATCATGATGCCATTAGAGATAACTTATGGCATCATCTTATATTATAGTACATTTTGACAAATTACGCCACAATTTATAGACTCAGCAATGTACATCATTCATTGTATCGCTTGGTACAGTTGTGTTCATAATGGTACTCGATATAATATCATAAGATTTCCTTTTATAACTCTTATGATGATAAATATATATTTTTATACCATTATTCATGTTGACTTTCAATACGATAATCCATGATGCAAGTTGTGTGACAGCTGTCAAATGGTATTACCCTATGCATAAGTTCAAAATTAAAACCGGTTAATCATAACATCATGAAGTGAGTTGAATAAGTTCTATATAACATAATTCAATACATTCACTAAAAGTTGTTGTACAGCATACACCCTTACACCCACCTCAGATTTGCTCTCCCAAACACATATTGACATGCATAGAATTGATCTTTTAATAGTCCGTTTCTCGTTTAATATTTTTTGAAGATTCATGGGATCATGGACGTTGTGTAGCTCGCGGCTAAATCATGAGAAATAAGACACAACAATAATTCATTAATGCCTCTCGATATTGTATATCATCCTATATTAAATTTCGTAATGACACCTAAAGCTCTATATGAATGCGTTTTCAAGAAAACAAAATAATTGGTTTTAGTGTTGATCGCAGCTCGATATTTGAAGATGTAATCGTTAAAATTGTATTTTTAAAAATATTTGTAGTACATACAAATTAGAGTTACGGAAAAAACTGACATAAGCAGTTAACATTAAATGCTTACCCACTTGACGGTTTTAATACATCGCATCAATTCGATATTTCATATAAAAGTAAATTTATATATAAGTACATTTATGATTTTCTTACATTTGCTCTTAGCAACAAAAGTGTTGCTTCGAATATAATTTTCAAAAAATTTAAATATGTTTACAATAACTATGTATTCCCAACTTATGGGTGAATTAAATAATAAATTGAAGTGTATTACAGTATGTATATAGCAGGCCAGATTCTTCATTTCTTCCCATGCTGGTTCCACTTTTACTCTTTGAGGATTCAGAACGTCTAATTTATCAGTCTACTCACTTTGTTTTCGCTCCTCATTTCTAAGCGAATTATCCCCTGACTGAATAAATAAATTTGCCTCCTACTCTACTCTTCTCGAATGGAAACTATAATTCAGTCACTATCATAAAATATAAGAACAATAACTATACATTACTCAAAAATCGTAATTTTTTTTTCTACATGGAGTGGGAGCCGAAGAATTAGAGTTTTAGCCATCATTACAGCAGTTCTTGGGTTCAAATCCCACCGTGGGCATGGTTATGTGTAATGGTTTGAAGTAAACATTCAGAAATAAGATCGACATTAGATCGACTGAGATTCGATTTAATTAGCCCTCTTGTTAAAAAAAAAGTATCCATGAAGTGGAAAACTTACGAAATAATCCTTCCCACATCCATTTTTATCCTATCGGGAGTTAATTGCACATATAATTCCACTCTGCAATGCTGCCTGCAAAAGCAGTGCATTTGGAAATCACATGGCTGTTTTTAAACACTGAATGACATTCCAATAGTTTTCTCTTTCTTGACTATACGAATGGCTTCTATTTTTCATTTCTTGAATGGAAACAGTAAGTCACTCAGTACCCGAGTAATACTGATTGAAATTAAAAAAAAATTGTTTTGAAATCTAGTCTATACCACCTAACACCACACTCTGCCAAGCGAAAGTACTTATAATATGAATCTTAACGACAAAATGATTTTGGTAGAGTTAGTTTATGTATATAAGGTCCAGAGTGTCGATTCAAAGCAAAGCAATAATAACTAATCACAAGATTATCTTATAAAAAGAAATTCTGTTTTTGTGGAATTCTTATTTCGTTTTTAAATTATTAAAAGTGCTACGGGGTGGTAGAAAGTAATAAGAAGGTCTACAGGACTCGGAGGTTAGTGAATTTTCCTCAGCCATCCTCTTCAATGTAAGACTGAGATTGGAAACAACATAAAGTATCAAGAAGCTGTATTTAACTAAATACTATTTATAATATTTTGATTTAATATAATAGACATGAAAGTATGGTTTTATAAATTTTTAAACTTAACTTTTCATATGACATGTAACATTTCATTGAAATCAATAGATCAAATCACTTTGCAATAGATAAAATTTTAACATCTTTACTACTATTGTTGCTACTGGATACAATTTTAGGAAATAGGATAGTATTGGTCACAAGAATCATATAAATGGAAAACAAAATTCTGATGGAATATCAAGTCTGGTATCACTAACTTTTTTTTTAAAAAAAATTAATTTTTTAAATTTGTTTACGTACAATTTGTATTTTTTCTGTATATTTACATTCACTACATTTTCTTATTCATCATTAGTTTATATTAATATTCACAATATGCTTACATATTAATAATACAATTTCTTTGTCTTTATAAAAGTATTTTTTTTATCTAAGTTTAATTCCAATGTATCTTAATGTCTTAAATTAAAATTTATTATGTACTCATACACACATAAATGCATCTCTTTCTTTATATATACACATATATAAATATGTGAATGCGTAATAATATTAATAAAACAAATAGAAAAAGAATATGAGCTGTGTTGGCAACATATTTAGAAAAATGTATATAGTGCATTTCGCTACTTTCTTTTTTTCGACTCAATAGTAATCGTATTTCTTTAAGTACAACAAACAGATAAATAATAACACAATTTGTTAACATTTAATCCAATAAGTAATACATAATGAAGTACGTTTATATATGTTTGTTTTGTTAAAATATTGAGAATAACTAAAATATGTAGAAAATTAAATAATTATGTGTGCTTCTGATGTTCGAAACATTATATCAAATTAATAGTCTAAAATATGCTCCTGCCTAATTACTTAGTTAAAAAACACAAATAGATAAAATTAATTAAGAAGAGAGCAGCTAAAGATACTTGTAATGAAACAAATATCTAAAATACTCATTCAAATTTCTTTGTTTATGAAATAATAATTTCGAATATTATAAATGAATTTGCATAAAATTGCGTTTGTCTTAATTAGTTCTGATCAGACCTTCATATAAATTTGTGAATATATATTATTAACTTTTCTCTGAACCATTATTTAATTTAGACTTTATAATGAATTTCTATAATTATGTGTGTTAAAGAGGGACTTGATTGAAATTTTCATATTTTTCAAATTTCCACGTTCGATTAAATCTGTCCTTAAAAATCATATTTTTCTAGTTTTCCTTCTATTAGATTAGTCTCAATTGAAAGAAAATTTAAAATAACGAGTTTTAGAAAAATTAAATAAGTAATATATCAAACCATTGTTTCTTGTTCTATGTATTTACTACTAACTTTGATAGTAATATTTTAACATGAATTGAGAATATAGAATAGAAATTTCGTACACTTGTATCGTAATCAGATAAAATAAAATAAATTTTTTAAATATAGTAATAATCTCAATATTAGGAATGCAATCATAAGATGATATTTCAGAAGATAGGTGCAATTTTTCGCCTCGTTAAAAAAAAAAAAAAAAAAAAAAAAAAAAAAAAAAAAACACACACACACACACACACACACAACAATTTTCAATAGGAAAAATTCTTATGCGTTTGAAATATACAAAATTAAATTTATCTGTTTGCATATCGCTAACACGTTAAAACAGACGATTTCTAATGTGCAATTAAACACTCGACATTCACTTTCGGCGTGGCAACAGAGCAATAACGGGGAAGGGCACATATTTTACTGTTACGGTCAGGGTTGTCCTTTTCACTTAAAAAAACGTGTCCAGATGTTACAATTAAGTGTGGAGGATTTCCATGGCGACCTCCTTGCCTATTGTCGACGTGTGACCCTTGGCTGCCAAATCAAAAATGCATGTAAATCATCCGCAGGCGACAAACATCTTCGTCGAGGAGTATAAAAGCAGAGGAATGGCTGACAGTCATCACTAATCTAGCTTCCAAAGAAGAAATCAACTTACAAACAGCAGCTCCAGCATGATAATAGTGAGTATGGATTTCTATCTTCTCTTCTCAACAATGGAAAAAATTATATTTCTTCTTTTCGAATCAGTCAAGTGGCAACAATTAAAACCTAAACTTCAAAATAACAACTTCTCCAAACATCAAAATAATAATTTCTAGATTTAACAATGGCAACAGTATACATTTAACATTAAAATCATATTTATTCTTTTCCAGTATGAATATTGGCAACGATTTAATAAGTGGAAAATTAAAAGAACAATTCTAATTCTTCTTCCTTAAATTTTTTAGTCACGATCGATAAGTTCTAAACCTTAGCTTACATCTTTTCGTCATCCATTAGACAAGTAGCAATATTTAAGCATAAACTTATTAACTCGAACATATATATATATACAGTCATCCTTTTATTATATTCAGTATATCCTATTTGGAATATAGGCTATATTTTGTGATTATAAGCTAATGGAAGAAAATTTTAAAATTTTCTTACAACAATATTTTACATATGTGGATTTTATAAAGAACTAATTTAAAAGAATTTGAGAAACTGTTTATATAATTGGGAAAATTCTAACAATTCGCTTTAATTTGAGAATGAAATTTAAATTTCAAATAATTCATTTTATAGGAAAATCATCGAAGATAACAAATAATTATAATTCCTTCAACCCCCTAAAAACTTACAGATAACATTTCATTATAAATTTTAAAAATTGTTTATCTAATGAAAATTGAGAGATTCTGAAATGTTTTAATACAAATAACACATAAAATGCCTGGAAAATAAAACATCAAATCATAGAATTATTTAAAATACATTTTTCTTAATCACTGTAAAATACTCATTGATTGATCTATTTTTAGTTAATCAATTGCAAAGACAATAGTTAAATAATTTAGTGCCTTAAAATTTAAAATCTTTTGTAATTCTTTAAATTAACTATCAGCTGAATACTTTAGGAGGATTTATATTTCCAACTTCTTAAAGTGCTCACCAAACTTAAATATTACTCTGAATATTATCTAAAACTTATTATATTTTTGTTCTGGTACAATCAATGCAAAATAAAAATCGTTTGTTTTTTAGGTAATCGGTCTTTTGACTCTGCTGGTGGCAACCAGTACTGATGCCCAGAGTATAAAAGGGGGACGAATCAAAGGAGGAGGCGGCTTAGCTCGATTTAGTCGATTTCAGCAGCCAGCTGTAGTTCAGGTAATGTATTATTTTCATTTTAAATCTATTATTCATTAAATTTACAATAAGAAATATAAGCAATTAATCCATAATTGAATATATTAATATCAAAATGCTTTCATATCCCTTAGTTTTCGTAATTGTAATTATTGTCCAATTAAATCAGTAAATTATATTATATCACAAACGCATAACAGTCTCTTTTAACATTTATCTCTAACTAGCTGTAATTATATTATATGAGTTATCTATTTTAGTTTTAATTATTTCTTTTGCTAAGTTTATTCCAACCTCTAGTTAGTTGCCCAAATCGGTAATCATTGTCCAGAAGTTTCATTAATTGAACTTACTTTGCTAATTAAAGAAAAAAAATTAAACTAGCTATCACTTGAAAATCGTCTCTTAAATATTATTAATAAAATTATACATCATCTATTTCTAATTTGCCTTAACAGTTAACAGATTGTAAATTTAATGAAAATAACAATTTTAAATCTAAAGAGACAAATTAAGCAAATAAAAAAGCAACTATTCTTTTAGAAAAAAGAACAGTTTATTTGATTAAAATGAACTAAAACATAATTACTAAACTGTCGGTATGTTTACTAAGAAATCCATCCGAAAATGCTCGAGAATGTTCTATTCCAAGCGAAAGTGTTGGGGACGGGAGAAAGTGGGCGAAAGAATGCATGACCTTTCATTTCCTGTTGTGTTTACTCCATTTCGATTAAATTTTTACTTTTTTTTCTTCTTAAAAGATAAGAATGTTATTTTATTCACGTATCTCGCTGTTTCGATATAAAGACAGCAGTGGAATTTTTAATTGAGCCATCTTTGATGGCGAATGTGATACACCAAGCAGCTTTTATGCGTTCTAGAACGGAAATTGGAATAGAAATAAACTTGTTTATTTTTTCGCTTTTGTTATGAAAAGTATTATAAGTCGATATATTTACATGTGCTTCCAATAGTTGACATTTTGTCAATATAATCGTTTCAATATTTTCATACATAAAATAATTTTGCAAATTTCCTTCTTGCCATTATAAATTATCACTTGAATTTAAACAGATATAATTCATGTTAGCTATTACCAGTTACAAAAATTTCTAAGTAAGTGAGAGCTTTTAATAATTTAAAGAAAGCAATAAAATATATGATTAGAATCATTTTCTTCTATACGATAATAATATCTATTCTGTGTCATTCTCAAATCTGAAAGAATTACTAAATAATTCAGAGCTCAAAATACTCATATATGTTAATGGTTTATGAAACTTAAGAACTGATATTCTTTTCCATTGTTATTTAAATTTCCTTTTTTTCCTTTTTAGGAACCTCATGTTCATGTAGGAAAAGGAGGTGAGTTACATAGATTATGTTATCATTATTATTAAAATTAAAATCTCAATAAAATTTAATATTAATTATGATATCTTTGCTGTGCCTAATTTTGCATCTAATGATAATAATATAATTTTAAGAGTGAGAAGGAAAATTGTCATTTTATATTATTACTAATTATATTATAGTAATAATTAAATGTTATTAGAATAAATTTAATCAATAATTAGAATCAAACTTATTCGGTAATCTTCTGTTCATTCACTTTTTCATTGCCCATCACTATTACTGCAATAGAATAACTTAATTCAGTTTAACAATGCCATTTTACGAAATCAATTGCGTTTAAATGTTTTAAATTATTTTAAGTTTTCTTCTAAACACCCACTTTACACTAAATATAATTCTTAATTTGCTTAACATATAAAGTTAGGATAATTATCAAAGGAATGATCCTTGGCGAAAGATTAAAACTTAAATTTGTTTGAAAAACTCATAGTTTTCAAAAATTATAAATCAATTAAAGTGACATTAATTTTGTAGGTGGTGGGGCTGCAGTACATCACACTGCTGTTGTACAAGATCCAATCTCTGGCAGCCCTGTAGTTGTTGAACAAGTATCGCCAATCACCTCTGGCGGGATTAAGACTTCAGGCTTAAAGGGCGGCTCTTACGGACAAAGGCGACTGTACCGAATCGGTCAATCACAGATTCCATTCGGTCTGTTAGGTTCAGATTATTATTCCTATCCTGCTTCTCTGCTGACTGCACCAAGAGCCTTAAGAAGGAAAACTGTTGTTTCTGATAACTTATCTGGTCTTAGGCCAGTTGGATTTGGAGCAAGAACGAAAGGATCAATCATAGTTGCGGATCCAAGCACTTCACAGTTTTCAGTTGGCGATGCTCAGATTAAGACGAACGTTTTTGGAGCCAGGAGACCTGTTTACCGCTCTGGAATTTCAAGGGTACCTTATGGATTGATGGGATTGGATTACTACTCATATCCAAAACAGCTTTTAACCCAGCGATTATTATCTGACGACTTAGGACTTGGGCAAACTCAAATTCTGACAGGAGGATCTGCTTTCACCGCTGGCGACTCTCAAATTCGTGGAGCTCTTGGTGATAACATTGGTCAAGAAAAGGTCACCGTAGTAGAAACTGATCCCCTTGGTGGAACTCAGAGAGTTACAACCATTGAAAAGGCAGCTTCACCTTTAGGCACAATATCTCTTGGAGGTCCATCAGTTAAAACTACCCAGCAAGTCATTCCTGAACAAGTTGCTGTTGTCGAAGATGGTTTTGGACAACGCCAGGTTATCAAAACGAGTAGAAGTCCTCTTTCAGGATTAAGAGGAGGACAAATTATTTTCAATGGAGTGCGAGGATTCGGTCTTAGGGGAATTAAAACAAGGCCAGTAATTTCTCAAGCTCCAGTTGTGGTTACATCAACAGGAGGACTTGGACAGCAACAAATTATTACAGCTCCAGCACCACAAGTCTTTTCTCAAATTAAAACAGATGCTGGATTCGGAAGAAGTTTATTTGGTAACAGGGTACCTCAGCTAATATACGTTGATGGAGGTCGCAGATTTCCAGGCGTTGATATAATCGGTGGAAGCAGAATTGGAGATCCTCGATTGGGTTACACTCGATTACCTATCAGCACCTCACGATTCGCCAACCTTGGATTGAGTCAGGCATCAATTGAAGCTGGACCTACACTTTTAGCTCCTGCATCACCAGTTATTGGACTTACCAAAGGAGGCATTGTTGGCAAAACATCTCCTTCAAAGGTTATCACTCAAGAAGAAGTTGTTGGACCAGCTGGAGATCCTCAGGTCATTACAACCATCACGGAAACTGACTCAAATAGTTTGCTTCCTTCAAAAATCGGAGGACTTGCTCGAGGAGGACTAGCTGGTATTAGCAAAACGTCACCCTCTAAAGTCATCACTCAAGAAGAAGTCGTTGGGCCTCTTGGATCCAGACAAGTTGTCACAACCGTATCTGAAACCGAATCCAACCGTTTGGTCGATTCTAAGATTGGAGGCCTAGCCAGTGGAGGTTTGGCAGGCATCGGACAAGCACCAGCTGCAATCGTCCAACAACAGGAAGTGATTTCACCAATTTCCGGACTCGGCACCACCAGTCAGATCTCACAAGTGGTTCAAGATCCAATTGAAACTGCCATCCAAGAGACCCTGGGTGTATCATCACCAGTAAGCCAGACAGTGCAAAGCCTTATCGATCCTCTGTCAGGTGGTGGTCAGACCCAAGTGAGTGTAGATGACGTACTAGCACAAAACCCCATCAGCACTGGAGGAGTCACCCAAGTGAGGGAAACTCTTGCTGAAGATCCATACACAGGAGAGATCTCTAAGGTCACAGAGGTCACCAAGAGTGGGGGTGGAGGAGTCCTTGCTCAGCAAAACGTGGCCGATGCCATTGTCCAGGAGAGCATCTCAACCGGAGGTCTCGGTGGTCTCAACGCTTTAAGATATTTATCTCCTCGTGTGTCATTCCTGTCTCAATACCCATATGATACTCCCGATGCAGGACTTCTGAGGTCCATCGTGACAAGGCCAGTGGTTCAGCAACAGCAAGAGCTGGAGCAAATCCTAGTATAATATAAAAAAGGAACTTTTTTCTCATGTAAAGAGCTACGAGTTTATTTACCCCGTCTCAGGATGAATGGACATTTAGTTTTTGTGATTTGAAATTTTATGTCTTGTATATTTCTTTTTGTGCTGTCTTTAGTTATCAATGTATTTAGTCATGCATAGCAATAAATAATCGTTCACATGATTTTTGATGTTTTTTTTTCTTTATCTTCTGGGCAACGAGAATATTTTTAGTTATGTACGATCTATAAAAAAAATTTAATAGGCTCAAAAAATAAAATGTAAAAAAAATGAAAATGTAAAAGGTTTTAAAAATAGCGAACCAATCAAAATATAAATACGATATAGTAAAAGTAATATATAATATATAAAAAATTTAAAACATAATAATGAGAAAAATAAGTAAAAAATAAAAGGTATAAAAGAAGTTTTCTATTAAACATACTTTTCTTAAAATATATAATTAGTACAAAAATATCATACCAAAACAATGCATATGAATAATATTTTAAGAAATATAAACACAATACATACATAAATCAAACTTTCATATTTTGATTTAAATAGTATTTTATTATAATAAAAAATATTGAACATCCTTTTTACCATTGTTTTTATTAAAATTCAAATACACTACATATAATCTATACATTATAACATATACTTTAATTAAAGATTATAATAAATTTTTTTAACAAATTCAAAAGCGAAAAGTATTTTAGATATATTCCTTTCCGAGTATATTATGCTGGAAGTATGAAATTTAAATTTTTCAAATAATTAAAATCGCTACTATAAGCTTATAAACTAATAATTAAAATTTACAATAAAATTGCAAGTACAATAAAATTGCACTTTTCTTTTGAATTTGATGTTCAAATTATATATATATATATATATATATATATATATATATATATATATATATAAACGCACAAACACATAAAATTTTATCAATGAATGATAACGCTTTATTGCTTTATTTAGTAAATCATAGCAATGTTTATTAAATTTAATTATCACGTGACACATTTTTAATGGAAGATTGATTTTTTTGATTGGATTGCATCTCTTTGATTATATTTGGGACACAAGAGCTAATTACTTTATGAACTACAGTTTAAAATGGATTCGGCAGGACAGCCACTCGAGGTGAAATTTCATCTTCGATTTCAATAGGAATGATTCTTTCTATCAGTTTTTCAGAAGAATTCTTATTCTCTGTATGATATCATTTTTGTTAATTTCCTATTCTCTGTAGTACACCGATTGTTAATTTTCTATTTCAGTAGTTTGATAACATCTAGAGTGATTTCTTCTAAACCTGGAAAATGGTCTTCACTAACCAAGTATAGAAAAAATAGCTCTAGATTTCAAATTAGGTAAAAGGCTAAAATTGGTGGGCTCATCTTCGAAGAATTATACGATGGATGAGGCTGCACTTCACATCTATATTTTGGTAGGAAATATAATTGGCAGCACATTGATGAACGAAAAAAATAACAGCATAAAAATGCTTAAAAAAGCAATTCATTTCTATTCTCTTCCATTTCACCTTTTCATTTTCAATCCAATTGAAGCAATCTTTTCATTCAATCACGTTTGTGAACAGCTTATGATAAGCTGCATATACAATTTTAAAACACAGAACTATTTCAATTCTGAAAATAACTTGGAAAATCTCGTCATTCTCTTCTCTTTGGATCCAGTTTGCAGGAATTTTGACGTTGACGGAGGACTTGCTCACAAATTTGACCACGATTTTGATTCTTATACAAAGTCTAACTCATGTTTCATTGATAACAGTTAAGAAAGAAATATGTTGCTGATGTTCAAAGTCTTGTCATTGCTTCAAAATCAATGCAGTGTCCAGAATTTTCAACTCTCGTTCAGAAATCTCTTGATATTAAGCTATACGAGAGCAAACCTTCAAAATTTTAATCAAAATAAAGAATACTGATGTTGACAAAATCCTTGTAGCATTTGATACTTTACATGATGTAGAGTTTTCCAGAGATTCACTCAGTTTTCACAATGGTGTCATCCTTTGGATGTGTCTCTCAAATGTAGACTGCCTTGTATGATGGTTTATCCCTGACGAAGGAAATGCAGACCAGTAAGAGATTATGCTGCATTTACGAGAGACAATGTTAAGAATATAATAAGGGTGTCATTTGTTAAGAATATTTTAAAAAGGTGAAAGACTCACACTGCCTCATCTTATGAGTATTTTTGGTTTTGTGATTTTAAAGTGTGTCGTCAGCTGGCACGCCCTTTATTAAAAAAAAGAACATGTCAACGAGAGACAACATTTAAATGGGACGTTATGCAGGTATGGCATATTATTAACATAATATTCTTTTGAGTCTGATGTTGTGGTATTATTAATGAAATATACATTGAATTAAATTAACAGTAGATTGAATTATATTCAGATGACGTGAGATGAATTCTCCCATCATCTGAACTTGATTTCGTTACATCGATTTATAACACAGTATTAGATAAAAAGATATTTTTTCTTGTATCTGACACATGATATGCAATCATCTTAAGTCTAATTTTATTACTTCATGATGATGTCAAATATATCAAGCTATATTCTAAAAACTCTGATATTATAGAATATAATATGAAATTATATTTTGTGGATTATATGGTATTATAGATAAGGTATTAGCTTTAACTTTATAAAGAATCAGAGTTCATACGGAATCTGGTATTATGTATACATGATCGATATATACTATGATATTAGTGCTAAGACATTTTCTTGTATCTGATACTATCAGCATATGATTTGTTCGTATCATAAATCTGGTTCACCTAGTAAATGATTTCAAATTTATGTTCTTTTGATTTCAATATTATATTACATGACATAATATTCTGTTTTGATTTTTTTGTGTATATTTTTGGTATCATCTGTATAATATTATCGTGTATTTGATATTACGAATACATGATTTTATATTAGTTTAGTATTATCTGTACATGATGTGATATTATCGATACATATTACTATATTAACAATAAAATGTTTTCTTTTATCTGATATTCCGATATGCTGTTATCTTAAGTTTGAAATTACAAGAGATTATATTTGTAGATTATATTATGTTGTGCTTTTTTATATGTTGTAATACATGTTATACAATTATCTTAAGTTTCATGCTAACAATATATGGTTTCAATGTGATATTATCGATACACGAATGTTTCATCGATATGCTTTTATCTTCAGTCTAATATTATCAGCCCATGAAAGCAGAAGCCGTCTCGTAATATATCGTTGGAACGTCATCTTTTCCGATTATATCGAGAAAAGTTATATGACACTGTATTTTTCTAACTTAGAAAAAAATTTCCCCTCGGGTGATATATTAGCTCTGCGGAGAAAAGACCTGGATGGTGGATAATATTTCTTTTCGTTTTCATTAAGATCGTTTTCCTAGTAAGTTTTTCCGATTTCTTATAAATATAGTTATCCCTTTCTTAGAAATAATATCATGAGTTATTCAGCTTTCTCTCTCTTAGAAATAAACTAGGTAAAAAAATAATACCAATGATTCATTTTAAATCATCGATGTCAAAAATTTTATTCAATACTTTTCAAAAATATTATATGCGTAAAGTGATTGCTATTTTTTATTATTACAAAATACTAACAATTATAAATATTTCAAAAATAGCGAATACAGTTATATATAGATATACCATATAGTTATAATTTTTGTTTAGATGGGGGATTATCAAATTTTTAACAACATTAATCCTTTTAAAATAATTATTTTCTTCATTGACCGCACTTTTCTTTATAATTTACAGCATAAATAACTATAATAGCTGAGCATAAACACTTAAAGGTGGTATTTAGAATACGAACCAAAGTTTGAAAAATTGGATCATTAGTTATTATGTTCTCGTAATTTTGTACTATTTTCAATTTTAATTAAAATATAAGGTCTTTTATAGGAACATAAATACTAATTGCACAAAAAGTTAGATTTTGGTTGAATAGATATTTAGAAAATGCTTAGAAAAATGCTGCAATTTTTTTTAATCTTTGACTGAAATTGCATGTCATCGTTTATTCATTGTGAATAAAGTGAGGAATATAGGCATATTTTCACTCAATTGTAAGTAATTGTGATATTTACGCATTAGCGTCACCGCCGCTCATTTCGAGCCGAAACTTAAGTAAAATGAGCTCTTAATTTATGGTTCGAAAATTTCTTTCACAATTCATGAAAAGTTTTCTTAAAATTAGAAAAAAAAAATTTCCTAATGACATGGAAATTTCTTTGAAATTCAATCGGCTTAAAAAGCTGCGGTGAGGCTAATGAGTAAGTACCGTAATTTTAATTTTTTTTAATTGATATAATATTTATAATGGATTCTATAAAAACATTATAAGTAGACATTTTTTTATGATACATTTATAAAAGTATCTTAATATTTGAATTTAGATCGGTGTAACTCTCTATTTTATGCAAATCTAAATTGATGTTTTCAAAAAGTATAAATTTGTATTGAGACATATTATAATGCAATGATAACATTTCTGAAGGATTGAATTAAACTTTCAATAATAAAAATGCATCGACTCTTTCATTTATACACTCTTGGAATATTATAAATAATTCGTTGGTAGCTTATAGCACTCATGACATATTCTGCAAGTGGTATAATTTTTAATACCTAGCGTACTATTTTACT
The DNA here is from genome assembly GCA_026290005.1 of Latrodectus geometricus. Classification (NCBI taxonomy): domain Eukaryota; kingdom Metazoa; phylum Arthropoda; class Arachnida; order Araneae; family Theridiidae; genus Latrodectus; species Latrodectus geometricus. The sequence goes on from JAPDSC010112925.1 coordinate 591,787, forward strand.
TAGTTTTGCAGTACAGCTGTGCCAGGTCAGGGTTCACACTAAAGTTGTCACTTTTTATATAACTATATTGAAAGAATACTAAAAATTAAATGTTTTAATATATTTTCTCTCATTAAATATGTTTTAGAGATACGTAGCATACACATTATTTTAAATTTTAATTTATTGAGAAGGAATTATCTTATTTTCTGTTGTTTGTTTTCATGTTTATAAATATATTAATTAATGATGCATGATTAATTTAAATCAAATCGAAACTTTATATGCCTGACCACTGTATACTGATTCTGAATTATATTGCGGCAGAAATTTCTTTGTTTCGAATATTTCTTCCTGCGGGACATTGAATCACATTCATAGATTGGCACGTCACAGTTAAGTTGCCAACTTCAGCAATAAATGTCTTACCAATTTCCTTTAGACCCTGTTACGAGAGGGAACTTAAAATTTCTACTTTGCCTAAATAAAAGGTCCAAGGCCTAATTCACATTTAATATCGAAATATTACATTTTTATGAATGCAAATATAAAAAAAGAACGAAATCCAGAATAAAATCCCAAAGTAGCTTAACTCGAATATAAAAAATTAACAAATAACATATTACATTTGTAAGTTTTGTGGGGGAAGCATTTTCCAAAACTAAGGGGAAGTCGTGGCCCACCCAAACTCAAATGAAGACACAATGGAGGAAATTTTTTTTTATTTTAACTTCTTACAAGAATATTTTATAGAATATAGCTTACACAATTTTGAAGTTTCACAGTATAAGCATGCATTTACATCAACATTCAAATTTCATTTAGAAGCATAGCTCAGGGATCTCAGTAAAAGAAAAGAAAAGGAAAAAAGAAATTGCTATGGCGAAGGCATCACTATACAAGCGGTTTTTAAAGTAAATGCTTCGATGGGCAAAATTCCAACATCGCAACGTTGAATCCCACGCCAAATTACTGAAAATTCGAACAAACCGCTCGGGAAAATTTTGCGTTGCCAAATAGAAACAAAACTTTGGAATAAAAAAGTTGCACCAGCAGACAATATATTGAAATCAGACCATATGTAGCAGGGATGGCCAAACTTTTGGGATCCGTGGTCTACTCCACCTTTAAAAAATCGAAGGTGGTCTACCAATGGCAGAAATAACATATATGTTTATATATTTATTTTCGGTAAGAGAAAAAATGGTATATTATCTAATTTTTCTGAAAAGAAGAAGAAGAAGAGGAAGAAGAAGAAAAAAAAAAAACTTAGTATTTACAAAATAAAAATTTACTGACGAAAATAATCAAAGTACTCATATACATAAAAATTAACCATCCAATTCACTTTGTTTAGATGAAATTTGACACTGTATATCTGCGACAAGTTTATCATATTATGGCTGATAAGATCTTATTGCAAATGCGTAAACACGAAATTATATGTTCATCTGTTAAACGCGACCGATGCTTAGTTTTTATGGCGTTCTTAGTTGAAAAAGCAGATTCGCAAAGATACGTCGATCCAAAGTATGATTTCAAATACAAAATCAATTTATAAATATTTGGAAACGTTTCCTCAGAAATTAATTTCCAAAAATCAGTATCGCTAGATGCTCTGGATGTAAGAAATATATCGCATCTTAATTTAATAATTTCTTCCTCAACCTTGACTGAAATGGTATCTATTAAATGTCCTATTTTTTCAGATACTCCATCAATGTTGACATTTTCATTAAATGGAAATATCATAAAATTGAGTATTTCTTCCAACCTAAATAGGTCAGTGAATCTTCTTTCAAATTCTTCAAGCAAAACATCTAAGTGTTCAGCGAAATCTTCGAAGTCTCGGTTTGGATTATGGATGAACTCTTCCTCCATGTTTTTGAAAATTCTCATTTCCTGTTTTCTTAATTGAGACGCATACCTTTTTATCGTTTCTTTGAAAGTTTCAATTGCACTCATCATGTCTGTTAAACATTTATTCTTTCCTTGTAGATTTAGGTTTAAGTCGTTAAGTTTTGCAGTGATATCGAAGAGAAAAGCTAGTTTCATGAGCCATTTCCCATCTTCCAATTCAGTAATGTGCTCTCCTTTTATTTGTAGAAAATTTCATGTTTCTGGTAACAGAATACGAAATCTTTTAAAAAAGCACCACAGCTTAGCCGCCTCACGTCTAGCAATAAGAGATCTCCGTACTCTGATTCAGTTTCTTCCAAAAGCGCCTGAAATTGTCGTCTCTGAAGACTTCTTGAACGAATTGAATTGACGATTTTAAAAGTAATTTGCATTATATCACTAGATTTTAGTGTTTTTGAACACAATACCTGTTGATGGATAATGCAATGATAGCTGGTAAAACTGGGAATTTCCTCATCATTATTGCATAAGACAATAAAACCAGTTCGATTCCCGACCATTGCTGGAGCTTTATCTTTTGTAATAGAGACCAATTTATATATTGGAAATCCTGTCTTATCAGTAAAGTTTTTAAATGAATTGTAGATATCTTGTCCCCTCGTTTGTCCTTTCAATGGAATTATAGTTAATAATTCTTCTTTTGAAGTCTTATCTACGACAACCATTCTCACAAATAGGCATAATTATGTAATGTCATTAATATCTGTGGATTCATCAAATTGAAGTGATAGGAACTTACAAGCTTTTAAATCATCATTTAATAAATTTTCCAAATTATTATTCATAGCTTCAGTCCGTCGCATCACAGTGTTACGCGACAAAGAAATATTATTTATTGACGATATTATTTCAGATTTGTTTTTAAAATCGTGGAAAAGCACTTCTCCCGCTTTAATGAAAGCTTCTTTTATCAATTCTCCATCTTCGAATGGTTTTTTCGCTTTATCAAAACTTCTGTAATTTTAAACGAAGCCAATGTTACTGCTTTAGCTTTGGTGCCTGGTTTCGTAAATACCGATTGCTGTAAATGTAAATTCGACTTTAATTCAAATTCGACTTAACTTTTCGAAGTTCACTGCCGATTGGAAAGTCTGTAGCGTATTTTAAATGCATGGTTTTAAAATGTCTTTCGACGTTTGCTTTTTTTGGTAATGCCACACTTGAGTTACATATGAGCCAAACACATTTCTCCTTCATCATAACAAAAAAGAAATCATCTTCTTACTCATTGTGATAACAGTAAGTTTTACTTCTCTTAGCACTGGTGCCTAACTGAGTCATTTTGCACTGGTTGTTGAAAAACAAATTCAACAGTTTCGTATCAACAGTTTCGAACAACAGTTCGAACATTCAACAGTTTTGAAACAAACTCGTATCAGTGCAGTAGGAAGCGAGCGACCTGCCACGTAAGACGATTAACTTACAAGTAAAACTAAACGGCCAGATGAGACGGGTAGACTAGACGACTCGGCACGTCCCTATCATGCGCCGACTACTGGATATAATCTAAGTCTAAGCATCCCACTTTGTCAAATTGTTTCGATTTAATTCCACTGTAAAACGAAAAATTCAGTGCCTTACTTTGCACAGTTTGTTTTAGATTTTAAAGCAAAAACTGTAGTAAATTTTTGTTTTAAATAATTCATTAATTCTCTGACATAAGTCATAAATTAAATTGTTAATATCCGAGATCACAATTGGGATGGTCGCGCGGTCTACCTAAAATGTCTTGGCCATCCCTTATATATAGGAAGCAGACGATATCAGAAACTGAAAGTGTTATAAGACAGTCCACGATAAGAATCCTTTGCTTAGATTATAATTATTTGGAAAACAATTTGTAACAGTTATAAAAATATTATAAAATAAAAAAGAAATCATTTCTTTAAAATCAACACGGAAAAACATATCACTGCTTCCACCAGTAAATCGAATACTTATCGTTGAAAGTGAGGAAAACAATGTATTGTTTGGGCTTTAATGAATGTAAGTGTTAATAATTCCTGTCTCATGTGTTTTTTATTTCATTTATTTCTTTTCGTTTTAATACTATTCATTTCTAATCCGACTGAATATTTTTTTACGTTTTCATTTTACTAACTTTCAAAATTCTCGGTCGTTTATAATTTCAGTGTTGAATAAAGACACTAAAAATTTACAAATGAAAACTAATTTATATGAATGACAAATGATATATTTTCTAATTTAATTAATTTCATTTATTTAATCAAATTATCGTTGACTTATAAAAGTAATTAATGAAGTTAGAACAATCATAAGCATAAAACGGTATGAATAAAATAAAAATTGATAACAACAAAAATTATAAATTCTCTATCGTTATAGGTTTTATGGTATTTTAAAATTAGTATGATAAGTAAATTATGTTATATATTCTAACTTCAAGAATATTGACATATTATTAATAATATAACAAATTAGGCAGCTGAAATTCTGAACAAAATGTCTTAGGATGTAAATTCACACATAAAAATGTGTAAATTTACTTCAAATTATGTTTCCATTTTCTATGTCTAATATATGTATTATATTAGTTCTATATTTTTAATAATATTATTTTTCTGACAAAAAATAATTTTGATTGATTCATATTTAGTTAAATTCTTTGATTAAGATTAATACCGTAACTCGTGTGTTTTCTAAATAATAAAATAATACTAATAAACATAATTTTATTCACGAATTACTCATTTTAAATTTAATATTATTTTAAGAAACTAATTTGAATTTTAAATAATTTTTAAGTTACCGTTGCACTTAATTTTAAAAAACAAAATATATATATCTATAATTATTCACAGAATCAAGAGGATAAAATGTAAACTGAAATGCAGTTATACATCTATCACAAAGTAATTAATAACAAATATTCACATTTCACTTATTTTAAATGTGTGTATATTCATGTAATAGTCTTAGCGCAATCATTTTTTAACGATAGTAACGTAAAAATTTATAAAATAGACGCGTAAAAAATCCCAGAAAAATCTACTGAGATTTTTTTTTATTTTTTGCCATTCATCGGACAGATAGAAATCACCAAACTTACACTATTCATTTGTTAACTGAAAAGAATAAATAAAAATTGCAAGTTACATTATTTTGCGCAAAGTCGATATACCAAAAATGTACTTTCCTATTGAATGAAGAATTTTTGTTCCAGACTTTTTTTTTAGAATCCTCTCAGAAAAAAGTACTTTATTTCCATCTGTTGCCTTTTCTTAAAAAAAATCCCGCTCTCGTCTCTATGAAATTACAAGTTCAATACTTTATTTAATCGAATTCTGTGGTGCTGAGAATGCCTCTGCAGTCTAAGAGATTCATAAAAATATTTAATATCTCTTCGAAACATGGGAAAGAGAATTTAGATGTTGACTTATTTAAAATGACCAGTCGATGGTTGCATTCAGCAGATTCACCAAATTTACGAAGAAATGAGATTCCCCCTTAAATAACTTAACTCATAGAACCACTGTTTATTTATTTATTTTTTTTTTTTTTAATAAATAGCAATCATCAGTTTTTCTTGTAAAATGATTTATGACGTGATTGTTGTAAAATGGTATTTTTCCACCGGAAAGAAACATCTGAAGATTAATTCAAAACTGAGAGTGAACAGCACCAATTAAAATACTTTTCAAGGAGACATATTCATTTGGCACAAATTTACTAAGTGATTAGCAGTATTGAATGGCTTTTCTGTTCACACAAAAATAGGCAGCCGGAAACATTTTGCAAACAAATAAAGGAGACAAACTGTTGCCTTATTTTTGCTACATTGTTCTGATTGTTAATTATGTATAATTCCAGTACTTAAAAATAATTACTTTCATGAACTAGTTCTTAACCAGGTTCCTTTATACTTAATCAATGGAATGCTACTCATTATTACTTTATGAGTATAATTATTTAAGATTTAATTAACAGAAACAGAGAGATATGAATTGTTAATGAATTATTAATACTCGTTAACTGCAGAAACACTTCTATTTCAGTTATCGTTTGAAACAATGATTTTTTTGTTGAATGTAATAATATCAGATATAAAAGCTTTTGAACAAAAGTTGATTAAAAACCAAATGCTCTAAAAAACAATTTTATAAAAATTTATATATATGCTGCATGTATTTATTAAAACATATTAATTTTCGAATATAATTTACTTTTATAATATCCAACAATTTTACATTTTCAAACTGAGAAATTTATTCTTTTTTTAAGCATTAAACTTCTAAAACAAAATTAGTCAATATGATTAATTAGATTCTAAACCACTGCGTATTGACAAGTAAGCTATGCACAAAAATGAGACCTACACGAAAAGATGGCTACACACACTCACTAAGTTCCTGATATATTCTGCAAATGCTCAGTACCTGCGTCCTTGACTACTAGAACATATCCAAATGATAATCCGGTCCCTTAGCCACATTCCCATCGATCACTACCACAGCAGCAATAATGGCTATATGCAGATCTGGAAGCATTGTGGAAAATATTACTCAACAAGGAGAAATCCAATGGTGTGAGGTCTGGTGATCTTGTGGGCCATGATAACACATCATAAATAAGCTCATCTTATACAATCATGTGGCAGTTTTCGGTTGAGAAATGCTTGGACAATTGCGCATACGAAATGGGATTTTTAAACTAGTGTGTCCATTTTTTCCGGCATGATCCATTTTTATAAGGAGTATGTTTACCAAAGTGCTTTGAAGCCTGGTGAATTAGGCTTACTTTTCATTAAAATAAGCTTCAATTGTGATTTTTTCAGTTTACAAAATCACTTTTTTGTATGTATTTTGCAGCGTGTTTTTCCATTAATAATATCTTTTTGCTTAAATATCAATTTTTGTAAGTAAGAAATTTTTAATTTAAAATTTACGTTGCATGAAATATGAATTAAATTCAATTAGAATTATAAAAATTAAAGAAATACATAATAATTATTAATAAATTATTTAATAGTTAACATGCATTAAAATTTTTAACTCGTTTTTATTAGTATTCATCTTATTTGTAATAAATTTAAAATTATTGTTTTTAAATAATATTTATTTACATTTGAACATACATAAGATTAGTTTCCCAGAATTAAATAATTCACATGAAAATTGGAAAATTTTAATCATATTTTTCACATTCAGAAAAATTAAATTTTTATTTTTTACTTCTTTCGGTTACGAACGATATGAAACAAAATAGAAAAAATATTTTTTTGCGACTGCGGAAAATATATCAAGAAAGAAATTTACTAACCTAAATTTAAAGGTCGGAAAAAATCACTCGGGAATTATCTCGGAAAAAATTAAATAAATTATCCAACTCACTTCTTTTCATAACAAAAAGAATGAAAAAAAATCCCATTATACCACGGAAAATCTTTTGTTTTGAAGGAAACAGCATTCATTTGCATAAAAAAATAAACAAATAAATCAAGTAGTAGGATTCAGCACTATTTTTACACCCTGCAAACAAAAGAAATCAAACAATCAGAACGAAAAAGAACAATCGTTCTGAAAACTATTGGGGGAAAAACTCGAAACACCCTTCTCACAGAAGTCTCTTCCCCCTTTGCCCTTCGCTTTCCCGGTTTAAGCTCATTAATGAAGCTGCACGAATACTACGCGGGAGAATACACAACACGGGGCAGGTGTGCCGACTTCCATGTCACATGGCTTCCGGCGGAGGGAGGGCAGCAGAAGGATCGCTGCCTTCTGATTGGCTGGTTCCGCAGGTGCGCCTGTTCCGTTTCCAGTCGGCGGACGGAAGCGCAGACGGACTGTCACTCCAGTTGAAAAAGAAGCGTGCGTCAAAATAGATGGCTAAGGTGCAGTCGGGTCGAACTGGAAACCCCGTCCCTGTGTGGACAGTGGATCCTTTATTGTCGCGCGCCAATTCATTGGATAATACCAATGCAGGGGTAAGTGATTGCATTCTATCTGAAATTTAATTCCATATGGTTTTGTTCTTTAGCCTCCAATTTATCGTCTGAAACATGAAAACAGATTAGTGCAGGCAATTATGATTTCCAGATGAATGTTTTTATTTTTCAGGAATTAAAAAGCAAAATTATTTTTAGAAGGGGAATTATAATATGCAATATGTTCTTCTTTGGGATGTTCAAGAATACATGAAATCTCCTTCTTTTATTTATCGTCTGAATTCATTTGCGGTGCCAGATGTGACTTTTAGATATTATATGTATTTTCATTTTACTTGATCGAAACAAACAAAATTAAAATGCAATATATCTATCATTCATGAATTTAATTTTGTATGATTCTATTACATTTATTATTTTCTGATGTACAGGGATTCATTAGTATTGCCGGCTCAGACTTGAATATTTTATGTTTTAATTTTATTTGACTTAAATGAGCAAAATTATTTCTCTAAGAGAAAGATAAGATATAATCTGTATATTTTTCTTTTAATTTTGTTTGCTCGAAGTGGGAAACTGATAAAATATAGTTTTAAATGTAGAATACTATATTAATTTCTGCTATTCACAAATTTTAAAATTTATCTACTGATGTTACAGAATATGTCATAGTTTGAAATGTAAATAGAAAAAAGTGCTATTTTAGGTTTATTGACTTAAATAAAAGTTTACATTAAGAATAAAAATATAAAATACACAATAAAGGAAAAAAGCAAAAATATAACTGAAAAAAATATAAATTTATTGGGGAAAAAATTCGTTTTTCCTATTTTGCATTGTTAATTATTTAATTTAGAAGATTGTTTTGATTGTATTTTTAATTACTTCTCCTTTTTAATATTAAGAACTTTTTAACAATATATTTCAGCATTTTTAGATTTTATATTTTATAACTTATTGTTAAAAATTATTTCATTACCAAACAATTTCAAATTTGAAAATGGCTATTATTATTATTTCCCTTTTCCAAAACAGTTTTAATACCTCCTGCAGTCCTGATATAGATTTCATCATAGATAAAATTCGATTGCTTTTATGTTAAAATGTTAAAGAGATATATAATAGAAAGAGTTCAAATAAAGCCATTGTAATTTTGAATTAATAACATATATATATATATATATATATATATATATATATATAACTAAATTATATATAACACGTAACTTAATTACAAATATTATCGAATTTTAGAAATAATTTACATTTTTTTATAGCATAACTTGTACACCCAAGTTTTCGAAATAATAAACAGCTCAAAAATAAAATTCTCTTTGTAAATGTTCTCTAAACAGTTCTATTTTTTTTAACAATTCACTGTTTAAAAACGAAAAAAAAAAATAGCCAGTTATATGAGTATGGGCCATTATTTTTGAGAAGTGTTCCCAGAAGATAATTGGCAATATATATTTATATGGAATTATGAATTGTGCTCAGGTATTCCAAAATTCCTATATTTTTAAATATTCAAATGACAGAGGTATCAATCAAAGCTAAAAATGTTCCATTTCTCAACAAGAAAATCTCAAGATATACACACTTTCAAATATTCACTTAGATAAAGCATGAATAAATGGTTTTTGATCTGATACAGTTGCGTCACATGGAAAATGCAATAATGTATTCTTAAATCGTACGAGGTAAGTGAACAATCACTTTACAGAGCTGGAACAATTCTTCATTGTGCAGTATTTCAGAACCGCATCCTGGAAAAATGCATTTCATAAATCTTATCTTTAGGGAGCATTAGTATTGACAAATGTCTTGGAACAAAAGAATTGATTCTGGCCTTAATCTTTTTATGGTGAAAAAGTCACCGCTGATATTTCTGGATGCGGTATGTAGGTGCTTTTCTCGCGAAATTAAAATTTTAAGACTGCTTTTCCTTCTGTCTCATGTCTACAAGAAAAATGCTGTCTGAATAAATCAAATTGTTGAATCGACAGCGCTGAATCGCTCTATTCCTGAGCTTGAGTCGATGACATAAAAATATAATAGATTACAGTTATGGTTTTTACATATGTGATTGAATTTACCCATGCAGTTGGGATTATTACCAAATTAAAACTGAGTCGTTGTTAAATCAATATTATATTGCGAACAAAAACGTTTTAATATCACACTTCTATTTCGTTAGATTATAATAATATATTTCTGTCTGTAGAAGCAGTTGAACACAGCTAACTGCTTTTTTTTTTTTTGAGCCACGGACAAGTGACAAGGTCGACAACTGAGCTGGTACATTTCTTTTGACACTAGCTGAAAGATAGTTAGTTTTCCAGACCTTTCAATGTGCGTAGCGTTTTTCTGCACAGCAGGCCTTTGTTGCGAATGTATCGAACTTACAATCTACAGCGGATCTTTTGTATTTATTCCAAATTCAATTTGTTCGATTGAATTTGCAATTTAAATTAATAAGAGTACGATTAAGAAAATAAAGATGAGTGATTAAAAATAATGATGATGAAATAAGAATAAGAAATGGCGATCAACAAAAGTATTGTGTGTCTTCACAATAATAATTTTTTTAAAATTAATTTGGAAGAAATTGAATTTTCAAAAGTTTGCTGTTTTAATAAATATTTTGTGGAGTATAAAATTTGTCATCATTAAATATTAATTTAAAACCATGAGAAAAAAGCCCAATTAAATTCTTAGTTAAATGTTTTTCCATTCAAATTTTTAATTATATTTGACATTAACATTTTAGTTCTATAATTAAGAAAACTTTATAAATTACGAAATTTTTCTTTTACTTTGGTTATCAAAACTTGAATTCATCTTAAGTGAAATGGAAGCGTTTTGTTTGCAAATAGAACAGTAAGCACGACTTTTCTCATTTGAGCCAATTTTGTTGTTAGAATAAAAGTTTTCTGTTTAACCAGATGTCCTTTCTATTTACAAAACAATTAACTAATAAGCGAAAATGTGACAGTGAGTGAACTCAAGAATTATTAGTACATTAACAAATAGGATTTTGATTCTGCAATCAGTGACAATCGATTATGCCTTTTTTAAAAATTCATTTGAAATTATATTTACACGCATACTATTCAATTAAAAACTGATTTTGTGTAAAATATTCATAACAGACTACAAAATACTTATTAAAATCTACAATTATAACTTACAATTATTAGAAATATGAATCTATAATATTTAAATGATTACGAATATCTTAACATGGCAAAGTGGACAGCCATTTGAAAGCTGTTTAAGGCACACGTAAATTGCCTACCGAGAGAACTTTTTATAAATAGTGGCTTTTCTTTAAGAAAGTAAACCGACAATCTCTTATGCCCCAATAGACGTGCATGCTTAAGGCAGAAAAGCAACTTCCATTTCCAATTGTTCAACAGAGTGGCTAGGATCGAACTTGGGATCTTACGCTCCGAAGAAATTTTTCCAATTACTTGGCCACGATGGGTCCAAACGATTAAGATTATAACAATTTCTGGAAGTAAGGCATATAAACATAGACTTATACGATCTTTTGATTACGGAAAAAATGCCTCGAACGAAATTTAAAATCTCACAAAACCTTCTCATTCAGTTAAATTATGTGTGAGTGTTACGGCTGGATACATTATAATCACTAAATCTTGATTTATGCTCTTATATGTGACATTTATCAATTAAGAACATTGCATAAAGTAAATAAAAGCATTAAAGGTGAGAAAGCTCACAAAAGTATTTATTTTATTAGGACTCATTATTATTATTATATAGAAGCTGGTATGTTTAATTCTCATATTGTTTGGGGAAAAAGAAATCCATTATTTTTTTGGTCGATGACCGTAAGGTTCGCTATCTCGTTCCGTATGGATCATGTAGTTTCAGATTTATGCTCGTTGGAAAGATCACATTTCGCACTAAAAATATTTTGCTATTTTGTTTATTTGGTTCATTCGTTTATAAGGTACCGGGTGTTAAAAATGGAAATCAACAAATAGAAAAGAGAGTCAGCACATTCAGAGTTTTTTTTTTTTTTTTTTTTTTTTTTGATAAAGGCGAAAATACAAGTCAGGCAGTTGAAAATCAGGAAGAGTGTTTATGGTCCCGATAATGTAACAGCTAATTATGTCTCATTTTAGTTTCATAGATACCATTCAGTTATATTTGATATTAAAGATGCCTCACGTAAGTCCATTGTCTAAAATATCGATAAAGTCACAAAAATGTCTGAAGATCAGTTGTCCAGAAGCTAAAGATCAGCTACGAAACAGTTTGAAATCATTTACACAAGGCCAACTAAAAATATGTAAATAAGGCCTTGCAAATCATGTAAAAACAATGGAATTTCTTTTTCCTGATTACATCGAAAAAACAAATAAATAAATAAAAACTTTTTCTAACAAAAATAACTAGTTCATGTGAAGACATGATTCGAATCAAAAGAGAGCAAATTTTCTGATCTAAAATGGTCATGCGTCATATCGTCAGATATTATGACTTGTATAAATAATCATCATCAGAATTTCAGTTCAGATTCATATCATTTTTCATTCTTTTTCCAATATTTTTAATACTGACCTTTGTTACTCAACTAAAATGTTAATAACATAGGCATCAATAATTTGACAACATCATCACAATTTAATATTATTCAAATAATTATGTGTTTGAACTTGTATATCAATTAAGTACTCAATATTTCGTAGTGTTACAAAAGATAATTAACAATATGTAGACAATGTTAGCTGCAAATGTCAGTAATTTTGCTTTAATGATTTAGTAAAAGTAGTAATAGAACCCCAAATGACACACAAAAAAAGTCTCTATAAATTTTTTTTAGTACACCTTACAGATTGGATATTTAATTGGTAATCATTTTAGCAGAATTGCATGTTAGCTGTTGGTCTTCAGTACAGTAGTTCTTGAGTTCGTTTTCCACCTCAGAAGTAAATGTTTGAAGTAGCTAGGCTCTCTTTTAAATTGTAGGTCTCCAAATTAACACTCCTGAGCAAAAAATGAACATAAAGTCAAAAGCAATCAAAACCATATCTAATCCCATTAATAAATTGGACGTAAAAATGAAATACTTAAATGACATTTTCAACTAAATTTTGTGCATGAATTATTTTGTTACAGTAATAATGAGAAATTTAATCAATGGAAATTAGTCGTAATATCAGTAATTGAATATTTAATTGACAGTTTTCCCGTTTCCTTCAGTAATTTTGCGGTGAGTGCAAAGTAATTAGAAATCAAACTGTCGATATGCGTTAAAATTGTCAGTAATTTGTGCATCAATATTTCAATGGCATCAAATAACGAGACATGCAATGAGACGTAGATAAAGCAATAGTAACATCAGTAGTTAAACATTTAACGAGAAATTCAGAAGCATATATCTATAATTTGAACGAATTACTAAAACAATTAGCTGCTGATGGCCTGACAATCTTATTTGAAAATATTAGTAATTTGCCTATCAATAATCCAGTGATAATCCCTAAAGAATATGTAAACTTTGACTTTTTATAGCGAAGTGTTAGTGCTTGAAAATTTAATTAATAATTTAAATGTTTAATCAATAATTTGGGTACATAATTAAGAAAAGCATGTTAAAAAATCACAACTAAAAATATCAGCAATGCTCATCAATAATTCAGAAACAGCAATACACTTTATCAATAGAAGTTTAAACTTACACATCACTAATAATATTAGTGATGGCACATTTGATTAATAATTTGGGCGAATGCATTAGTCCTGTAGACGTATAGGCGAGACACTTATATGCAAATTGTTCATTAAGTTACTAATCTGATAAAAATGGAATGGAATGGAACATAGTAAAATTGCTACACCAGTAATTGAATATTTAGTTGGTAATTCAGAAGTCAGTAATTTGAGAGGCCATAATTAGGTGACTTGACACTCAACTCATTAAATATCAGAGTTAATTCATCAATAACTGCAGTAATGAAACATTTTGTCTGTTTTCTTTGTTCGAAACATTGGTAGTAATATCAATGACTGAACATGTAATTAAATTTGTAAGTAATACGGACGTATAGGCAAGACAACTTACAAATCTTATGGAAATGGAATGGAGCATTGTAAGGTATACCTAAAAATGGGAATGTCTTCCGTCTGTAAGAAAAACTGTGGCGGCCTTCTTTTACCCCGGTGCCCAGAAAAGAAATTCCAGGAAAAGCTTATCGACATAGAGCTGCCTGTAGGGGGCTCCAAATGCATTCTCCCCTGCAGTTCAGAGAAGGTCAAAGGGAAGGTGCCCTTGAAGTCGATCAGAACCTTGTATCGATATTCCGAAGGTCAGGGCCGATGAGGAATGTAAATTCTTATTCTGGACCTTTCAAGAATAGAAATTCAGACTGATATGAACATTTAATAATAATTATTATTATGAGATTCATTTTTGAAGAACTGGGAAGAAGCAAAGCATGTAATTCAGAATCCACTATTTTTCTACGAAGCGATGAAGTTAAAAATTATGCATCATTATCAATAGGTTCTGTTTGTTTGTCGTTCAACGGTCATTTTTTGCATACCAAGGCAAATGAGATCGACGGTTTAAAATGGATTCCGAACCAATACAAACTTCCAAGCCCAAAGTGGGATTCCAACATCGCATTATCAATAAGAAATTTAAATATAAATTAAAGATCAAAAACCATCGAATTCCTACTACAAATATTAAAAGAAAGAAAGTTGGAATAAAAAGCTTGTTTAACGGAAAATTTCTTGGATGCATTTTTAGAAGCACTTGTGCTTGTATAAGACTTGTATGGAGTAAATCATGTAATTCAGATTCATTTATTTTCCTCCAATTGATAAACATAAGGTAAGAGTCCAGTTATCAATCAGAAACAAAGATTAAATACAGAGATTTGAAATAATCGAATCACTTGAAAACTTTGAAAATATTCAAGAATAGTACGAATAGATAAATAAATAGATCAAAGCTGATTCATCTTCTGAGTTAGATACTATTCGATAAAATTTTATATATATATATATATATATATAATATGTCAAAGATACAACCAACTACCTTGTAATTTTCACCATGGTAAAGTGATGTGGTCTACATATGAGATGAACAATTTCCTCTCGATACTTTCTTTCAGCATCAAGGGATTAGACTTTAGGGTTATTTATAATGAGCATAGTCAATTCCAGCCCTATAGTCTTCTAGTTAAGGCCTTGTGACCTGGTCGTTCTCTTTATCGGAAGGAAGGGAGTTCGAATCATGTCCTACTCTGGTTGGGTCTCTCTAAACAGATCGTGGTTGCGATGTCCACCAAGGCTCCCAGTGAAAGGATATCTGTGGGAGTCTCAGGTCAGCAAACCATGAGTGGTGCCTTAATTTGATTGAAAAATTTTTTAATAATAAATAATATTACCATTTAATTTAAAATCATTATTAATGAATGCATAAAACTTAAATTTAAGACGCGCTATGATGTGAATACCCCTTCTAGAAAATTATATTTTGATACACCTTTTAGAATCTCGGAAAAAATAATGGTCGTGGAAAAATGGCGAAATGAAAAAAGCATGATAAAAATAGAGTATTTCCGGGCCTCTTAAATAAGTATCTGCTTCCATACCTAAAATAGAACAGGAATAAAAAAAATATTAATATGTCGCTCGTAATGGGCTTTTTTTATTATTCTTTTGAAAAGAATGAAAAGGAAATGAGATTTTTTTTTTCATTTGCATGAGTTGGTAATGAAGTTTAACTTTTCTGCGTGTTTCACTGCCCCTTCTTTTTAAGACAAGGGTAAAAACATGAATAAATCATAAACAAAATGCCCGATACTACTTATCCAAATCATATGTTGAAAGGTTAAAATGAAAAGTCACCGTTCTTTACCTTCCTCCGTGCCCCTAGAGTACCCCTTAATTGCACCCCTGTGGAACGATTTAGGTGATTACCCCCCTCCCCCCATCTCTTGCTCTGCCGAGCAACTGGAGTTTCGGTTTTGTTATTGAGTTCTTGACACTGATATAGATTTATGAAAGGGGGAGGCGCACTCTGTTGCTGATAACGGCCTTGCACGACCTTCTGCCGACTGCGTTATCGTCTGAAATGATGTTACTGTCAGATTCTCTTGTTTTAAGCGAATTTACGTTTGAAAAGATGCCACTCTAAATTATTATCTTAAAATTAAATTTCTGGCAAACTGTTTCTAATATGTTAAAAGCATCTATTGAATGAGCATTAGAACCCATGAACGAAATTGCTGGAGCCTAAGGAGTAAAAATTTTAGTATTTCGGCCGAGAGGTATCGGGTTTGATACCTAACCCAGTCGAAAGTCATCATGCTGACAGGATCTTAAGTTCTGTAGGGTCCAAATGTCTTTCCGTTGATGAAGGATAGCGTACAGGTCACGTGTCAATTTTGTCAGTGAATCGCAGCTCATGATGGCTGCTGCCCCCTCCGAACATGCTACAACAAAACAATTTAATTGAAAGCTTATGAATCTATTCATATAGACATGACATATGAGCGATAATTTTTAAAAAGTATATTTGATTGGTTATTTCAAATCTGGTCTAATACATTCTATAAAAATAAAAAAGTAATTCTAAGAGGAGATTTTAGTGCTGAGAGGATCCGTTAAAAGCTCTGTTTTTTACTAGTGTGACATCTCAAGAGTCGACTTTTAGTCGTAGTTAAAAATGTTGATGTGATGGACACTATGCCTTGGGCAAATACTTTGAGCATTGTTATTGTGCAGCAGGTTTTTTGAATACCTTTAAACCAATTGAGTATTGTCTTCTTGCAGAACACTTTATAGTCGATAGTGGACAATGTCTTACAAGAGAATTCATGGTCACATGTTATAAAGGAGAAAACCCGGAAAATTTAAACATAACCCCCTGTAATGCAATGGCAGAAATAGTATCCACTCCTTACAAATGAAAATCAGAAGAAAAATAAGATCTTTTTTCAAAATAGAATACTTTTTGTACTCTGTTCTTTTGTTGCAGCACCATTTGTGTTTGCTACTTTTTCACGTAATTTTTTTTTTACTTTTTACCATAATAATAAAAATTGCAACAAAATCTGAAAGATATGAGTTAAAAATATTATAATCATTTTAATTTACAAAGGAGGACAATACAAAGTTTTAAATAAAAACAGATAATAGAAATCGAATCACAGATTGTAACATTCTTATTTATAAGTGAGAAAATACTATGGGAAAGTTTTAGATGATTTTTAATTATTTAAATTGAAGATTAATAATCGAAGTAAGATTGGTTACTTAAATTTGAACTTTTGTCACGTGAGGAGGTCACTCCCGAATATACGCTCCGCAGAAAACATTTATGAGGAAATTTTGTTAAATCAAGTATCGAACCTTCTACATACCGGACACCAGAAGTGTTTTGAACATATTCTTAAAATTCTTATGTATACATCATGTCCTAATGTTAGGATAGCACAATTCAAAACAGAGAAATTCGGATTTTTTTATCCAAACTACTGTAAAACAGCGGGATGTGATGTTTCTGCATGCATATCTGTCGGAGTGGATGCTTGGGAGTTTTCCGACTTTTTTCCCTAGTGACAGATGAATAAGGACTATTATCTATGAAAAACTTCACACGAAAGTTGAAAAAAAAGCACAGAATGCTTAAATATATCTTAAATCCGCTGTCAGCAATCTATTTTGCTGTACCAAAGCTATAGGTCTATGGGTTTGGGAGGTTTCTAGCCGCTGGGTCATTTACCTTACTTTTATAATTAATTCTAAAATCCCTGAAACAGTTATGGGTACTTTACTCAACAAATGAATAAGACATAATCCACAAAAATTCTGAAACAAACGAATAAATTCTTCCGATAAGGTCATAGTGTGATCCATGATAACCAAACTATACATACTTTACCTTCAGGATCGAATCTAGTTATCTAGATTAAAGGATTTCTATATGTGGCTTTCTACAAAAGCTTTCTTTGAAAAGTCTGCTTACTGCAAAGCTGGACAGAATAATAACATTTCCCTTCATTTTTTATAGCTCTTGATAAGACCCCGACAATGCAGCCCACTCGTTTCAAGAGTTGAACAATAAGGTTTTGTATTCAAAGTGTTGTATTGTTTACAGTCACACGCAATGCATAATCACACGCAAACTTCCAGATGCCACTACAGCCCACTCAGTCACCAAATAATTTCGCTTCAAATAAGTCTGAAAATGGGAAAATAAACAGCTACTGATCCACTCGTCGTGTCGATTTAATTAGGGTTTTTACGATATTAATCAGACTGCTGTTTGTATTGCTATGCGGTTGCCATGGAGACAAGGTCAGCGTCTCCTAAAGATGATGTCACTCAGTCTGACGTCACTGTAACCTTTTATTAACCTTTTTTCCCTTTGTTTCGTGTCCGTGACACTGTTATTTTGCTGGAGTGTGCCGCGAAAGGAGTACCCACTGTTAAAAGAGGCCATTTTTCTCATCTGTTTTCAGCTACGGTAAATGACAGGATATGTTCATAACAGCTTACTCTTATGTAATATGACCGTCATCAATTTTTTACTCGAATATTTTTTTGATGAAGAGCAAATGGCGTGAGAAAGCTCTATTAAGCACAAAGCTCGACAAATTGAAACTAAAAGAGCATTATGTCACATTTATAGTAACCCAGTCTCTGAAATTATGTTGTTGTTAAAGTAATTTATTAACGAAAACTTTATTTCGAGAATGGAATAAAACCTAAATTTTAGTGAATTCCGTAAATCTTTGAAATAGAATCTACTTTTTTCTTTTCCGAATATTTTTCAGTAAAAAAGTGTAT
>JAPDSC010112925.1:610442-685281 GCA_026290005.1 Latrodectus geometricus
TATATATATATATATATATATATATATATATATATATATATATATATTTATCAAGTGTTCATTTATGGTTAAATTAAACACAGTTGTTGAACGGTACATCAAGATGTCAGTTTCCAGCTAAAAATAAATTCTGCTTCATTTCACAGTTTCGACGAATTTGTTTTATTTAAGCCGTCATTAAGATTGATTTGAACGCACAGCAAAGTCATTTATACTTTGATTCGTACACTCCCAGCACCTTTCCAGTTTCAAAAAAGGAGATTGATCGCAAGAATATGTGCATCATTGGTTTCCTTAATACATTCCTACAATGTAATTCTAATCACGAATTTGTATTTCTCCTATGTTTGAAAATTAGTGCGTTTGCCCTCGGGGCTTGTTTTCTTAACAGCTTGCCATTCGGAAATGCAATTGAAAAGAATCATTATTTCTATATTTAATAATTTATAACTAAGAGGAATTTTTGGTAAAAGTTTACTCACGGATATCTCCTTGACATTTAACCGATTTTTTGACGCCAAGAGATGGGCTAAAATTTGAATAAAAAAATGGCAACTCTAAAGCTAAAATACCATTGTTAACAGAAATTAAATTTTATCTCCAAATTTTTATGCCAAACTAAAGGGTACCCAATTCTTCATCGAGCCCGAATTTTCAAAACTCTGACTCCACATTTTTTTATTTTTTATTTCATGTATGACACAGGAAATCGCATTCCTAGACATTTTCCAATAAAACTATAACAATAGTCAATATCATTAGGGAATTAATAGTTAAAATTATTTTATCGAATTGCAATTTTTCTCTCGAAAATTAGGTATACGTTTTCTAATGGAAGCCATTGCTTGCTATTTCATTTATGGCTGGCTTTTATTGTTGTTTCCAATGCTCGGCTGCTAGCCTTTCACCACTAAAAAAGGCGGAAGTGGTGGCACCTTTTATAGAGTAGGGCGCCCAGTAGGCGTGCGATAGTTGTACTGAAGGTGTACCTTCGTCATTTAGAAGCAGGGACCAAGCAGATGATCCACAGATTTAATTGGCCACCTTCAGAGGTATCACTTCATATGAAGGACATTTCGACCACGCCCATTTTATATGTTCCAACTACCATGAACGAACACTACGAATCTTCGGTTAGGTGAGGATTCGAACTCGGTACCTTCCGATAATGAGAACGACACTAACCAACCAGCCCACAGTGAATTGAAAAAGGCTCATGGTTTCATTTAACCGGTTTGCTTATCTCTCATCGGACCACCCCCCCCCCCTTTTTTTTGTCCTCACGTGGTTCAATTTGATTATTGTTCAATTCAATATGGATTTTGAACCATGATCGAAGTCGATGTGGGAATTGTATCCATGAACTACTGAACTGAAGCCCAGAGCACTAACCCTTTGGGCAAATTTTATTTTCCTCCTGTATGGTATACGAATTAATCCAACATACAATTATATATGGATTGATTCTTCTGAATAAATATTCAAAATTCTTTTTAAAAATTAATTTCTTGATCAGCGTTTACATACTTTCATTTTAATATAAATTTCGCTCTTTTCTTGCTTTGGTAAAAACAGTTTATTGGGAATAGTGATCTAGGCTAAGATAATATAAATTGTGTTATAAATAATGTCTTCATTATTATGATTATGAGTTTGAGTTTGTGTAATATCATAACAGGATTTACTTATCTTTAAAATATCTTTCGAAAATCACTTTATATCAGTAGCTAATTGGAAATTTTCAATTAATTTCATATACTTTTGATATTTTTTTAAAAATATCAAAACTAAATATTTATTTTTAAGTGATATGGGTTTGTGTGTGACACCGTATGGTTAACAGCCTAAAGGTGTTATAAGGCAGTTTTCTTTATTTACCGCACATAAATAACCCTTCGGGAGGTCTTTTTAGAAATTGCTGAGCACATTGACGTGTTACAAGGACGACTCCCAAGTACTCACTACAACAGACGAGTATGGAGAAGTGCAACATCTCTATTAGTTTTCGACATTGGCTGGAATTAAAATTCGGACTTTTCATTTAGGAATCGAAACTGACACTGCAACAATAGTAATAGGTTTGAACTTACGGATGAAGTTTCATTAAAATGAAACTGAATGTTTATTAGGTATAAATTTTTAGTACAACAGAAAGTTTAAAATGGATTCTAAACCATTATAAACGTTTGCATCAACATGGGAATCGAACTTGCGAGCAGTTGAACCAAAGACAAAAGTGCTAATAATTAGGTTATCAGCTCGGTACCTTAAGGCCTTCATTTAACTCTGGAGAATTGTGTAAAAGGAATTCTGGTAGAAATTTTAAAAATACCACTATCTGGGAAATCTGGCTTTAAGGAAGTATTTTCAGAGAAGGAGAAGATTGTCTATTTTATATAATTCTTAAATTTGTTGCAAGATCTTAACTAAATCACAACTACATTACACTGTATTAAAACTTATTTGTATTTTCCATCCAATTTTTCCTGACGTAAATATACTTTGAATAGGGAAAATGTTGCAACTTTTCACATAATGAGACGTTTGAGGAATTAAATAGCCATGAGTTGATGTATGTACAACAGAATGTAGGTAATTGCTTTCAGTGCATTTTTCTACTTTGTTACCTTAGCAAAACAAAGTTACTCTCGTGCACAGCGCCTGGAATTGCGTGATCTGAACCATAAATCCCGTAACATGAAACTGAAAACAAGTGCTATGTTTAAGGAAAGAAGCAATTGCTCATTTCGATTTTTTCTTTTTTTTTTTAAATAAGAAATATATTATTTTTGTACGCACGTTAAGATTTTTCTATATCGAAGTCGCAAAACAGAGAGTTTTCTCTCAAAATGAAGTTTCTCAATCGGAAACTTTTCTTTATAACGAAATCTTCCTTCAGCAAATTTCTCCTTAGGATAAAATTTTCTTATAACCAATTTTTTCTTATGTTAAAACTTTTCCAAAAATCTTCTTTTATGATGAAACTTACTTAAAATAAATTTATATTTATATGAAATATTCCCACTGCAAACTATTCACTGTAACGAAATTACTGTATAGCAAATTTCTTTTCATAATTAAGTCTTCCGACAGCGAATTTCGCGTTGTAATGAACATATTTCTTTATTATGAATTAAAATATTTCTTTATCATGAAAACTTCATTCAACAAGTTTCCTTTGTAACAATATTTACTTACCTTTGTAACAATATTTCTTTTTATAACAAAGTTTAACAATAGAATTTTTTTCCCTTTTGTTGTCGTTCTTCTAAAGCATTTTTGAATGAAAAAGTTTCCATATAATGAGTGTCCTTTGCAACCAGTTTCCCCATGGAAATTGCTTCGTATAGCCGACATCCTCTAAAACAATTTTTAGCTAACCACAGTTTCGTATGATGAATTCTTTTCTATGGATATGGAGGAATTCTGAAGAAAATAATAGAATATTAACAGATAACCTAATTCCTTTTTATTTTTAAGAATAGGTACGCTTTTTATATAATCAGGTTTTTTAAGAGAAAAAAACGAAAATCAACAAACTACTGTGATACCACAAATGAAAGAGTGTTTTAGCCGAAATTACTTCAAACAAAAATGACAGAATCATTTGAAACTGATTTGAAAGAGATATGACTTGGAATGATGCTACCATAGAGATTCAGATTCCTAGAGATCAAGATTCAGATTCGAAGAGATTTCAGATGGAAAGGATGCAATCACTGGAAACGATTAAAAGATTTGAAATAATATCATTCCAAAGGATTCAAAGCGATTCGATTTGGAATTGTAATGTCTTTCCAAACTAATCAAAGAGATTCAAACTAAGAGGATTCATTCATTTATTTGAAATCATTAAACGATATTCACACTTAAATTATATAGTTATTCGAAACGATTAAAAGAAAATGGAATAATACAATCATTCCTAAAGTTTGAAAGAGATGTGATTTGGAATGATACTGTCTTTCCAAACTAATCAGAGATTCGAACTGAAAGAATTCGACCATTTGAAATGGTTAAAAGATATTCAGTCTTTAATGATGCATCCATTCGAATTAGCTAAATGACATTAAGAAAGATATACATTTTCAAAAAGATCAAGTAAAATATGAATTGAAATGACTAAGACATTCGAACAATTAAATGAGAATCACACTAAAATGATTCAACGAATGACAGATGTTTTAAACTTAGAAAATGCGACATTGACTTATCTTCATAAACTTTAATTACAATATATGGTAGATTTTATACTGAAATTTTTAACCAGAACAAAGCAAATTCATTATTAAAAGATTGCACTACATTCATAGAAGTAATTTTTTCGTAATAACCTATTTTCCATAGCAATATTTATAGACCGTGGGCTGAAATCAGTAAGGTGCTTAAAAATAGAGTTTTGTATCACTTCTTTGGGGGAAATTTAAAAACACAAAATTAAACTCGATTTTTATGTGGAAAACATAAATGTAAAAAGTTCTGGAAAAAATAGTTGTTCCTTTTTTTATAAATAACAAAAATTCAATGCACTTTTTTCACTGTGCCTTTGAACACACGCGCATTGTTACATATTCATTCAGCCAATCACATGCGAGTATTTCACTCTTGTTTGTTTACTTCTCGGTGAAAAAAGAATACACACGATAACACAATATGTAATACAATAATAATCAATTCTGCTATTATCATAATTATTAGGACTATATTATTTCACTAGAAATCATAATAAAAATATAAATATAGAATTATGTTTATATTTACATAGAAAGTACTGGATAAATAAAATGTACATTTTAGCTAAAAACAAAACTAGAAACACACAAACCAGTTTTTACATTTCATATAAAAACATTGATGTTGATTACATGCAATTTAATATTTTAGAAAAATAAATGCAATTAATTCCATCTGTTATTTTAATTTTTTTTTCCAGTTTACACTGCAATAAATAAGTAAACAAATATTCATAAGTAGATAAAATGATATATACAAAATAAATTGTACCTTCAGAAGCATACTTTTAAATTAAATATTTATGAGAAAAATAGAATTTATTTATCACATTACTTTAACTAGTATTCACAATAGTATTTATTACTATAAATGTAAATTGATAAATTACATTGGAATTGAAGTTTAAATTTTTAATGCATGATAAATTTCATTGTTAATGTGTTCTATTCTAATAGTTACATGTTGAAATAAGATAGGGCAATTTCATACAATTAATCTTTATAGTAATAAGGAAGATGACAGAAAAAGTCTAAAACATTTCAATGTTAACCTCAAAAATAATAAAAGATTGAATCAATACTGTTCAGCAAAACATAGAATATCATGGATTTAATAATCCAAATCAAGAAATATATATCTTTTACTTAATTTACAAATCAATATGATTGACACTGTACAATAATAAAT
This sequence comes from Latrodectus geometricus, assembly GCA_026290005.1. NCBI lineage: Eukaryota > Metazoa > Arthropoda > Arachnida > Araneae > Theridiidae > Latrodectus > Latrodectus geometricus. The sequence goes on from JAPDSC010112925.1 coordinate 615,864, forward strand.
ATAATCAATAATTTAATAACAAACTAAAATTAGATAAGTAATTATATAAAAATATATTCAGTATTGAAATGCAGACACAATATTTATCCCAAAATTATACAAGCTTACTTCAATATAATATTCAATTTTTCAAAATAATGATAATTTTGACTAATACAATTATATTTATATGAATAACACATTATTTTAAATTATAAATTACTTCAACGTGTGTTTTTACTCCAAAAAGTAATTTACTATTGAACAAATAAATATACAGCATTTGAAAGTCATTGATTAAAATACTGAAAATTTATGTACTTACAGAAATAATTCTTATAATTTCTTGAATAAAAAGAAAAAAATTATCAGTGGTAAAACACAATTTTGATCAAGATTCATCACCCTCAAAATCCATATCAGTTTCTAGTTCACAATTTTTACATCCATAGCAAGCACAAATTTCATTACATTTCACTTTAGAACGGTATCATGAACATAATATAACAGCACAAGCAGTCTTTTTACATTTACAGAATATGTGCTCTACGATACTGTCAGGAACAGCTTCTTTCCATTGCCTTCTGAGAAATTCTTACATCGTTTTTCAACAGCAGAAATTCTGGTCTTATCGGTAAACAGTTGGTAACATTTTTTTATGGTATCCAAGAATTTTATCAGTAGGTAAACTGAAACATTCGTCTTCTTCCAGAAGCTGAAAATGTACGCTCAGTAAGTTCTCAGTTTAGTAAGTTCTGAGAAATTGTACGCTCATAACAATCAAGAAATATCCATTTGTCAATGCAATCCTTTACTTTGCTCCAACTTTTTTCAGAAAAAGGAGAGACGATTCCAAGATTTTTCTTCCCACAATGCAAACAACAATTCATAATTGAAGTCATCGCTAAAATTAAAATATTAAGTTCAACGTTAATTGTCAACAAACTTGTTTGTTTACAATCAGAAGCATATGTAAAGCGCGCTATTTTTATAACTGCGTTCCTCATTGGATAACTCTGGAGTGAGGAACATGGTAGAAGAAATTTGATTGGCTGAATTTGCGGATGAACAAAACTTTTGTATGGAAGTAGTTCTACAATTTTTTAAAATTCTCAAAACAATGTGCACTTTATGAAAGCAGAACTTTATGTAAATAATAATATTTGACATTGATTTATAAAATGCAAATGGAATTACATTGCCCCCAAGTTGCGGGAACAAACATGCAAGATAAGAGTGTTGAGCCCACGGCCTATTAGGCATTGTTTTCAAATAAGACTTACATCAATCGAAATATTGTATCTCAATTATAATCTAAACTTCCCGTGGTTCTCATAGTGGGTTACACAAAAGGGAGCCCCGACGAATGCACCAGGTTCATTAAAAGTTCTTATATTTTCTGTTGTAACAGGTGGATAATCCAGCGTTCTATGACAACGAAGCAGGAATCTGCAACAAGAAAGAAGCTTACCCCAAGAAGCAATGTCCAGGTGACGTTTCCTACACCAAGAAGCAGTGCAACGGAAGGCTGGTGCTCTTGCTAGTTGCAACCCTTCTTTTCTTGCTGGTGCTGATGGCAATGATTGTGACTGTCATCTACTTAGCAGGTAACTAGAAATAAGTGTAATATTTACGAATTACTTCTCCAAATGTTAACTAAAACGGAGAAGTGAAACTTAATCTTTTAGGTTAACTGGAGATTGACACTCTGGTACTCTTCCTTTCATTCCGTACACCCATTCTTTATTCAATAACAGACGAGCATTTGACGGACACACAAAATAGGGATTTTATTTTATGAATTTCTGTGTAAATACATATTTATTTTCACGAAAGATATTGAAATATTTCAAGGATTTCGGGAAGATTTAGGATTTATTATATCCTTAATATATCTTCTTTAAATGAATTATAAAAAAAGTCGATATTTTTAATTAAAATAAATTTCAATGACTAAGTTCCTATAAATATTTTATTTGCGACACTATCTATATTAAGATATGTTCATCTTTAAACAATAAATAAGTAAATTAGCTCTGTAGATGTACGTATTCAAATATCAGAATTTTATATTAGTTATGAATGAAGAGGCTGAGATGGGGTGAAAGAGGATGCCTTCCCCGTTTCCGGTTACCAGATGGTGCATGTAAAAAGGCTCGCCCCCCACTTCACCCCGATGATCCCGGAGTCACCTGCCCAGTCGCCGCACTCAGCATCTGTTGCCGTACCAATTGAATAAAACGGCCTTCCCTTTGAAAAGGACCTCAAAAATAGATTTTCCTGTGTGAATAACGAGCCGGTCACGTGATTCCGAACCAACGTCACGGGTTTTTCATCTGTTGTGCTGTTTTCTTTTGTGATAGTACCTATAGCAACTGGCTACTGCCTTATGTGCAACGAATTTTGAATATTGCACACAATATATGCAACTGTGCAATTTGAAAATAAAATTCAAGTATATAATGTCATGTGAATTTAAAAAAAGAAGAAAATAGAGACGTGAGAGCTACGAAATTATTCTGTAAATGTAAATTTCATATCTAATAGAATGTAAATCTCCTATAGATTAAATATAATACTGAGTGAGCATATTTCGAAAATGAGATACTAGAAAATTAAACGATATTAACTAAGAAGGGTAGAAGGATTAATATAGATCTCAGTTTTATGAATTTAGAGCTTAGAAAAACGAAAATATTTTAAAAAATATAGAGTTTCGTAAAGTAAATTAAGAGAAATTAAGCATAAAGCATCCATGTTTATAGGATGAATTACATATTCTTATGAAAGATAATTAATATTTATTGAGAATAATATTATATATATCAATATTGGATTTTAAAAGCTCATTAAAACTGCAAAAATAATTCGTAAATTCAAAATCTCATAAAATGGAATATAAATGACTGTGATGAGAATGTTTTTAAGATGAAATAAAACATTTTCTTAAAAAGAAGATAAATAAATTCATAGTGACTCAAAAAGTTTTAGTAAACTATTAAGCTTAAAAAGAATAAAGTAAATATATTGCTTCTATAATAAATATGCTTTCAAAAAAATAACATTTCTCTCTCTTTTTCCTTCATCTTAGTTGAATTATCGCATTTTCAGAGCTAAGTATGTATGTATTGGGAAAATGAAAGGAATATTAATAAAAGCATTTGTGTCTCTTAGTTGGAGAAGTCCGGATGACGTGGCAGGAAGAACAGGAATATCAAGAAGTTGAAGAAGGTAAAGTAAAGGAGACTTATATTTTTGCTTGCTTTAATTTTTAGTTTAAACGGAAAATTGGATTCTTCCAGTTTCCATTTTTCTTTAAAGCTAGGTGATTTTTTTAAAGTTTATTATGGGTGCCACTTTTCTGTGATTGGGCTGCAATGATTAAATCGGTAATGACATCATCATCTAAATGTTGCAGGCCCATTATTTACAAATAGCAATGTTTTAGAAAACAGACGGTGTTTCGGTATTATTTTTAAAAATATTGTAGAAATGAATTTGTTTTTGCTAAAAGAAATAATGAATACGACAAAATGAAACTTATTCAGCTTAATTTGTTTTCGGTTGCAATTTTTTTTGCGAATCGCAAAATTCCTGGGGTCGGAGGGATTTATTTAGGTAAACTAGAGTTTTTATAATTTGCTTTTTATTGCTGTCTTGGTAACTTAGGAAAAGTGGTCCCCATACTTTTATTTATCTTTTACTACCTGATTAAATCGTAATAAATTTATCAGAGAAACCTGTAAATAATACGTATTTTAATACAGTTTTTATACACATAAACTATTTCCAATTTAATACTAATTTTCTCTGTTATTCCCAATTTAATACAATTTATATATCTTCTAGTATTGCGCTCCTATAGTTTATTTATCTTTTAATATTTTTTTCATAAATTACTTGTTTATTTCTATTTTAATATTGTTTTATAAATATAAAATTGATTACTAGCAGTATGCTAGCAGTCATGCTAGTAGTGATGTACAAATTTTTACACCCAGTTGAAAACAAATAAAGTATATATATATATATATATATATATATATATATATATATATTAAAAATTGTTACACATCACTGCTAGTATGCAGATTTATATATAAACAATAAAAAAAATCGATATTTAAGCTAAATACAAGCAAATAAAAATTCAGATTAAAAAATAGTATTAAAGCCATAAGAGAAAATAATTCCGCAAAATAAATTTCAATTATTCTCATTTTCACTTTGAAGGGGGGAAAAACTCCTTAAAAATTTTTATTTACACATGCCAGACCTGGCCATTCAACCAATATCTTGATCTTGCTTCTCAAAAGAATGACTGAAATGAAGACAACAGTTATTGCATTCTTATCCATGAACTATCTAGGGTTTACAAAAGGTGCAGACAGAAGACTCTTAAAATCGAATTTTAAAAAGATAGGCATTCAGACAATCGTGTCCAGCTAGGCGGCAGGATAAACATTTTGCAATCATAAACATCCAGCAAAGCTTTGTTATGACAATCTTTAGTGAACAATTATCGGACTACATGTTTTTATTCTCTTCTATAGAGCTCATGATTAAAATATTGGTGGGTGATCCATGGACATTTATGTTTGATTTTATCTTCCCCGATTTGTATATTTGTAAGAAAGCTTTCATTTTTCATTGAGTCCAAGCTTCCTTGTCCATAGCCTGTTAGTTTCGGAAACTAGTTCCCTTTACTGATCAAAGTGTGGTTGCTTCAACTTTTTCTTCTGTAAAAGGTTCCTTCCAAATGCCTGTAAATTTCTGTAACTGGTTCCATATACTTTTAATAGTGTCGTATTGTTGCTTCAATGTTCATTGTGCAGGAGGTTCTACCAATTGCCTTTTAGAGCCTGTAACTTTTTCTTACGCTTTTATTCGTGTAAGTGTTGTTGCTCCAACTGTTCATTCTACAAAAAAGTTTTTTTCTATTGTTTGTGTTTCTGTACTGCTCGTACTGGAGCCTGGAGCAAATATCATTGCTTCATTTGTTCATTCTGAGAAAGTCTCCTTCCACTTCTTGTACATGATTTCATCAAATGGTATTTGTTATATAAGTGTTCATTTCATAAAATATTCCTCCACGTTTACTGCCTGTTGGGGTGCATAGCTTAAGGCGTTACTCGTACTTACAAGTTATATTGCATCGTTTTAGAATTATTTTATGGTATCACAATATTAAATTCAAGTTCATTAAGAAATTTTTAAGCTAAACCAATGTTTTCTAACGTGGCTGAAATTACTCAAAAAAAAAAAAAAAAAAAAAAAAAAAATTAACGTCATGTTCAAAAATTTAAAGTCATTAGTATTATTTTAAATAACGTAAACAACAACGAATCTTTTAAATTCTTATCTTTTTTTTTACAGGCATATCCTTGGTTGAAGGTCACATCAGGATAACTAACAGAGTTTTCACAAAAGATTTACTGCATTCTGGCAACGTTATATACCATAGATTATCGCAGCAGATACAACAGTCTGTAAGCTATTTACAATTCTTCTCTCGATTTTTGAAGAAATAAAAATTCATCATGTGTTTTTATTTTCCAGCGTGTCTGTAATAACTTTGGAAATTGTTAAACATGTTCTTAATCAATCATTACATTAGTTAAAATAAAAAAAATTAGAATGTAGATTATATATAAGTATAAACCCCAAAACAACACTTTCTAGTCAAATTTTATTTCTGATAGCAAAGTTTATATTATTCTGATTGGTAGTTTAAATTTTAATGTTTTGAGAGAACATTTAAGTGTAGTTCTAATTGCTTGATAAAACAAAAAATCTGATTATGGAGTGATTATAATTTCATTCCAAATATCGTAAAATAAATATTACGTGTACGATCAGGACTTATGCACTTCACTATGAGCTGTCGTGGAGCACTAAAATTTAATTAAATACAGGAATCTATGAGTGTATGCGTGTAATTCTGTGAAGGAGTGATTTTTATTCTTGATTTTTAATAGAAGTATCAAACATTGTATCATTCTGATTTCTTATTATGTTTTGAGTAAAAAATGTAGTAATAATTCTTATCACTAGGTGAAATACTAGATGACTAGGAAGTTTTTATATAGTATATTTACTTTTCGGTTTAAAAAGCAATAAGACATGAATCATACACTCGTCAAAATGATTTGGAACTTGCTACGAACACAATAAATTAAATTTAGACGCGTATAATTTGAATATTTGTACGTAATTTTGAGATAATGAATGATCACTCTCTACTATTCTTGACTCTTTTTGAGAAAAGGTTACTGCCGAATATTATATTATTCTGACAAGTATCATTTTCCCCCTATTTCGAACAAAAAAGCAACTGTAGTTATAGTCGTTTTAAACGAAAGGTGTGAGTAAAAGCTCTATCAAAAGGATTATATGTTTATCAGAAATACTGCTGAAAAATATGAAACTTTGCTTGGTAAAATTTTCGTCGAATGTTTCATTATGACGAATGATCTACTCGGGAATCACTCTTTCATACTGCATTGTGGACTACTTAATAATCCAAAACTGTAACAAGGCATTTTTTTACGTCCACCGCGTAATTGTCTTCCAGGAAGTTTTTTCATGGATGGGAAGCTCAAAATACTCCCACTCCGACAGACATATATGCATACGACAGAAGAGTGAAATGCCTCCTTCGTTGCTCAACCGTCACTGGGACCAAACCCGAAACTTTTCGTTTTGAAGAGCGGTGTCCTACTATTAGACCATGGTGAACCTATGTGTATCTTTCTTCTTCAAATGATGATGAAAAGCACGAGGTCACATTTTCTTGTTTTCTTTGTTGAGATGTGCTCTACCACAAATGTTATCAGCCAAATTTAAAATTTTGCTCTTATTATAGTTTGCAAAATTTCAAAATTGCATTTTTAATTATTATCACCTGCACGAACAGTAGCTATGTCATTTTCTTTTTGGAATAATTATATAATTTAACACATCCGCTCTATAAGTTTGGATAATTATAAGTGCTTCATATTTTTTTGGGGATTTATACAAATTTATATTTTCTTTCAGATGGATGCAGTTTTTATAAACTCTTTGCAGCACTATAACGAAACCAGAGTACTAAGCTACAGGTAAGAAAAAAATTTTCTTATGTTTTTGTTAATTGAGGTATGATTAGTAAAAATGAATTATACACAGTCCTGTTCACCTGCCTTCAGTTCAAAATTAATTTAAAGAGAAACATGGTAAAAAATTACTCTTTTATTTATTAATTTTTTACTATTCTTTTTTTCTCTTGAATTTTCATTATTTTTAAACTCATTTGGGGCTTACTACAGATTATTTTACAACTTAGTATATCGGTTCCTCTGCAATGCTTCTATATAAGTGTAATGTAAGGAACAAAAAATATTTATTTTTTGTTCCTTACATTTTATCATTTAAATCCTTATTCTTTCCTTCCCTCAAATGAATTCAATTATTACTTTCGCAGTAAGGTAAAAATATCACATTTCGAATAAAAATAACATTATTTGGCGACATGACTCACAGAGGTATAAAATCCTTATATTACTCCCAAGAGGATTAAAGTACTCTTTCATAATTTTTATCTATAACTTTTCTTTAAAATATTTCCTATGATTATAAGTCAACATAGAAATGAATATCAATATAATAATTATCCTAGCAATTGTAGTAAATTGTGATTCAGAAGTTGAAATATATTTTCAGCGAAGGAAGCGTGATTGCGCGGTGCCACATCCACTTTTCCAAGCCAAGAATGGATGCCACTCATCAGGTCGGAATGGCTGTCATCCAGGCCTTGGAAAGGCATCATGGCTACTTACCCGGAGGCCTGCTGCAAGTGGACATACGCTCCTTGCATTTCACTGGTACATTTCTCTCATATTTAACATTTTAGTTTATTCGTCTAACAACGTTTGCTTGGTTAGAGACGGTCGAGACGGTATGTGGGTGTTTGGAGCTCCAGAACCAAAGTTCAATCTCCTGTAGGATAAGTGTTCCTGGAAACTAAACAAATGATTAATAAATCTGAAATAGCAAGAATTTATTAGTCATGGCTTATCTTATACCTGAGTGGAAGTAGGAAGAGAAGAGAAGGAAGAAAGAGAAAAAAAAAGAAGAAAAAAGAATGAAAGCAAAAAAACATTAATTTAATAAAAAATAAATATAATTAATTTTTTAAGAAAAGTGAATGTACGACCTGGTGTTCATGTTGTTGTCCGACTCGCCTCGCTTTTGTTTGCGTTGTTATCCTAGGTGTTTGTTTTTAGCCTGAGAACTGTCCTGGGTCTATTCTTGTTTGCCGCGTTGAATATGTTATAGATCGGAATCTTTGCTATTTCATCGTTCTCATTGTCTGGGAGATTCCTGTAAAACTTGAGGCTAATCTGAAAGAAGTAACTAGAGAGGTTAGTAATACAAAGGTCACGCATGATAGCTTCATTTCTGAAGTACCATGGTGGCTTGGAAATTAATCTGAGGGTTTGGTTTTGGAGGGTTTGTAGCTTTTTAATATGACTGTCAGCTGCACCTCCAAAAATTTGGCAGGCATAGCTGACCACTGGACGCAACATTGACCTATAAATTAATAATTTGTTTTTTAAATTTAACTCTGATCTGTAATTTAATAGTGGGTTGAGTACTGCTTTTGCTGCCCTATATTTTTTAATGATTTTGTTAAAGTGTGATTTGTAAGTTAATCGTTTATCTAGTGTTAATCCGAGGTATTCTACTTCGTTGGACCATGGTATATTTTGGTTATTAATTTTAATATTGTTGTCCGGCGATTTGATGCTTTTAGTGAAAATTATAGCTTGGGTTTTTCCTAAGTTAAGTTCTATCTTCCATGCATTAAACCAGGTACTAAGTTTTATTAAATGTTCATTTAGAATTTTAATTGCTATTTCTTTATTTTTATTTTTGGTTAAGATCGTGGTGTCGTCAGCAAAAAGTGCTAAAGTGGTGTTTGCCTGCTTAGGTTTATCGTTGATATATAATAGAAATAGTAAGGGTCCGAGTTTACTGCCTTGCGGGACTCCGCTAAAAATGTTCCTGACTTCTGAGGTAGTTTCTTTGTATTTAATCTGGAATTTTCTATTATTTAAATAACTTTGAATTAATTTAACAAGGTTCCCTGGGATTTTTAAGAAAATAAGTTTGTAAATTAAACCATCAATCCAGACTTTGTCGAATGCCTTCGCGATGTCTAATAAAACAGCACCTGTGTGTTCCTTATGTTTGAAACCTTCGTGTATGTTTTCTGTGATTCTTAAAAGTTGGTGTACTGTTGAGAGCTTGGGTTGAAAACCAAATTGCTCAGGTTTGAGTATTTTATTTTCCCTGCAAAATTTTCTTACCCTGTCAAGTATTATGTCCTCAGCGATTTTGCTTAGGGAGGATAGGAGACAAATCGGTCTGTAGCTGTCAGCTTTATTTAAGTTTTTACCCGGTTTTGGTATTGTCCTGACTTCTGCAAATTTCCAGTTTAATGGGAAGTGTTTTAAGTTTAGCATCGCGTTTATTATGAAAGTTAACTGTACTACGAATTTTAGTGTCAGGTTTTTAACCATGTTATTATTAACGCTGTCTTTGCCTGGCGCTTTTTTAGTTTTAAGTTTTTTAATTGATTCTATTATTTGGTTTGGAAGCACTGTTTCTGTGTTTTCGTCTCTATTATTTAAGTTAAAATTTTTTACAATTTCCTCAACACCTGTGTTAATTAAATCATTTCCTGGCATATTGTTTTTAAATTGGTTTTTTAAACTGTTTGCTAAAACTTCAACTTTTTCTTTCTCAGAGTATGCAATTTTGTTGTTTTTATTATCCTCAAGGGGTGGGATGTAAATCGGTTTTCTTTTAAATTTACGGGCTGCTTGCCAAAGGGAGCCTTCTTGCGGGTCTAGGTTTTCTAAATAACTATTCCATTTGTTTTGGTTAAATTCATAAAGTTCTTTCCTAATCTTACTGTTTAATTTGTTAAATTTAGCTTTATCAGGGGGGTACCTTGACCTCTGCCATGTTTTCCTTGCTTTGTTTCTATCTTTGATTAAGAGTTTTATGCTTTTGGGTATTTCATTATTACTTTTATTTTTAATTTCTGTTGATGCTTCGGCGTGCGCTTCTTTAATTTTATTAGTTAGTTCATCTACCCTATTTTCCAGATCTGCGATATTATTTATTTTTGAAAAATTTAAGTTTTTATTATTTAGATTTTCCTGGTAGTTTACCCAATTTGTTTTTAGTTTATTTTTTAATTTAGGGTTGGGTAGGTTTAGATCAAAAGAGATTATTACGGGTTTATGGTCTGACGACAAATCATCTAACGGATTGGAGGAGGAGTTAAAATTTATGTCTCTTACTATTGCAAAATCAATTATGTTGGCCGATGTATTAGAATATCTAGTTGGCATGTCTGGCGCGATAATGTGTAGTTTTGTTTTTTCAATGAAGTTATAAAGGTGGTTGCCATTTCTATTCGCTTTGGGGCAGTCCCAATGTCTGTGCTTACAATTAAAATCTCCTGCAAGAATAATTTCGTTGTTTAAACTTAATATGTTTTCAATATCAAGTGTGAACATTATGTCTGCTTTTGGTTGAACATATATGGATCCTACAATGATTTTTAAGTTTTCTTTAATTTGTATTTCAACTAGTGTTAAATCTATTTGCCTTAGCGGGGGGTTCGAGATTTTTCTATGGGGTATGTGATTTTTGATATAAATTGCAGTGCCTCCGTGTCTAGATCCTATTCTGGGTGTGTGATAAAAACTATAATTCGCAATTTTAGGGTTTTCGCCTACGCGCAACTTTGTTTCCTGTAGTAAAATTAAGTCCGGGTTTTTTTCGTTAACGAATACTCTTAATTCAGAAATTTTATTATTTAGGGTGTTGCAGTTCCAGTGACATATTAAAAGGCCATTTATTTTATCATTAGTCATTATTTACATTGTTTGGGGTTCCTTGGTTATTTTGCATGAAGCTTACAAGAGTGAAAAGTTTATTAGCCTGGTTATCTATGCTTTCTAGTTTATCATTAATTTCTTTTAAATTTTGTCCAAACATTTTATTTATTATGTTACAGAATCTTAATACTTCAGTTATGTTGCCTAACGTGTTTTCATTTAGTGTGTTTTCTATGGTATTTATTTGTTGGATTTGTTTAGGGACATTTACTTCTGTTTGTTTTGGTTGTTCTGTTGCAATGTTTGTGTTATTTTTATTTAGTGCTTGGGCGTAGCTAAAATTTTTCCTAACAGGGTTTGAGTTAATTTGGGGTCTGTATTGAATATTTTTGTTTTTTATTTTGGGGGCCTTTTCACAACCTAAATAATTTGCTGTATGTTCTCCTCCACAGTTTACACATTTTGGTTTTTGTTCTAATGGTTTTTTGCATTCTCTGGTTTGATGGGGACCTGCACATTTTAGACATTTAGGCTGAATGTGGCACTGTGAGGACCCGTGATTCCATCCCTGGCAGTTGTAGCACTGAAAATTTGCTTGGTTAGGAACGGCGCTGTAGTGGAAAATAGCGGGTAGTAGTTACAAATGGCGACTGAGGCACAGTCTGAACATCCTCCAATTGAAATGATATTACTGGAGGAGGCAACCTAGTCTGGGGATATCATTCTTAGTTTCTTCTATTTCATTACGAGGACCCACCCATTTTTGGGGGATTGATAGTTTTACCTACTGGGTGGTTCACTATACGAAAAACAACTAGTTGCGCCCTGAATATTTCAGAATTCGCAGGACAGTGAAAGAAATCAATTAAGTACATCTTTTAAAAAATGTTGAACCAAGAAATTTAAGTGAAAAATAATTTTATATTAAGACTCAATATGTTATCTTAAGTTTAAACAGGTATTACGTCTTGCTCTTTTTGACTTAATAAATTTTATCAATGACCAAATTTTTACTGTTTTCATTTTCCATAGATTTTAACTTTTTTGTGCATTGTTTAGTTTTAATTAATTAACAGATATTATTGTCGCCGCCTCCTCGATAAGATGAGGCTAATCTACTGATTAATGAAAAATTATCTACAATGGATCCAACAAAATTTATGGAGATTAGACTTGTTACGGCTGATTTTCTAGTGATGCTTTCAAGTGTAAACGGTAGATGGCGTGGCGTTCGTGTTTGCAAGATAGCGTGTTTTATACGTGTTTGCAAGATAACGTTTTTTATTAAGATCATAATGCTGATAAAACGTTTGGATATTTTAACAGTAAGGTTCAATGAAAGGATAGGGAAAACTCAGGTGCCGAACTCTTCTTTTCAAAATGTGAATCTGTGTTTAGCTTCAGTAATTGGAAGTGTATCGAAATAAGTTACCGACACTCCATTGTTGATTAGAAAGGAATAGAGCTAATATGTGAATCACTTTGTACAATGTATGTCTCAGTTCTAAAATGAATTATCTTGCAGAAATTCATCTTTGACTTCGTAGTGACAAATATTCACAACATCGTTAGGACATTTGGTAAAACGAATTCTTTATAGCGTGAGCAAAAATTCTGATATTAAACTGTTTGTTCGTGACAAAATCGTACCACCCCCACTAGTAAATCTATGATGCTTCACCAACTGCAACTGTAGTATTCCTAAACTTAGTTTTAAACTGATATATTGTTTCGTTTATACAAAGATTTTACTTTGGAAAAACACTCGAAAAAAAATATTATCTAAATATGAACTTATATCTGCTTGCATTTATAAGCATTATTTGGCAAATTTATATACGGTCTACTTATAAGCATTTTGACACTTATGCAAATATTGCTGTCTTGAGGTACATCACGGTCTCGCCAGTATATATAGTGTAGGAAACAGCATCAGCATTAGTCGCATGCAAGATATCGTTCAGTTCGGAGCTCTCTGATTTCGAGAAAGGTATAATTATCGAAAATCACAAATGTGGCCGATCCTTAAGGGATATATCTACCCAAAATAGACAATGACTTATGTGATTAAGAAGTGGAAGGAGAGCGATGATTGTCGGAGTGTGCCCCGAGTCGGCAGATGAAAGAAAGTGGGAGATAAAGGCCGACGAGTGCTGTCCAGAGAAATTCGGAAGAACCTCATCCAACCGATGGCCCTCATCCGCGAAGAGTTTCAGCAGGCATCCGGGAGTTTTGTTTCAATGAATACCATCCGTAAGGAAGCACATCTGCTTGGTTTTCATGGTCGTGCTGCTGTCCATAAGCCTTTGATCACAAAATCCAACCACACTGCTCAGTTAATGTGGTGCAAAGCACATCGAAATTGGACCGTAGATCAGTGGAAACGAGTTCTTTAGAGCGACGAATCAATGTTCACCCTTTACCTCTCAGATGGCAGGGTCTGCCAAGAGAGCTTCTCCTGCCAGAATGCCAACAGTGAAGGTCGTTGAAGGCGGAGTTATGGTCTAAAGGTATTTCTCTTGGTATGGACCCTTGATTCCCATTCATGGTAAGCTCAACACCGACGCCAACTGCACCGTTTTGGATGACAATGTGCTTCCTATATTGTGGCATTTTTACCAGTTGGACTCCTTTTACATTCAGGACGACAATGCCAGTTGTCATTTCGAGGTTTACCAAGGCTTAGTATGGTGCCAATGGAGTTCATCGAATGGACTGTCGTGCCCAGAGACCTGACCTGAATCCTATCGAGAGTCTCTGGGACGAGTTGGATAGCCGAATTAAGGGGTGCACTACCCGTTCAAAATCGATGAAGGAACTTATATGTCTACTCCAAGGCGAGTGGAAGACAATACCACTAGCTGTGATACAAAAACTTGTGGAAAGTATACCCCGGACGGTTCACGCTGTAATTGCTTCTCGTGGAGGCTGTACTAACTATTGATTTTGAATAATGTTAGTTTTTCTTTTCTATCAAAGGTGTCGAAATAATTATTGGTAGACAGTGTATAAATTTTTATTCCAGGAGCTTAAAATGTGTATGTTTCAGGTCTTCCAGACAATGCTGAGCCTGTTGTAACTGAAGAAACTAGTCTTCCAGGTAAGAACGTTCCATTCAAGCACTGATTTTAAAAATTTAATTACTTGTAGCAGCTTTTCTTAGCTGAGTCTGAAATGTAGATTTCTTCATTTTAATCTTTTATTTATGCATGGAATTGAAATCAACAATCTTTTCTTTTTTATGCAGAAAAAAAATTAATAATTATTTTACATTCAGAAACTCTACCCAAGGACATATAATCAAAACAGGCAATTTATAAATGTATGTGCATTTTTTTATAGAAACTTATCACTTTTTGCTAAAATGTACTTAAGCATGTATTGTATTGAAGATTTAAGCTAAGAATTTCACTACTGTTCAGAAATGAACATTTCGTGATTATTCATTTAATTTACGTAAAAACATCTGTTCTCCAAGGAAGTTTTTTTTTTCCGGTGAGTGGTTGAGTGGTTAGTATTCCTAACTCTTGGGCTGTTGGTCCTGGGTTCGAATCCCGGTTTGAGCATGGACGTTTCCTTTATCTCACTCTCTGTGTATCTTTGTTCTTTCTTCTTCTGAGATGATGTATGAATGTGGCCTGCGTCCAATAAACAAGTTTGTGCTGGTGTGAACTGAAGAAGTCGGACTCCTCATCAAATTACGGTTCAGTTAGGAAAAGTGGAGCAGCGGACCCCATATTGCCAGCCTATCTGGCACACGAAAACAATAACAACACTCTCGTTTAAAACAACAAAAGTAAAGAACATACTGATGAAACTATAAACCTGGATTTCATTCTTGTACACCAAATGATGTTCATGATATAGTTCAAGAAAAAACAAGTTTAACATCAGTTTCTTGATTTCTTTTTCTCTAAATTTTTATGATATCACAATAGTAAATATTAAGACTCTGAGCTAATATTCTATGAAGGAAAAAAAATACTTTTTAATAGCCCATATGAATCACAGTCAAATACTGCGCAAAATTTAAAGATACTTAGAAAGAAAAATAATTATAACCTATAGATCATATAACTTACAAACAAATGTCAATGGGATTAATACATAAAAACCATGTGAATTTTCTATAAACCATATATATCTGAGACAAATCCTGGGATGTAAAAGTTTATGCACAAAAAATATGTAAAGACCTCATTAATTTACTTCAAACTGTACTTAATTCATGTAACTCAGCATTTGCCGGAGATTTGAAGAACTTGTAAATTACTTCAAATCTCCGGCAAATGCTGATGTACAAAACCGAAAGAAATTGTGTTGAAATATCTGTATATTTTGTAAACTTCCTGGTGTGATCACATAATTTTAAAATAAACATTGGTGTTCTAAAGTATTCATGGAAAAAAGAGTGACAAAATATATAGTTGTTAAATGCATAGTATGAAATTAGTGACTGTATAGTAGTCACACGGATAATTGTTAATGAGAAAAAGTTTAAGAAAATGTTATATATGAATAGTAAAATTTCTTGAAGATCAGAAAAGTTCTAGACAAATACTGGCACGCTGAAGTTAAGAGCAAGTATACAAATATCTGTGGGCCATGTGAACTGCCTATTGCTCATATAAGTCATGAGTAAGTACTTATAAGGAAAAGCTAAATACGCTAATGAGAGAAATCTGCTTAATAGAGAAACAAACAGAATCGATAACTAAATCAGATATCAAAAGAATCACGTCCATGTAAGCAATGTGAAGTACTAAAAATATTGGAAGAGACAAATTTCGCTGGGGTTTGATATTTATGCAAGAGACACAATTTTTTTTATTGATATATAATTTCACATCCAATACCCAGCTGATGATAGCTGATATCAATCCCAGCTGATGATATATCGATGATTTTATCAAAAGTAAAAACTTTTTGGTGTTGGAAAAAAGTTGCAAAACAAGAATATTGCAGAATACTTTGAAATTGATCAAAGTTCGCATCACTATCCTGAAAAACAATTCAAACTTTAGTATCAAACATTAGGTATGCAATAGGGGGTCTTTCACCAATTGCGGAAACCGGATAGAGGAAAAAGGAATGAAAACGCTTAACGCAGAGAAATGAACTGAAATGCGAATGCCAAGGAGATATGAAGGTAATTCATTCGACTAGATAATCTGCAAAGCTCTATTGCCATCTCATATTTCATATAAATTACATTTTTTTGTCGAAGAAGTTGAGCTCTATGATGCTCCAGTTACATCGTATCTGATTCCATGTTTTAATTTATTGTCTAACTGTGCTCAAATTAATTTTCAAATTCTCGTTTAGGTTACGAATTTTAATCTAGATATTTTTAGAAAAATTTCCTCATATTCACTAAACTTACATAGATTTTGCATTATTACGTATACCAATTTCAAAATTCTGTGAAAAAGTGAGAAAGTTATGCCTTATTAAAATGTGAATACTAATGATGCAAAAAATAAATATAGCATTATCTGCTACAGGGAGTTGGATTCCTTGGCCACGAATCTTTAGTGGAATAGACAAATTTGCTCAAAACGAATCATAGAAAACATCCTCGTCCCTTAATATCAATTTCAGATACGAGGACAAGGAACAAAGAGTTGAATTGGAAAATTTACGAATATATTGAATTTGATATCTGCGGAATATAGCCATCAACTTTAAAAATTTACTTAAAGCAGCAACAATAGCGTATGTTTAATTCAATCGAAAGCTAAGAGCCACACTCAAGTGTTATTTTCCTCCCTTATACAAAATTTTGACAGTAAATAAAAGACCTTTTCAAAAATTGTTTTTAAGTATTGCAACCTAAAAAAACAATAGTATTGAGATAATGCAAAGCGCTTTTTGGTGATGAATGTTGATGATGTCTCTTTCAGCTTCGAGCACGGAATCAGCTGAAATCATGGACTGCGGGGGCCACTGTGAGGATGGAGAGGTGTGTATTTTCTTGCCACAGACGCCTTTCTCACGATGTTTAGTGCCCAGAGACGCAAACGATCCTTCCGGATGTGGTGGGTGGTGCATCAGCGAACACCAGCTCTGCAAGCGATTGGGAAATTCCACGTACCAGTGTACCGACAATGTTGGTGAGTGTCGTCTGAAAATATAATAATTATGTTACTTATTTAAAAATTGAAATAACTCCAATAAAAAATTTTTCAATCACCTATACTTTCCAGTATTACAATATGATGGTATCAAGGATGATTTTTAAAATATTGTTAATTCCTTTGAATCGAATACTTGCAACCAACAAAATAATTCGACAATTTTTGGTAATCATTTCAAAGCTGCCATTTTCTTGAAATTATAAATACAAATGAGGAATCATTGTAACATGTTGGAGGAAAGTTTAGTTCTCCTTTTAGGGGATCATAATTTCGATATATAACCCAACCGATAAATGTAGAATTGAAAGAGCTTTACCTCATCAACAGTTTCATAAGATTTTCTGTGTTGAAATGGTATACGTAATAAAATGTATAGCAGCTCAGAAATCTCTTGACAATAATTCAAATTGACTAAGCGATGTTGAATAGCTTCAATAATAGAAATAGGCAGCCGAAAATATCTCGTAATTACTAAAGAACCGTGGTAGCTAAATCAGGAAAGCATCGTTCTCGCGATAAATGAAATGAGTTCGATCCTGGGATAGACTAAAGGTCACTAATTACGACTAGAGCATGTAAAGTATGTCGAGGTCCCTCCAAATTCAAAATCTAAATCATTACTTCTGGCACGACTTCTACTTGGCTTTTGCTTCAAAAGATGGAAGATTCACCACTGGCTTGTAGTACCATCTAGAGGGAGACATGAATTCTTCAAACTTGAGACTGTCACGCTTAACAAATATCTGGATTGAACTTGACTTTCCAGTCAAGTTGGGGCTGGTACAAAATGCTAAATAAATAGTAGCAGAAATGTCTTCAAACACTTGTGTATTAAGACAATACAAAAAATTCAAAAACAATTCCATATCATGTCAACTGAATGAATAAAAATGAAATCCAATGCAAGGTGCAATTAAATTGCTAATTAAAAAAATTTAAACATTTCTGTTTTAGGCCTCTCAAATCTGTAATTTTATACATTTATAATGATTACAAATCATTATTTTTATGAGCTAATAGATACAAAATATAAAATTGCATACTATTTTAATAATTATTGGGTTGTTCGGAAAGTCATTTCGTTTTTCCCACCTGAATTAGTCTTTTGCTAGTGAAAACCAACCATTCTATGAGTATGAAAGCATGCTACGACCAGAAAAATGGTAAAAGGTATTGGACTAGAATTGAAAATATACAATTCAATAAAATATTTATTCGCTATACGTTTATCATTTTCATATAAAACGAAATAACTTTCCGAACAACCCAATATATACTATTTTACTCGATTAAATAAAATAAAAAGATAGTTATACGTTTATAAATTAAATTTATCGACTTAAGAAATTAAAATTCAATAGCGGGTGATCAAAAACGTTTCGTTCGAATACTGTGCAGTTCATATTTGGTATTCTAATCATTTAAATTAGTTTGAACATTTGGTTAATAATTTGATTGCCACGCTGCTCTGAGCTAGTGGCTGAATGACGAGTGCTCTGGTCTTCGGTTCAATAGTTCATGTATCCAATTCCCTCTCACACGTGAGTGTTGTAATGACTCGAAGTCCACTTTAAACTAAACGTCACTATCTGATTCCTTCTCAAGCTACAATGGCTCAACAGCTTCATGGCGAAAAGCAAAGGGAAACGTCATTTGCGTAAGGCAGTGATTGGAATGGTGACCACATTCTTCCTCCCTGTATTATTGAAGATCTGTGGTTTGGGGCATGTTAATCCATGACGTTCAAATCCTCCCGCTGGAGTTTTCAAGGACTTTTTTAAGGGATAAAAGGCATGCAAATTTCCTAGATAGGTATCAGGATTTTGAAATGGATGAGGAAGAATTTTTCACTTAAGTGTGTAGAAATTGTAATTTACAATATTTGTACGATACGGATTGAAATGAGTTCCTGATCTATTTGTATCTTGAGTCAAACCACAAGCAGCATGGAACTTTGAGCAACATTCCGAAATAATTATTTTCAATCAACATGCTTCTCTTTACACATATTCGGTGAATGTATGGTAAATTTTGTTTTTCGGGAACAAAAAGCTTGTTTTGTCAATAATTCAGTATTTTCTATGCACTCTTTGGAGCTAAACTTCCTAAAATGAAATATTTTTTGTTCTTTATAGACCCTGACAATGACATGGCAATCTCTTAAAAACTAAAATTATGTGAGATGAGAAAAATTACTTTAAAATTTTGAGTTAGGTTAGCATTGTTTGCAAATTATGAATGTGATGTGGTGCACAATATTTCTATTTTTTAGATTTGTTGATTTTCAATGATGTCATTTAAATTAATCAGTAAAATCTGTGATTATAACATTAGCGATTGCATCATTCACTTTGCGAGTAAACAGGAATTTTTTTATTGTTCCTATGGATATAAAAGCTTAATGTAATCTAGGAAGGATATTGCTATTTAGAATTCAGTTAAGATTTTATGTTTACATTCCATAACACAAAATAGGATATAAAACTCAAGTAAATTAATGTGCAATATGTATGGGAAATTTAGTGTAAATATATAGCACAGAAACATAAGAAGTGTATATGGAGCTGTCATTGGTTGTTACGAGGAATCTATTTCTTGTTCTCTACTTCAATTAAATAGAATCGCTAATTTTTTTTTTTTTTTTTTTTTTAAATAACTGTCAAGTAACGAAATCGATGCCCGAGGTCCTAAAATTCCAACGCAACTTAGACGAAAATACATTATTCTTTACGAAGATATAAATAACCTAATCTATATCAGCAACATAGCATTTATTTAGTCTAATGACGGACTTAGAAACGAACAGGCTATAAAAATAACTTTTTCTTGCGAATCCAAAATGTTTTGTTCTTATTTGAAAATATAATATCATCCACCTTTTATGCCACAACGCTCAAGTGTTTCAATTCCTTATATTGATAAATGAACAACATATAGACTGAAAAGGTATTATGACCACTATCACCCTTTGACATGAGACTATCTTGATAACATAAAAACCACGTGATGCAGTGGGAATAAAATATAAGTTGTCGCGGAGAATGTGAAGCATTATACGTTATTACGGGTATTCGTCATGAGGAAGACCAACGATCTGAGACAGTCTGACTGATTGGGATGGTCCTAAGATTCCCATCTAGTGTCTATGAAAGTGTCATGAGCTGTCGTCGAGATGTCGCTGTATGTACTTATGTCAAGTGGACGATTAGCAGATATCATTGTGTTCAATGTGATTGATTGATGCAGGATGTTATTGGCTGTCCTGCTAGGTAAATTAAGATCGGCTGCTGGCAGTGACTTTTTATGAGGCTGAATTGTAGGGTTAGAAGCACTTCCACTTTGACTTGCACTGTCAGTAGTTATTTGTTATCTGCCGCTGATCTTCTTTTACAAAGACAATAGTTTCTGATATTCTGAGTATATTTTAAAGACGCCTGAACATCCAATAAAATAGCATC
Source organism: Latrodectus geometricus (assembly GCA_026290005.1). NCBI lineage: Eukaryota > Metazoa > Arthropoda > Arachnida > Araneae > Theridiidae > Latrodectus > Latrodectus geometricus. The sequence continues at coordinate 636,333 of JAPDSC010112925.1, forward strand.
TGCTTGTATTATCACTTTCATTTGTCAACTTCGCATCGATATTCACGATGATTGTTCTACAATCTACGGTGAGCTGTTCGTTCCGAATCTTCAAGTCATCACTATCTGCTTGCTATCAAAGATTATTAGATAGCTGGCTGACTTTCACTCGTAATGACTGGAATAATGCTTCACACTCGTATGTTTATATAACATAATGGTTAAAACAAAAATTAAATAATAATTTAAAAAAATTAAATAACAATGTAAAATTGTTTAGAAATTTTAAATATAATATGTGAAAAAAATGAAGTAATTTGATTCGCTCAAATTAGGAAAGATTTTTAAGAAATTAAAAAAAATGTCTCTAATTAGATGAATATAAATCATTTAGAGAACAATTGGAGTAACAATAGAATAAGTGAAAATGGAAATCAAAGACAAAAGAGATATAATTAAGAAGAAAGAAAACAAAAGATTGAGTAACTGTAGCAATAGAAACTTGTCCTTTTACAATAGGAGACAAGCGGAAGGTCTTTTGAGTTCATTTGTGAAGACTCTAAAAGTAAACAATTCTCTGTTCCTGACGATTTCGGTAGAAATATTGTTAACAATTAAAAACAGAAAGCAAAAATTGAATACCACACTTTCTCAAGCGAAATTACAAAACATTTCAATCATAGCGTGCGGTGTAAAATGTTAGAAGAATACATATAATGATATTCTAGAAGATTATTGATAGATAAAAATTTAAGACTTGAAATTAGTATGAAATTTAAAAACATTTAAAAAAGATAACATAAATAATATTTTTTATATTGGGGAACATTTCATTATGGTTTCATTATAGTTCTTTAGGGAGATTCTTGTGAATATATTAAGATTCTTACTGTTATTTTATGTTTCGTGTTTTGCAGCCACCTGCAAGGCTGGGGAGTGGCAGTGCAGCAACGGCCTCTGCATTTCAGCCAGCGGACACTGCAACGGGCGCATCGAGTGCTACGACATGTCGGATGAGTTGGATTGCGGTCAGTTCATTCATTAGTTAAATAAGATGCTTTTTTTGGAGAAATAACATGTTTTGTAACTATCATTCCGATCTACCAGTTTCTTAGCTGAGCATACATTGGGAAAGTACGAGGAATTAATCTCCTTTAATATTTCTTAATCATGATGAGAAATTTTTTTTGACTATACTGTTCAAGATACACAATATATTCATGAAGTGTAACTGCTCACACATATATATATAAATAACCCCTTTAACAAATGTGTGAGATATATTAACCTTGTCTGTTGCGGAATTCCAAAGTGTAATTGACATTATGAGCATTGCCAAATATTGTCGAGGAATTTCTAACAGTCTCGATGATGCGTTCAGTATTTCATACAAATCAGCGATGAATATGCCTTGCCTTTCTTAGGGGGTTAAGTCTACTCGGACTCTTTAGAATGGACTCCCTTATCGATCAGACGTACTCTGGAAGTCTGGTCGTTTCATCTTTTTAAACATACTTACTTGAAATCTCTTTAATGATGATCTCTAGGTACGATTAACTACAAAATATATTTCATACATATGATTTGTATTGATTGAAATAAATTATATTGCTTTCTATTAATTAAAAATACATAATTTCATTAATAAATAAAATATTTAATAGCTATCTTTCTACACCAGATATGAAAGAGAGAATAGTTTCCAAATCCATAAAAATTACTGGCTCAGATGTCTTAATTTGAATATGCGGTTTTAGTTTATGTTTACCAGGAGTAGAATAGTAAGTAATTCAGGCGAATGAATTTGACGAATGTAAAATTTAAGAAGTGTGAATGATGACTCATCTACAAGTTTAATCATACATTCACGAAGTTTAAGAAAGAAAAATAAAGGAGAAATTGTAAAATCAACTCTCTCATTGTGTCATTCTAGTCAGATCAGTTCGTCATAGTTATTCAATATGCAATCTTCCCACATCCGTGAACGGCTAATTTTTTATTTTCAAAATAGATAACTTGTGAAGGTCCGTTACACCAATTATTAGTTTGAATATTCAATCTGCAATTGTTCGCCATTTAGGGATCATATGGGCATTAAATGTTATTATTTATTTGTACATAATTTAATATTTATTTGTTATAAATGTCATTTTATTATTTGTACATGAGCCGTAACCATGGTTAATTTCAAGAAAAGCAAATAACTTTCACAAGTTCCTTTGTTGTTTGAAAAAAAAAAAAAAAACTGTTAAACTTGATTAAAAGTATACATTCAGGCAGTCTTTGAATTAATTTTAATATGCTTTAAGTAAAAATAAAATATAGAAATGATGTAATAAAATGCTGGGAAGTACTCCATGATGATAAAAACACTTGGGTTGCCGAAACAAAACTTTGTAAAAACTTTCTGAAATCCAGATTTTCGCAGTCATAAGTACGGACTGCTAGGGAAACGCAACACATCCCATCAAAACAGAATCTTACTAAAGGAATTAAATGATATTTTTAAAAACCTTTAATAAATTATCATTCACGCTCACATTCGGAAGGACTTCCAATCACACACCTCTTAAGTTATGCGCATAAAAATGCAGCAAATGAAAGAATAAAATTGACATGAAAGAATAATATCTTTGACATGGATCATGATTGAAATAAGGATAATTTAATACCAACTATTAACGAAACAATGTATCTACAAAATTCAAATTTAGCGATTTATACGCAAATTCTATTTATGAATGAAAAAACTGCTATATCAAGACAAAATTTATTAAACATAATAGAAAAATGCAATGGAAAAAAGAAACTGTGTATTGAAAATATTTTACTGTTAGCTACAGTGTGAAGAATGCTATCATAACATTTTGTTAACTATCTTTTTATTTTCAGAATGTGGAGCTGGGAAGTTCCGTTGTGGCAACAGCACCCCCTGCTTACCGGACAGCGTGAGATGCAATGGCCACACTGACTGCTGGGATGCCAGTGATGAAGTCAACTGCACGAAAAGTAAGAATTGATTCTAGTTTGAATATTGTGTTTTACTATTAATATTTGTTTCTATTGTTTTTAGTTATGTAGGTAAAATATAATCTCCTTTTCCATTCTTCAAGTTCTTTTTATAAGGAGAAAAAATAACTAATTGCGAATATAAGTTTAATGGAATATTTGCAAATACTTGCAAGTGTTATTGAGGCTCATGTACAAGTATTTATAAAACCACTATAAATGACATTGAAGAGCCTCTAAAACTGACATATATTGTTCATATGTCAATTGTATACGTAGAGCCTCTATAACACTTGCAAGTATTTGAAATGTCACTATTGTTCATATGTCAGTTATATACGTCAGTTATAGAGGCTCTTAGTAAAATAATAATTTTTATGATGTTAATAAGGGATTTTTCATCAACTATAAGCCAACTGGATTTCAATCTTTAATTCTTATATAATTCAGTAGGTTACAATAGTCAAGGTTGTTGGATAATGGTTCAATTTGGTTTTCTTTTTTTTACTTATCAGAGCTCATTTTACTAAGAACCACAAATACTATAAACATCCACGTCCAATCTGGAATCAAATAAATGGTTTGCTGAACGGAAACCTCAAGACTGAACATTTTATAATCAGCCTGTCAATTGTCACTTTTTATACACGAGAGCTTATTCAACCCAAGTCCAACCTAAGAAAAGAGTCTAATTTAAATGAGTATTTCAACATTTTTTGATAAGCTTCTGAAACTTCAGTGCTCTATAAGAAACTGATAAAACGTATCATATAATAATTATGTACTTCCTTTTATTTGTTTAACCTCTGTCACATAAAATATTATCAAATAAAGCTTCAAAGATGTGACTGGAGTTCGAAATTTTTATCTATTGTAATCATAAATAAAGTAAAATAAAAGGTAAACATAACGTAGCAAGTAACAGCTTGTACTAGTATCATATTAATAACCTCTCTTCCATGATAAATATCTCCAACTATAGAGTCAAAGGTTTGATAGGAGCTTGATATTTCAACCTAACTGATGGCAGTAAATGTTACACATGAAAAATTAAGCATGTTTTATAATAACTAAATCATTTTTAATTTGTTTTCCATCATAAATGTTGTCATGTAAAAATTAAGGAATTCCACTGAAACTTTTTCTGCTAAAATTTCATATTTCGTTTCCACGTGATATATAAAGTATTGATCTCAACATACGATGTTTCGTATGTTGAGATCAATTATAAGTATTTGTCAACATTTCTAAGACAAATACTTTCATAATAGACTTTTCATGACTTATATTATCACTTTAAGATTTAAAGGTTCCATCAAGGCTTGATGTTTAACATCAGTATGATAGCAGAAAATGATGAACTTAACACATTTGACATTTTTCTATCATGATTGGTACCCTTACAATCTAATTGCTACCATTAATATATATATATATATATATATATATATATATATATATATATATATATATATATATATATATATATATATATTATATATATATAATAAAAATTATTCGATGATCCCATTAAAATCTTTTCTAGTAATACTTGATATTTTGTCTCTAAATGAAACGAAATCAGGAAAAGGCGATTAAAATCAATTAAGTATTGCCCTATATATATATATATATATATTTTTTCTTTTTTGTTATTTTCACAATTTATGTATAAAACCTTCTAAAGATTCAAATATGTTTCAAAGAATATCTGTTTGATATTACTTTTACCATGGCGGGACATGAATGTTATGAAAAACGTTTATTTGATGTTATTCATGCCATAGTTGTAAGGATTCAAAGATCCCAAGTGAACTGCTTGTTTGACATAATTTTTATCATAGCTTTAAAGATTCAATAATCTTATGCAATACAAAATCTATGTGGTGTTACAATGATTGTACACGACCTACTGAAGATTCAAAGATCTTTTAAGAAATATATTTTTGACATTATTCTTGCCATGACTGCTAAAGACTAGAAGATCGCATTTAAACTGTCTGTTTAATATTATTCTTATCAGGACGGTCGTGTAATGTCATATCGAAGGTACCTTATAATATGTTTATTGGGTGCTATCTTACCATAATTGCACATTACATATTATTAAAGATAAAAAACAATATAACGTAAAATTTTTGTTTGATATCATTTTTACCATGACTACTAAAGATTGAAAGATCTCGTGTAAAATATATGATTACAGCGTGCAGTGCGGAGAAATTCACCTGCAATGATGGAAGTTGCGTGGACATAGTGCTCTTCTGTGACAGGTATCCGGACTGTTCCGATGGATCTGATGAGCCGGAAGGGTGTAACGAAAGCTGCCTCCCCACCCAGAAGCAGTGCAGGAATGGCAGGTGCATCAATTTGGCGCTCTGGTGCAACGGCGTCGATGAGTGTAAAGACAATTCAGATGAAGAGGCTTGCGTCGTCAACCCTTCCAACAGAACGCCGGCCAGATGAGCGATGCCACATTCAAAATAGAATGCAAATTTTTAATTGACAGCCATTTTAAAAGGCTTGAATTTCATATTTTGAATTTGAATTCCAAATTTTCCTTCATAAAAACTTTTAATTGATTTTTGAAACAATTTTAATGATACCAAATTTTGAGAAATAATATCAATAGAATTTATTTCTGAAATTTTAATTGCTTTTATTTTTATTTAATATAATATTTTGAAGCAAATTATAATAAATTTATAATTAGTTTTAATAAACATAAAAAAATATATAATTTTAAAATAATATTTAATAAATAATATATATATATATAATATTCTTATTTTTTTAAACTTTGAATAATCGTGTTTCTTGTAGGTATTCTATTTATTAAACATTAGTGAATATTTTTTCATTTTGAAACTTACTTTTCTCTTAGGAAAAAAAATTGTGAATGCATCAAAAATTTTACAAATTATAAAGCAAATCTTATTATAAGAAAACGTTGAAGCTCATGTATGAAAATTAAGAGAAAATAGTTCACATGAATTTTGAAGTGCCAAAAACCTGTTATGGCTTCGGAGATATGTACATGCATGTTGTAAAATGAAATGACAAAATTTAATCATTTATTATATTACTAATCAATTTAAATTTCTTGAGTTCATTTAATTAAAAATAATCTTTTACGCATTCCGCACTCAATATCCTTAATAAAAAGAATAAAAATACTTTTGTTCTACTTTTAATAAAGAAATCTATAATTATTTATAAATGGAAGTAAACTATTTTTATAAGTAATAGTTAAACAGATGTTCTCCACAAGCTCACTTAATTTCTTTTTATTTAACATAACAGACATATCTCAGAAATTAGTTTGCCATTCATAGAAATAATTTTTTTTTTTTTTTGAATAAATAAAAAAACTGATTCGTTTTGAATTAGAAAATTGGCTGCCAAATGATTTGCAGAATAGAAATATTCACAAGTCTGTTCTAATTCTTGCACATTATCAATATTTACATGCATTTCTGCTGAACTTGTTCGTCTAAGATGCTTTATACTGCATATCCTGATTACTTAAAGGAAGAGTACTGCATTTAAAAAGTTTTGTTACAAATTTGTAGATATATACCAAACAAGTGAATTGTACTCAAATTATTTACCAACAAATTCAATATTCTTTTTTCTGATTCTGGTACAACAGATTAATAATTCGCATGCTAATTAAGTGAAAATTCCGATGAATTTGAAGTATTTAAATATAGAGATGTCTCATAACATGAGTTTATAGGTTAAGATTTTCTGTGAATATTGATCTATTTATCATGACTAAACGTCGATGGCATTTTTCATAAAATCTTTTAAAGTTTAATGTATTTAAAATATTATCTAATAATATTTTTAAAGAATAGATTATTTTATGAAATCCACATATTTATGTAATACAAATTTTATTGATTTTCATGTAATATCATTTTAAATTGTATGCATTCAACCAAATTAGGTAATTCAGATACGATATTTTATATTGTACAATGCTATATCATGTTAATCACATTTTTACAAGTTTGTATTTAATGTTACATGTTAAGGAGTAAAATTTCATGGATGCAGAATAAATAGTAGGGCAATTATTATTTCAATTTTATACAATTATGAGAAGCATTTAATTAAGTTAATTTCCTTTTTGTAATATTTTAACATGTATATTGTAAGTAATAATTCAAATTTTCAGTATGTTTCTTTAAAAACAGATACCGTCCCATACTTAGAAGAAGCAACATCTGAGGTTTAGTTTATAGCAAAGATCTGCTAATAACTTTGTATTTATTATTATCACTAACTGAGTTTCGAAAGAACTGTATCTGCATTTTACTCCCAGATACTCCATCTGCGATTAACATTTTAGTTTTAAACTAATAACAAAATAGTGTTTCATTCGTAAATAAAATTATCTGCAACTAACGATTAGTAGTGAAAGATTTATTTATAAATGATGATTTATTTGTGGATAAAGTGTGCTACAAAATAATATTCAATCAAGAGAGCATAAGCTGTAAGCATTGTATTTTTTCATAAAACAATCATCAAATAATATTTGTTTTACAAATAAATCTGCACCTAACGATTAGTTTTAGAAGATATATTTAATGATGATTTATTTGAAGATACAGTATTTGTGTGTGCAAAGCAATTTTTATTCAAGAGTGCAGTATTTGCAAACATCATTTTATTCATACAATAATAATAAAATAATATTTTATTCGTAAACAAAATGTCTGAAATTAATGACTCATCATTGAAATTTTATTTACAAATATGATTATTTATTCGTAGATACAATAATTACCAAACAATATTTGATTTAAATATATCTTATTTGCAAAATCTATTTTATTCGTAGAACAATTCCAAATAATGTATAATGTTTTATTCGTAATTAAAGTATCTGCAAATAACATTTTATCGAAATATATTTATTTACAAGTGATATTTTATTTATAGATACGGCATTTGTGTTCTATTTGAAGTAAAATTTCCACAAATAAAAATTTACTTCAAATTCAAAACGAAAATTAACAAATAACTAAATTTTTCAAATGAAAATTCTTTGGCATCGAATTTTCAATTTTATAAAATAATTCATTATACGTTCTTTTTATTTTACATGTTTATACGTATTTATTATTGTTTGTAAGATTTTAGTGTTTCTTTCCTTGTGTTGTATTTGATTTGTGTTCCCCCACCAATTTTAAAATACATGGAAGTGCTTCATAGCAGCAACAGAAAGTTGCCTTTGTCTGTGATAAATATAGAATGTGACGAGCCATTGAGAACACACATACACAAGTCGTAAATTAATTTTATTTATTTTTATACTTATTGTGACTATCATAATCCAAATTTAACTGTTCATGCTTTGAAATGTGATATCATTTGTATCAAATTAAGAGTAACATTATATTAAATGCTCATGATTAAGAAGATATTACTGAATAACCAGGAATGAGCTCATGACAAAAGGAAATAACATCATCGTCAGATTAAGAATAACAGTGCTGAATAACTGGGCAATGATCTCATTGGGAAAATGTGATAGCGTTGTCAATTGATTATTAAATAATTTAAAAAAATAAGCTTGCAGACAAAATAACAGCACTGCAAGAGTAAGAATAACATTACTTAATAACTAGGAGAAATAAGCCTAATGCAAAATGTGATAACATCATTGCCGGATTAAGGGTAACTTACTGAATAACCAGGTAATGATCAAATGGCTAATTTTAATAACATCACTGTTAGATTACGAATAAAAATGTAGTAATGGTCATTGTATGAGCGAAATGAAATTTTATTTCATATTCATGTATTAATAATATTTGGCTGGTAAGTTGTGTATTAGCTTGCAATATTGTGTAGCTTTATTTACAGTGATGACTTCCTTGTACAAATATTTATTTCGATTTCTTTTTAACATTTTATTAATTTTAGCTATGTGTCATTAAATATCTTTGAAATAATAAAAAATATACTTCTCTCTTTGGTGTTCTTATTTATTTCATTAGAAAATATTAATTTTGAAATCGAAACAATTATTGAAACGTAGTTGCTAGTTTAGCTTGCTGATATATAACTAAATCAGAAATGAACTGATTTTTCTACAGCTTTTTATTGTTTTAATAAGTTAATTAAACATATTTTGAATTGATGATCATCTTTTCATCATCATTAATCAATCATGCTTTTCCTTCCAATGTTTTTATATTTCTTGCTTGAAATTAGTAAATTTTATGCGAAAAAAAAATATACAATAGATTCGTATTCTTAAATCGTTACATAATCAAAATTAGCATGATAAATTGCGTAGTATTCTGCTTATTTTAGCCTCTAATAATATCTTCTAAATTATGCACAATATTTTATGATCTGCTTTATCAGAAAACAGTCGAGTTATATATTAATTTAAGCTTTGTAAATAAATAAAATTTTATTATTATAATTATTACTTTCGATTTTATTTAGTATGGTGGGCTAATAATTAATCGAGCTAGCATGAAGCCTCACCTAACTTTAATTTTGTGCAACAAAAGTTTGGTGAGGTTTCATGCTAGCTTGATTAATTGCTAGACTACCACAAAAAATTTTTTTTAAACACAAATATGTTAAACTATATTTGTTAACACTTTAGAAAACAGAAAACGATAAATGTCAGTGGCAGCGCTTAAATACACATAGAGAACTGACCAGAAATGGAATGAAGGATACGTTAGATTACAATTGATATTATATTTAATTTTTTTATATAGTAAATTGTAAATAGCATTAGTATATTTCAAATTTATACCATAAGCATTTTTTATGTCTTGAAATCATATTTACTGCATGGTTTCTTATTATGCACATTCATTTATAAAAAAAGAAAAATGAATTAGAAAAACTGTTTAAACTCACATAAAAAGCTAAAATTCATACTGTCAAATTAAAAAAAAAAATTGTTTAAGAATTATTTGGAAATGTAAACATGAGAAATTTATGTAAAAAGTGAATTCATTCTTCAAAATGACATAAGAAATTAAAGGGATTTTGTGTTCGCACTAAAACGCCACACTTTTTTTAATACTTTTACTTGAAATCAGACTTTCGATTTAATAGCACGATTATCGTTTTATTAGTTTTCTAAAACAGTAAACTTAATGAGTTAAAACAACAACTTATGATAAAATAAACAAGTAATTAAATTTTTTAGACTTAATATTTTAAAATGAAAGCGTAGGGTTCCTTAAGACACGATTAAGAGAAAAAAACTAATAATGAATTTATAATTTTTCAGATACCTGAATTGCTCAGTAAATTGAAGATACTTCATTACTTTCAATGTATTTTTCATATAATTTTTTATATTTAAAACACTGAAGCTCATAATTTGATCATAAAGAATATAATTAAAATATTTGAAATCAACCATTCATTTATTAAAAAATTGATTTGTAAGTGAAAAAGTATTTGAACTATGAAAGATGATTTAGAGACTTCAAATTAAAAGAGGCCGTTTTCACTAGAGATTTCAAAAACATTTTCAACACAAAAGCAGTTTTTTAATATCTCGGATCCAAAAATTATTCAAGTTTTCACTCATTAGATTAGAAATTAATTTCTTAGAGTGACAATAAATGAATGATGCAAAAAAGCTGAGTTCTTTTCGTTTTCCAGAATAATGAGTCCTTGAAACATTTTTTTTATGAATTTTCAAAACTTGTTTAATTTCTCAGTATTTGACATATATTTTCCGAAAATGTTTCAACTGCTATGCAAGTTTCACAAATTTTGTATTAATTATTTTAAAACAAATTGATACTTATTTTTTTAATTATGTGAATTACAGTACAATTTAATGAAAATTGTTTCAAAATTTTTGTTTGATCTTGAATTAATCTAAACATTTGTTTTATGAAGTTGTATTTTGTTGATTATTCAAAAATTGATTTTTAAATTTTAATTAATATCTAAAATACCAAAGTAATGATTACCGCAGAAACCAGAAGAATGACTATTATGTATGCATACATATATGAATCGTATATCTTTCAAAATGCTTTGTATGGTAGCTTTATCTTCCTTGTGAAAAGTATTACACTGTGAGTGAATATAGTACAAATAACTTTCGCTATAACTATACAGAATACATATTTACTAACAGAATACAATACTAACAGAATACATATTTAAAACGAATTGCTTTATAAGTCATAAGGTTGAAAATAAATTACGTGAATTCTTATTTATAGTTTAAAATGTACGATATATATTCTAAGCTAAAATTATGATAAAATCTAAAAGAAAAAAAAAATTGATACTTTTCTCTTTTTATTATGAAAAATAAATGAAATAAAATAGCTGGTTTATTAAACTCAGTTCTTTCATAGAGTGAATGTAAATTCAGAAATTCTAATTTCTGCTGTTTTTAAGAAGTTCTGATCTAAATAAACGAGCAATTTTAATGACAAACTAAATAATTGATTGGTATAAAAATGGTTTTACCTATCTGATAATCTAAAAGGAAAGTCTTTTATAGCTTTCAAAGTGCAAAAACATTGTATTTAACAGTTTTGAAACTAAAATAACTATAGTATATAATTCGAATAAGTATTATTATTTTTAATATTATTTTAAAACAATGAATAACTTCATCGCATTCAAAAACTATGAAAACTTTCTTCCTTTCACTAGCATTTTGAACAACTTGACTGCATCTGTGTTTCAGTTTCTTGAGATAAAAAAATTGAATCTGGCAATTATAGTACAATTTTGAAAAACAGTAGCACTTTGTAATTTAACACAAATTTTATTCTAAAACATTTGTGCGTATATATACTAATATATGTACCATTTTTCAAATGGGAAACATAAACGTTATTCTATAAATTTTGAACTTGCCGTAGATTTTTTTAAACATAAATATTTTTATAAGCAACAAATTAAAGAGAAATTTTGTAGAAAAAATGAGAAATCGGAAAGCAGAAAATATACTGTCAATAATCCAACATGATGGAGGCAAAAAAGCTTGAGAATAAAAGGAAAAAGTATATTTCTTCCTATAAAATTATCCGGTGGAAAATTAATGATAATCGAAAGTTTTTTTTAAAATCCTAAATAACCTTATTGCATTTAAATTTTTTTAAACTTAATGCAATAAGGTTTTTATTAAATTTAGATCTAATGCATCTAGAAAACAAATAATATATGAAAAAAATTAATTCATTTCCCAGTTAAGTCAACAAGGTTATTTATTTTAATTAAATTTAGCATTATTAGTTTATGAAGCAAGGATTGATATCGTTAATACAGTTTGTTTGATTTATTGTTTCAATTATTTTCAGGCTTGGATGAAATTTGATTCCAAGATTGTACCAATTTTGCCATAGTTGATAAATCTTTCAGTTCACTATACTGCAGAAAGTCCTACATAAATAATTTTCGATTGTTTTTTAAATTAGAAAAAAAAATTCTTCGACATAGAAACTTTCTATTTCTCTCACTAATTTATTTCAAAACACAAAGTTACATTTTCACAGGAAAAGGCATTAACTCATTTGCAAGATAATTAAAAATATAAGAAATGTAAAGATTGAGATAGTAAATGTTGATGCTAACAGATGGCACCACTACACAAAATTGTATTTTTTTTCCTATTTAAAACTAAAATTTATTAATTGAATTCAATTAATGAATTAATATTTGAAAAAACTGTGTTGACATTATTTGTCTTCCACTACAAGTTCAAAAGATGCTTTTGGGACTTGAAGGAATGAATTTAAATTTCATAAGCAATTGAAAATTTAAACAAAATATAGAGAGACTGTGAACTAATAATAGGAATTGAAAAACAAGAGAAAAATGACTCAAATTCAAGCAATAAAAGTATTACTTTAAATAATACTAATCAAGCTAATCTGTTTTTTAAATAAAAACCAACCCCTGTCTACCATAATAAAACTATTAAAGTAACTGATCAATATTCTATCCTCAATAAGGAAATTATGATTGGGCCAATTGCTATGATTCCATTATCATGTTTTATTCAAAAAATACATATGCTCCTACAAACATCTCCATCAAACAAAATTTAAATATTAATAAAGTTTTTGAAAATATCTCTATTTGTAATATACTCAAATATACATAACTGTAAAAATCAGAGGTCTTTAATATTGATTGTCAAGCTATGGATGTTGTTATCCTTGAAAGACATTAGTAATAGTCTCCAAAGAAATCAATAATATGTATATGCACAAAGGAAATAATTCTAATAACGGCCATACTGACACAGGTATGGACACAAAAAGGAATAAATAATAAAACACCAATACTTATGGTGAATTATTTTTTTCTGGTGACCATATTTGGGATATTAAGAGGATGCCGGTGTCATCTGTGGAGTCTATTGAAGTACAATATCGGTCCAAGATATTCCTTTGCGACACTGTAATTGTTTTTGATATAGAGGATTTATAATTCTGATTTTGAATTTTCAATTGCTTAAGTACTTCCTGAGGAAGATGATATCTTTGTTTATTTTGAGGTTTATTAGTTTATATAGGAGGTTTTGGTGCCAAACTTTATCAAAAACCTGTGACATGTTAATAGTGAAACTGATTGGTTGTTTTTATTGCTAATGCTAACAAATTCGTAGTAATTGCTTGGTAGTTGATAAGTTTTTTCGGAATCCGCATTACTTGTTTGGTTATTTGGTTTTTGTTGCTCAAGGTCCAAAAAAGGATGTTGCACCCAAAATTTAGATTTTATGTAATAATGATTTCTTCAAAAGCCAAACCATATTAAAATATCAATAAAAAATGAAAAATTTTATATAATTAAAATCTCAAAGAGTCAATAAAATAGAACAAATAACTTTTTAGCATCTCACATCAGACATTAGAACTGCTGGCAGGAATGGACTGGATGTAGATTTTGAAGCTGTATCAGCTCTCTCATTGCCATCGAGACTACTACGAGACTTGGAATCCAACAGAAAATAACCCCTTACCAGTAAAGGAATCTAATGTTCGGAAAATTCTAAACACAACGGGATAGCATTCAAAATTAATGTTGTAGAGCTTCCAAAACGCTCAAGCTGCCAGTGTACATACAGTATTAAAAGTAATCACTTGTATGCATCTTCTTATAAATAGCTGCAGCCTCAGCAGTGAAAATGGAACAGGACAAATGGAGATTGTAGTTAAGTTCTATTATTAGCACAACCAACATGCCCTGCTGATTTTGATCTATTCGGGAAAACTGGTGTATGCATGGTATACTGACAGTGATGTGATTTGTGTCAGATTTTCTATAGTGAGCAAAAGGATCGATGATTTTTAACTATGGATCATACCAAGGTGGATGTGATAAAAATTCCGTTTTGTCGAAACGGACATCACTTATATCAGACTATAACAGACTTAATTTGATTCGAGTGAGAAAAAAAAATCAGATGCAATAAGAACGAGTATCATGCAGTCTCATAAGTACATGTGCAGTAGTCACGAAACGTAATAGATGATGAGAGTCAGACATGTTTTTAGCATAATAATTGAGAGATTGCTGCATCCCTTTAAGCTCTAAAGGTATTTGTTGGCAAATTGCATATAGACTCTGGTGATGTGAGGAATGCGCCTGAATATATTCTCAAAGCAGAGTGATGAACAGTGTTCAATTTGAATTGAGCTGAAGACCTAGAAAATCTATATACGACACACCCGTAGGGATTACGAGATAAAATCAGTGACTACTAGACTCGAAGAAGTGATTCGGGGTCAGCACCCCAAGATGTATTAAAAGGCACCTTGAGGATATTAAGCTATCACTCGCACTTCTTCCGTAAGTTAAAAGCATGTGCAAGAAAATTTAACTTTCGCTCAAATATTATATTCCCAGAAGGTAGGATCATTATAAAGGCTGATCTTGCAGAAATGGAAACAAGTACTCTTGGTGGAAATAAAGTATGTTCATTCTCAGCACTCCATGCAGCAAGTTTATTAACAGTTATTTGTAATTGCCTCTCAGTTAAGCGAATGTTTGACCCTTGGGAAGATATTTGCAGGTTATCCACAGAAAGCATGTCATATACAGGACGTGAGATTTTATGAAGAATGTTATAGATAAGTTAAAACAGTGAACACTTAAAATAGAACCTTGGGGGTATACCCTCGGCATAAATAAAAGTATTGGAGCAAACGGACCAATACGAACTTTAAAAAATATGGGAGTAAAATACATTTCATATGATTATTGGAAGATTACCCAGAAAACCAATATCATATGATGAACGGAGAATTCCATTACCTGATATACGGTCATGTGCTTTCTTTATAACGAAGAAAAAAAAATGGAAACTAAAAAACATGACTATTTCTCTGCACGAAAATGTTGTGAACTTGGGTTTCCAGATATATTATGTTATCTGAGAGTATATCTTCTACTACGGAAAATTACTCTGAATTTTTGCTCCATGACATGAGATGAGCATTTACCATAAGTTCGAGTCTTACATAAGCAGCTCGGCAGGGCTATTGTTCGACAGTTTAAAAGATTTGAATGATCCTTACTAGGCTGTCCTGATCCCACTGAACAAAACAAAAAAGTTCGATAGGGAGTCTGGACTTAAATGTTGAAGCATGAGATAACTGATTCCATCAGGTCCATGACTGGTATTTTTGGCATGCTGTAATGCTCAATTTCAACATTCGAAATTCGCAGTCGCAAGGTAAAGTTTAACCGAGATGACGAATTAGTGTTCATCCATGAAAATTCTTTGCTCATAAGAAAAAAATCTAAAGAAGTTTACAAAATTCTTAGCTGAGCTTGAGTTGTTAGCAAAAGTTTCACCAAGGTTGTTTGAGATGTCTGTAGAAGAAGAGTGTACAGTTTTAAAGCTCCGATTTTTAAGATGGAAATTGTAAACTTCTTATAAATTTCATTGGCTGCTCATACCCTTCTCCACAACTGCTTATTTGATATGGAAGAAGTTATTGAAGATACGAGTCAAAACTAGAATTCCTTCTGACTTCGGTGACGAGCTGTGCTCAAATAATAATGCTTTTGATCTCTTTAAAGATCTTTAAAGAATAATAATGCTTTTGATCTCTAAATAATGCTTTTGATCTCTTTAAAGCAAATGGATCCTTCTCCCTGTAGGGTAACCCCCATAGCTTTGTTTCTTATGAATATTTTGGCATATATCATTCCACCATGGCTATGTGTGGTATAGAGGAACACTTTTGTAATCGTGAGCATTCTTTTTTAAAAAGATCTCTTGCACATTTAACACATTTGGGACTGTGGCTGACATCCATGTGGCTATGGTAAAATTTTTGGCCTCAGTGACATTGGGGGATACCTGGGCTGCATTTATTATTTTTGACTTTGATGAGTAATCTGATAATATTTTGAATTTCATAAACTTCGTTAGCTAAAACTGTTTGAGTAGAGTGATTAAGAATAGAGGAATTTTTAGGATATTTGTATTTGTATAACATTAGGGGCAATAATTCCATAATCATCGTTAAGTGATAGCATTGTTTTTTGAAGATCTGTATCAATAAGTTAGTTTCTAAAAACAACTCTGATTTTTTTTTTCTTTCTTAAATTAAGCAGAATGTATGTATAACATTTGATGTTCAAATTTTTTAAGAGATTTGTAACTGATCCAAGAGTGATGGATGGAAGAGTAATTTTAAATTCATAGGCAGAGAATTTTCCAGTGTAGGTTTTAATGTTTGTTTCTGGAAATTTGACCGTGAGATTGTTGCGTCTCGAACTATAATAGGAAGAATCTTGCTTGATTTTGTAGCAGGACGTGAAAAGGATTCTTCATTATTTTATGTGGGCTTGGAATTTAAATCTAATATTATAATTTAAGTATATATAGGTGTGTACATTTTGAAAAAAAAAGATTTCGAAATTTCAACAGTTTAGGGTGAGGTCTTTTACTTCGGTTTCAACATCAGCCTGAAGCTTGCGAGCTGAGTTTAAGATTTTTGAGGGAGTTTTTATGATTTTTGAGGGAACTATTATTTTAACTTTATTAGGCTTGTTCAATTTATTTTCTATGTTTTTTTCCTTGGTTTTCTGTTGGGAGAAGTCATTTCTCCTGGTTTTTCCTCTTTCGATTCAAATGGTAGTGAAAAGGTGGTATTTTTGTTGAACAAGGAATTTGTTTAATTTCCTTTGTTGTTTACTGTCTTGATGCCTGCAATACTGTTCCTGGTAGAGCAACTATTCCGTACCAATGAAGCGCCGTTGCAGCAACACCATCGTTATATGCAAAAAAAAAAAAAAAAAAAAAAAAAAAAAAACTGTGAGTTGATTTAAAGCACTTGATTTGAGAAGATGTAAAATGACTGAGAAGAATCAGTTACATAAAATAAAGAGCTTTTAAATTTTAGAGTTTTATATAGTCCATGGAATTTTTCTGAGTTATTGGCATCAACGGCCACCATAGACCATTTCATAGACCTAGACCTGTCTTGAGGATAAAATCCTAAGGAAATTATTAAATTGTACCTTTTTTTAAGCATAAGTCTATGTATAAATTTATTTTCCTAACCCACACCTCCTAATCAAATGCCAGAGCCACAAATATGTGCTTATTTTTTTCTTTCCTTCTGCATATATCATTTAATCATAATTAATTTTCATCTTCACCAATAGCTACCGCATTTAATGAGGTTATTTTAATCATTTTTTTTACATTCCCCATGCAAATTATATTTATCAGGATAAGTTAATAATTAGGATTTTTTGTTTCAAAAATCCACTTATGAACGCTACAATTAAATGCAGTGAAACCCTGTCATAAAAGAAGTCAACAGCCCCAATGGCTGCACATCTCATCCCCAAAATTTGACCCATTTCATTTCTTTCATGCAATATTAAACAATAATTTCATCAGCCATATATAAATACCCGAGGAACTTGTTGAAAGTTTTTATGATATGTTAAGCTAATATATACTCTGCCTCGTATTAAACGAACTGTATGGTTACGTGAAAAAAAAAAAAAAGTATTTCACAAATGCTATTTATTTTCTGCAGGACTGAAAAATGAAAATTTGTCTTTGATTCAGGTTTATTCGTTTCCTTATGATTTTAGCTACTCTTAAATGATTTCAATGTTTTGAAGATATGCTTATAATATTAATGATGTTAAGAAATGTAAATAATATAGAAAATTTGTAAAGTATCTTAATTTGTAAATTTATTGATAAGAGCCAGAATGTTTTTTCTTACTCCCTCGACAACTGGTTTTTTTTTAGTTTGCACAGATATGTTTTATTCTGAGTGATGTTGGTGATAGACGTAAATTGCTTCGCCAACTCCTTTTATTCATTCTCTCACGAGGGAGAGAAAAGAAACAAACACAGAGAATCCTGTGGCTGCCTCGCACAATTCTGGTCATCATGCCTGGGACAAACACTAAGATCTCAACTGGAATAATCCACTGAAAAGTTATCTTATGTAATATCTCTTATTGTGGCTAATGCTATCAATTTTTATGGCTTCACTGTTATATGCCATTATTTTGTCACTGTTTAATAGAATTTGCATTTGATTACAAGAAAAATGTGATTTATTTATGAATTTGGGAGTTTTTACTTTCATTTTTCGTAACATATTGAACGTGTTTGCTATATTAAGTAGTCCTTTTCTGCCTTATTTTCACTTCCACGGACTCTAAGATTGGTTAATAGAACTTTATTACACAGTTAGTTTATATTGTTAAAATTCATCCATGATAAATGTTTCCAAAGATTATTTAACTTGTTTCCTTCTATTGTTCGTATTGTTATTCTTTTTCAGTCCTTATAACGTTTCTTTACAAATTTTCATTGTCATTTGAAGGTTCTGTGACATTTACTTAGATATTTTCAATACTTCTATTCTTTGATGCATCCATTCCTTTAAATATTGCCATCTCTCCAAATTTATATTAGCTTGTGGAAAAGCTTTAAGCTGTTGCAATTCAAGACATTGCAACTTGAAAGAAACAGTGGCTTGAAAGAACTGCAAATAAAGTATTTATCTAACATACAGTTTATCTTCATATCTAGATCTTTCTGTCCTTATTGCCACGAAGAAGTCGTAACAGTATTTATTTTTTCATCATAGCAAGGGATTTCTTACATACAAATATTACGTATGTTATATAAATGTTTTAATAAATATTCTATAAACTCTGGATTTTAATAAGGAACAAAACTATATAATTATCTACTAAATAAATAGATGAATAATGAAGTATGAGGAACATTTTATAGCATGAGTTTGATTTTAATATCACAGGTAAAGATAAAATATTAACATTAGATTTTATCTACACCCGTGATATTAAAATCAAACTCACTCTTTTATATTCTTTTCATTGCTCATCATTCTTTTTATTACCGTAGCTATTGTAAGAAATGTTATTCAAAATACATGGTCAGTATCCATGAGTTAACTTTATTCCTTTTTATTTCAAAATCAATAATTGAATTATTTTTATCAATACAGAATAAAAAAATTTCATTTTATAAAATGAGAAATTAAAACACACAAAAGTAAGTTTTAAGTAAGAAAATAAATACTCACTGATTTCAAAATATCTCCAATTTAAGTCTAATATTTGACTTAAAATAGAGATATTTTAAATTTTTACCTTAATTTTTAAAGAAAAAAAATGATTTTAAGACTTTAGTCTTAAAAAAATCATAATCTTTTGTTCAGAATATGGATTTCTAAAGATAACAAAATTTCAGTTATTTATTTTATTAATTTATTTTAATAAGAAACAATTAAAGAAGAAGAAGACAAGAAAATATTAAAGCTTTAATAAGAAAGAAATTAAAATAATCGATAGCAGTAAACTTGTAATAAAAATAATATGTTATTTACCATTTATGAAAAAAAAATTTTAAATGAATTAATTCCAAAAATTCATGCATATATAATTTGATGTATATAATAAGTTTTTGAATGCATTTTGATGCATTCAACACAAAATTTAATAATTGATATTAATCTTTATTAATGTATTTATAATATTTTAAAGTTATAAAAGAGTTAAATATTATCCAGGGAAAAAAAAAGGAACATTATTGTATAGGAAGCCTTATCTTATCACGTTAAACTCTTCAGAAATCGATCGTATAACTATTCTATATTTCCAGATAAATTTTGTTCACAATATTGCACGTATTCTTAATGATGTCATTTTCAGGTAATCTTGAATTATATATATAATTTTGTTTCAATTTTATTCTTAACTTTTTTATATTATTATTATCATCATCAGTTCTTTATGATTGTTTAATATTACGTATCATTTCCCCATTTATATCTTTGGAATATTTCTATGCAATAACAGCATAGATTGATTCCTTAAATAGAATTACAATAGTGTTAATTAGTTTTAAGAAACACTATTATACTAAGGATGTGTTTTTACCATACAAGTTATATATGTGGAAGTTCTTACTAAAAATTAATATCCCACAGGGATATATTAATTCAGCTTTTTTCAAATTATGAAAATTCAAGAATTATGAGCAAAAAATAAATTCTAATAGAGGTGAAGGGCGGACATTTTCGTTTCTCAAACCAACGGATTTTTCGCTATCTGCCAGTTTTTGTAAATATTTATGAGATTTGGAAAGAGAAAGATCATTGAAAACAGTTATGACCATCGTATAACGGGTTTCTTAAAATTTATTTTAGCTGTGGAATATCACTAATGTCAATTAATGGTTTAAAATGTTTTATTGATGATTTTATATGTAATTTTGACTAAAAATCATGAGCAAACTTTATTGTTAGAAGGAATTCGTTTATCACTTACTATAGAGTATTTCATTTCCTTCACTCTTTGAAAAAGGATTTATTTTAAATCAATTGATAATGTTGCTTATGGTTTTAATGTGATCACTTCTTCAGCAAATTTTGAAACTCTCAAAATTTGAAGAGTAGTAAATAGTTTTTTTTTTTTTTTTTTTTCCTTCTAAAACTTTTGTGGTGGGTCATTGGAATATTGTTTACATTCACATATTCATTGATTTTGCTAAAATTATTATCACCTATCTTTCCTAGACATAGGATGTAGTAACTTTGAAAGGTCATTTGAACACATAACGCAGCTCCATTGAAGTATGCTCCAATTATCAGAAATACAAGCTCAATCTCAATATTAATTCCATATGAATAGATTAATGGGATTGTGTCTGCCAACTGCGCCATCTAGCGGAGTTATTGTCCCACAAACAGAGGCTGAATCAATTGATTTGTGAATTGGATAACATACAAAAGGATCTTTTTAGAAAGAATATCTTTTTCAAATTTAATGAAAAAAAATATCTGCCAATATAAAACATGCATTTTAAATGAACTCTTTGGCCCTATTCACATAATATTAATTGAAAGATAATTTTAATTTGATATACTTGAAATGTATTAACAATGCCTTTTACAGCAAAAATAAAATACTTTCCTATTAATGGAGTATTTCAACAGTCTAATATTTCTATACTGCTAACTTAAATTGAACAATCAATTATATGTATATATTATTTATCTGTTTAAGAAGTTTTGTCGTTTTTTGAGTAAGGGTGCCACAAGTCTTATGAACGTATTTTCTTATTTTTCTGTATATATACACTAGTTCCCAAAATTGAGGTAAAATCACAAAAATAGTGATAACTCTCCCCAAAATAAACCAATCTTAATGAAATTTGAACAGGTTAGTGAGTAAAAAGATCTGAACAATATGACATTATGCAAAAAAGTGGTGCAGCAGTTCGGAATACCTCCTTTTCGAGGAGCATAAAATTGATGTCTCAGAGAAAGGCGGCAATTATCACTGCGTGTTTGAGATTAGAAATCTGTTATAGTGAAATTGTAACGATGGCCAGGCATCGTTTGACCGAAAAATTTCGATGGTGAGCTATTGAGAGATTAGTGGTGAGACAAAGTCAGATAGGAATGGCTAGATAGTTGAATGTGAGTCTGTTTATAATTCATAAACTTAGGTAACAATTTTTAACCATGGATTCAGCATCCAGAGGTTCAAACAAGGACTGTTACGAGCTACCACGAGTGTCGATAACAGATATGAATAATTAAGCACACTAAGGATAGAATAGCAACTCCGGCTGAACTCAAATATTCCCTCTCTGCAAATTCCGGAAATTGGTATCCAGATCAACACTGGCGTCGAAGTCTTCAAGAAATCGTTCTTTATGCAAGGTGACCTGTCATTTGCGTTCCTCTCACGTTACGCCCAAGGCAGGAACGTTTCCCATGGGTACCAGAAAGTAGTGAATTCGAATCCTGGCTTATCTGAAGATCCATCGTGTTCACTAATGGCAATTAGGGTACGTAAAATATGTCGTGATCGAAATGTTTTACATGTTCTCATTCCAAATTATTACCTCTGGAGGTGTTAAGAGCTAGACCTTCTCTGGTTTCCTACCTCTGAATTGGAAGATCCAGATGGTGCTGTCATCTATGAGCGGAAGTCATACTTCCACTCTCGTAGGAGAGGGGTAGCTGTGTCCAAGAAAGGAAGGTGCTCTATCTGATTTCATTAACCCAGTCCATGACGGGCGGGCTTAAATTTGTCAAGTGTCATAAGTAACAACAACAAGACCCTCAAGACACACAAACAAATTTTAATTTTTTTTATTTTTTATTCTTAATTGTTCCCCTAAAATCTAACACTTCTATGAAGCAACCAATGCAAAATTAATGGCATTATGCTGCTATTTATTGACTCCGCCAACGGAGGATGCAATAGATGTTTCATATATATTTTTTGATGCTTTCTAAGCTCTTTGTTTTTAATATGTAAACTAGACAAATATTTATCCTTTTATTCAAGAGCTTTTAATTTCGCATCGTGTTTTGTAAATTATTATCGTGTTTACTTTCGCTATATTTTAAATGTATGAATTTAAACTTTTGAAAAAAATTGCTCTTTCACAATTTTTATCATACAATTAGTTATTTACATAATGAGAATGTTGACTTAAATTTAATGAAGGTGATTTATTCATTTTAGTTTAGAATTACGCAGTGAAAAATAAAATTCTTAAACCAAATCAGTTTTTATTTACTTTTTATTGTCTCCATGGTTATGTAAAAATTATGATTTTAATGTAAATAAAATGTTTGTATTTTTTTCCTTTATTTTGTATTAAATATTACATATTTTACATTAAAAATTATAAAATTTAAACTTTTGGTAAAACAGTTTTATATTTTTGGTTTTTAATGAATTTTTGTTACTTTATGCTTTAATATAGAATGGTTATTATCTACTTAAACATTCTTATAACAGTTTTAATTGCAAAGCTACTTCATTTGTCCATAAATTGTATAAGGTTCTTGAAATTAAAACAAGATATGTAATTAACGTAATTTTTATTTTAGGGAAAAAAAAAACTAGTTTATTTATTACCTTAAAATATAAACAAATAAATGTCTTTTATAAAAAAAAATTGCTATTTATTATTAACATCAACAAATATTACAATGATTGTATCGTTAATGTTTAATGATAGAAAAAATAATAAATTTTAAATGTTGATGTTATATTTTTAATTAATTCTATATTTTCTAAGCAAATCTACAAAAAATCTTTTTGTATTAAATTGATAAATTCACCCACATTACAATTATTCACAAACTATTAACTATTTAATTATAAATTTTTTTATATAAAATATTTTACTAAATTCAATCAAAAAATGAAGATGATTGGGTTAAAAAATAGAAATTATTTCATTATCTTATCTAATTTTATATTTTAATTAACGTTGGAAATGTTTGTAAATGAGTAATTTGAAAATTTATGCAGAAATATATAAATTCAAGAAATAAATGTAAGTAACAAAAGGATTTTTTAATTCAATGAAAAATATTTATTAAAATTCATAAGTGTGAAATTTTTCACAGAAAAACTGACAGAAATTAATCTATAGTTCTCTGCCTCTTACTAGAAGCATTGTAAGAGAAAATATAAAATTGCAACTGTAGCTTAAATTAAAAAAAACAATTTTTTATTAACATTTAAGAGAATGTTTATTTATAAATATAGAGACTTAGTTATATATTAATTTATTTTATTCAATTATGTAAATTATTACTTATAATTATTTGTTTTAATTAATACAATTTTTCTTCCAAATAATTATAAAATTTATTACATATTTGTAACTATAATTATATTTCAGTCCAATAGATAACAGCTCAAAATATACAATTGCAGACTTTATTCGATAAAATGTTTATCGCTGTAGCATCAAGTGATATATGTACTCACTAAAAGATTATTTCAAAAACAGCGCTTTATTCCAAGAATGGTTTAACGCCTTCACTAAATCAACACCCAATAATTATGGCAAAGTTATTAATGAAAATAAAAATACATTCACAAAAATATAATATTTGGAAAATAAGACTGGTAGCTAGTTTTTGTCGCCAATTTTATTATTATTTATAAAAACGTGCATTTTAAATTTACAATGAACTATCAAAATGTGCAAATTTGACAAAAAATCCATTTTTCTTTCATATTTTATAAAAAAATCGTTCTCTATATAATGCACATAAATTTCAATTCAGATAATTTTAGACAAGTTACTAGTGTATTAATAAGTTGAACAATGTGGCACGCCCCTTTTCGGGTCTGCTCGGTAAGGTAAACAAGTAACACGAGGACAAGGGATTTGAATAACTACTAATTTCCAATGAAATTATGTATTTCCTAAAGTAATTAGTTTCGAATATCACATTTTGGATTTAATTTGTTTTTCCCAATAAAAAATAAGATATTGATTTTTATAACGCACGCCTTGCGCCATTAAACCCAACCAACCAACTTTATAACACACGATACAAAATTTACAGTACATGTACACAGTAACTTACGTTACAACTTCTATTGTTAAGTGAAACATTACAAACTGAAATTGTAGTAAGCAAACGCGACCTGGCCAATAAACTCTCACATAACATGCACGATAACTATATACATAGTTTGCCATTGTTATATTTATCTGTAAGAAATAATCTGCAAGATAGAAATCATTTTACACTCGTCAGCTCTGAGATTGAGATATAGTTAGCGACAACGTCTACTTACTTATGTAGTAGGGCAGATTGGAGATTATTCACACAGTTGTTGATAATTCCGGAATATTTGTTGTTTCTAATGGCGGGCACCCTTGAGCAAGTACATATACATTAGCCCATTAGCCGCAACAAGGCCGGAAACTGATACTCATTTTATCGTTACACGGTTAGCACCTGTGAACCGAGTCACGGAGGTACGAGTAGTATCGCCCACGCCACGCCACCACGAACCCGTTTATGGGGCGGGCCACATTCATCCATCATCTGAGGAAAGGACAAGAAACACAGAGAGAGAAAAAGAAAGTACATCCATGCCCGAGACGGGACTCGAACCCAGGTCCTCCCCATCCGTAGTCAGTTACGCTAACCACAAAACAGGTTGGGTGGCTAATTCCGGGATATTGAAGATGCAATTTACAAAGTCCTGAACAGTTACTGAAACAGTTATCAGCGCAGATGACACAGAACTTCCTCTATACAACACTAGCGTTAAAAACTTTGATGAATATCAAAACACCTAAAAGAAATAGAATAAGTTATAAAGGTAATTTCAGAGAAACCCCACCACAGACATTTCCCTTAAAGAGAAGGAAAGCATTTGCTACAACAATGTAACTTTTCCCAAGAATTCCACTGAAGGTGAGGGTAAAAATGCTTATTGTTTATAATTTAAATTTTTAAAAATTATATACTATTTATCATAATTGCTAAGCCTTACGTATACTAAGGTGTAATGTTCTTATGTTAAGAAGTTAATATTAAGGTGTAATGATAGTTTGAAAAGCACTTGTATTGTTCTAATAATGTGTTTTGAAACTAAATAAAGATTTCTTAATTTGTCTATAGTTATTATATTGTATAATGTCTTTTCACTAGTTAAATAGCAATATTCAGGCTGACTAATTTCATGTATCATTTTCATTTTACAATTTATGAATTTAGAAATTTTCAGTTTTAAAGATTTTACTTTAAAATGTTATGAAAGATCATTAGTTAATCACATAGCACCTCCGAATTTATGAGAATATTTTTTTAAAATATGAATTAATTCAATGCATTATGATTGTAGGAACTAAACACAGCTAAAATTAAAAAAGAATGTTAAATAATTCAATCCTAAATTTGAATATGTGATTAGAATATTAATAGAAGAGTTTTATCTAACAAGTCATTAAATTACTCAATCTTCATTAAGAAGGGAAAATTTAATAGCACAACTGATTTCATTTAATAACAAATTTTAATGATACAATTGACTGTGGAATCATTCGAGTGGAAACTATTGTTAATAATGTCTCCAATTAAGACATTAATCAGTAGCAAATGTAAAAGTATGAACGATTTTCTAATAATAAATTTCTATGCAGTAAGTGTTGAAATATTAATAGAAAACAAAGAAAATTCTCATATAATAAAAATACTCTTTAGAATTTATAGTAATTACTTCATAATTCAAAGAAAATATATAAGAAAAAAATAGTGTAGTAAGTAATATATATATATATATATATAATTGAATCTATATAAATAATGTGTGTTTGTCTATACTCGATAGATTCAAAAACCATATATCCAATCGCAATAAAAACTTGGCAAATTATAGGTATATCCCTAGGAAGGTTTTTAAAAATTTTTTTTAAAATCAGAGTTGGGGTTCTAGGCGCTCCAAACAAATATCCTAAAAATATCAAAATAATATTTAATTAGTAATAATTATTAAAAGTGTGACTATGAATAAATTGAAAAACTAAATTTTTACCCATAAAATTTACTCATAGAATTTACTGTTATAAAACAAATTAAATTACAAAAAAATAACATACCCATAGTAACAATTGTAATAAAAGTAAAAATCTAAGTCACAAGGTAAGTAAAATATTGAATCATTCTATTTATATTTTTCAATTACTGTTTGAATATTACAAGTTATATTAAAATTTAAAATATTTTAAATACATAAATTGTGTTTCCTTTAAGATTTCATCAACAAATTAATTTAAATTACAAAAACAGCATTAAAATGCGTTTGACGTTTGATTTTTCGTCAGCAAATTCTAATAAATACAAAATTGTAGCCAAAACACTTTTGAAATTATCAATACGAAAATAAATTATTAATGAATAAATAAAAATATTATTGATTTCCAGTTGAAGAAAATAATTGGAAATACGTTTTTATTTAACCTCACAGTTATGCCCCCAAAGCAAAGTGCCATTGGTCGATCTACAAATCAAGCAAAAAGGAGAAGAAAAGAACGAGCTACAGAAACAAGTGAGCAGAGACAAGCTAGGAAAGGAAGACATCGAGATCACACTGCTCTTGCACGATCATTAGAAACGAGTGAACAGAGGCAAGCGAGGTAGCAAAGGAATCAAATTCACAGACAAGACAAACGATACATACTGGTTTGAATTTATGTGGTTTCAATTACAATCCCCAGTTACACTAAAATTACAATCTTCATGCAAGGGTAATTATTGGATAAATGTGTAAGTATTGTGATGCTCAAAAATTTAAAAATGGAACACCAAGTATATGCTGTACAGAAGGAAAAGTAAAGTTACAAGACTTGCATGTTCACCACCTGAACCATTATTAACTTTAGTAACGGGTGAAACAAGTCAATCAAAAGAAGTTTTGAAAAATATACACAAGTACAATTCATGTTTCCAAATGACATCATTCGGAACAAAGAATACTGTTAGCGCAAATTATATGCCAACATTTAAAGTACAAAACCGAATTTATCACCATGCTGGATCACTACTACCCTTGCCAAATGCTGATCACAAATATCTTCAGATATATTTTATGGGAAATACTGACAAACAAATCAACATATGGTGTCAACTGAATATGAGTACTAAAAGCGAGATTGTATGAGTACTGTAGATCAATTATAAAATTTATTTGAATAAATAATGAATTAATTAAACTAATTAAAACCACCATTGAACAAATGCCATCTGACGATTACAAAGTAATAATAAAGACAGATTAAACACCTATATTGGTCAACATCGAAAACAATTCAAGGCACCAACGATCGATGAAGTGTCATAGTTGGGGAAAAATTTAATTCTCGCGATATAATTTTTCATCGTAGAAATGGTGACGTTCAACAAATATTAGAAACGCATCGTTCATATGATGCATTACAATATCACCTTCTATTTTGACAAGGATATCATTTTAATATTTATATGAGAAATCCTACAAGTAATGTGGACATTAATAAACAGATCAGTGCTATGAATTATTATGCATATCGAACGATGATTCGTGAGAATCATATATTAAAATGCAGACAATTATTTCATCAATATATTGTTGACGCAAAAATAGAAAAACTCCTCTACATAAGACTAAATCAAGTGAAATTGTATTCGGAATCCTTTTACGTGATGCAGTTGTAAATGATGGCAAAAATGGTCATTTTACTATCCACATTTACAGGAAGACACATACATGAATATGCACAAGATGCAATAATGTATGTTTGGGCATATGGTCGTCATCACACTTACATGCAACCCAGCATGGGATGGAATAAAGGAGCTTTCATTAATCCCATCAAATCATCATGATATTTATACAAGTGTATTTAAACAAAAATCATTAATAGATTTTCTGTCAAACATCATGTATTTGAGAGACACGCTGTTGGATGTATTCCATTGAATGGCATAAAAGAGGTTTACCACATATTTTAATATGGATGATGGAAAAGATAGCACCGAACAGAATTGATGGAACACCAGTTACTAATTGCCAGGGTAGTTAAAACGTAGAAAATAAAATCCATATATTTGGATTTCCAAAAATTGAACAGTTCAAACAAAAATGAATAAAAACAATCCCTGGACAAAATCTTAATGGAACTAAAAATACAAAGGTAATTTATTATAAGGAACTTTCATAACTTAGAAATATGTCTATTAACATTTCTTAAACAAGAGATGTAAAAGCTGTCATTGTAATGCTGTTATTGATTATTTATGCTATTATTACTATTAATGACTATAGTAGCATGTTAAAACATTTAAAATTTAATAGTATTAATTCTTAAATGATGTAATATAATAAGATTTCTGATATAAATATTATATAAATATAATATATATAAATATTATATAAATATTATATAAATATAATATTAATATCAGATATATTTATTATATAATATTTAATAAAATATTATTTATGTATTTAGATCATACTCATTTTGATGCATTTCGTATTTCAGGTTTGTGCAAATTATTCTGCTGAAGGGGATATTGGATTAGTCACATCATTTTATAGTGACGAAACTGGTGAAAAAAAATTAACAGCGAAATTAAAGAAACCGAGATTGAAGGTAGGCGAGTGCCTTCATATTTGTCTTCCAGCATTCAAAGTATGCGTCCTGACGAAAGAAAATGGTTGTAGGAGGAACAACACATTAACAGTATTTCAAGTAAAGAATGTTATGATAAGGAGTTTGGATTTGTAAATTTTTTTCAGTTAAAAAATTGCTTAGATTCGATTGAAATTCCTGCATATTGGAGTAAAATTGAAAAAGTAAATCACATTGTGTTTTTTAAGTATTGATTTAAGTAATACTAATATTACATATCTCATAGTAGTCGATGACAAGTTAAATCTTTCAATTTCTAAAAAATCGCAGAATATTTTAAAGTACAAAGAAGCAAAGTTACCCCTAAAAGTAAATAATTTTAATGAGATTCTTTCTATTTTTTAAATCATTTTGAATAAAAATCTGTAAACGATAATAATATAATTAATTTGGATATAGCTATACAAATTTTACAAAACTGCATAAATCTTAAATAAAGATTAAAAATTTAATTGAATTTTTCATTTTGAACACTTATTAATCTTTTAAAATTACCACCTGTAAAATACCGTTATTCTTCCACCATGTTATTTTTCTTCTCTTTTATTTCACATATCACCCCAAGCTTATAAAATTATCAGAAATTCCAGTAATTTGATTTCGCCGGATCATTCTTAGATACTCTTCTGATAATTCAAACTCGGCCACAAGTGCAAATGTTAAGGTAATATTTCATCATTTTTGAAAGACGTGATTTCTATTTTCCCAGTGAATCGTATTATAGCTGTGGTGAGTTGTTTGTTTTAACTAAAAAGAAAATTTTAGGTTTAGAAGGTACAGGCCTTAAAGTTATGGAAATAGTGGCTGACAATAATTCAATAAACCGTAAAGCTATATCTAATTTCAATGACCCACTTAATTTTCAAGTTCAATATAAACACCCTGAAGATCCATCAAAGTCATTTTTTTATGTAATTGACTCAGTGCATCTTATGAAATCTGTAAAAAACACTGGATCAACAAAAAAAATGGGGGGGGGGGGTATGTATTATCCTGTATTTGGGAAAGAAAAGGATTTTCAAACTGCTACTTTCACCATTTTACGAAAGATATGTGATATTGAATCCTTGCAATTATTAACGTTTGGCTTTGATTTGACACGAAATGCTTTTTGGCCCCCGAATTTAGAACGCCAGAAAGTTAACCTGGCTCTAAAAACTTTCAATAGATATTTGATTTAGTGCTTAAAAGAATTAAGAGAAAAGAAACATAACCTTGTGCACATTACAATGAAACAGCTAATTATATTGAAATATTTTGCAAGTGGTGGGATGTAGTTAATGTTAAATCAATCTCTAAAGGAAAATTTAAGCAGAATCCCATGTGTGAACCTATTACAAATAAATCTGATGATGTTAAGACAAAATTTTTGCTTAAATTTATAATTATTATTTTAAATTTATAATTATTATTATTTTATTGGTTGGATGTTTGGGAAAATATGAATGGAATAATGGCAAATTAACCCGAGAAACATCTGCTTTATGACATACATCCCAAGCTTTTTTTATTTTTTTTTATAGGTTATTGAATATTAATCAGTTAATTTAAATATGAATTATCTATTGCTAGGAAAGATTCAAACTTTCAAACTGACAAAATTGAATCAGTCAATACAGAAGCATGTCCGAATCCTGTTTCTGATGATATGTCATAGAAAGATTCTAATGAAATATTTTAGAATATAGAAGTTACAGATTCTGATGTAGATAAAGTAACAGACTCTATATCTCTCGTAACATATTTAGCAAGATATTGTTCTCATATCATACATAAAAGCATTAAATGTACTGAGTGTCGTAAAAAGATAATAACTGAAAAAACGATGAGTGATGATGCAGACTTAAATTTTAGTTATATATAAAAATGGATAGGGGTGGTTTACTTTATCCATCAGAATTTGTAACCAATATTGTATTTAATATTTGCATTGTAACATCAAAATTAATTTCTGAAAAGTATGAATTTTTGAAGTTAAATCAACGCAACTCAGTAACTAATTTAGTAAAAAACATTTTAATTTTTCTCCTTCTCTTTTAAATATGAATTACCTATTACTAATTATCAAGAACATAATCTTCATGAGAGATCATAAAATCTTCTTGAAACAATCATCTTTGAAACTCGAATTCACGCGGACATACACAAGTCACCAGAGAGCTGTGAAGCTGAAGTATCCTATTACGCTTCGCTAGAAAAGAAAAATTGCGATCATCTCCGGCCAGCATGGCTCTTTGAAGACCTCGCTAAAACTTTTTCTCAGTTGATGCAATCTCCTGGAACTGTTTCTCACATTTTTATGCTTACATTTTTAATAGTTTTTTCCTTATAAATTCTAGCAGATATTTAGGAATATACACTACTGGCCATTAAAATTGCTATACCAGGAAGAAATGCAAATAACAAAATGATAATTATTGGACAAATATATTATACTAGAAATAACAAGTGATTAAATTTTCAAAAAATTTGGCTGGATAGATCCTGAGAAATCAGTACCCAGAACAACCACCTCTGGCAGTTATAACAGCAGTTATACGCCTGGGCATTGAGTCAAACAGAGATTGGATTGCATGTACAGGTACAGATGCCCATGCAGCTTCAACACGATGCCACAGTTCATTAACCGTAGTGACTGGCATTTGGTGACGAGCCAGTCGCTCGGCAAGCATTGACCAGACATTTTCTATTGGTGAAAGATCTGGAGAACGTGCTGACCAGGGCAACAGCTGAATATGTTCCGTATCAAGGAAGGTTCGTACAATACCGGCAACATCTGGTCGGGCATTATCCTGCTGAAACGTAGGGTTTCGCAGGGCTCGAATAAAGGGTAGAGCCACGGGTCGTAACACACCAGAAATATAATGTGCACTGTTCAAAGCACCGTCAATGCGAACAAGAGTTGACCGAGACGTGTATCCAATGGCACCCCATACCATCACGCCAGGTGATGGGCCAGTATAACGATGACGAATGCACGCAGCCAGTGTGCGTTCACCACGATGCCGCCAAACACGGATGAGACCATCATGATGCTGTACACAGAACCTTGATTCATCTGAAAAGATGACGTCTCGCCATTCGTGCTCCCAGGTTCGTCGTTGATCACACCATTGAAGGCCCTCTTGTCTATGACGCAGTGTCAAGGGAAGCCGCAGCCATTGTCTCCCAGCTGAGAGTCCATGCTGCTGCAAACGTCGTCGAACTATTCGTGCAGACACTTGTTGTCTTCCAAATGACCCTGTTTCTTGACTCACGGCTCGTGACGTGGTTGCACGATCCATTACGACCATGTGGATAATATGCCTGTGTTCTCGGCTGCTAGTGATAGGTGGCCATTGAGATCCCGCATGGCGTTCCGTATTACCGTCCTGAACCCATCGATTCCATATTCTGCTAACAGTTATTGGATCTCGACCGACGCGAGCAGCAATACTGCGATAAGATAAATTGCAATCCCGGTACGCTACAATTCGATCTTTATCAAAGTCAGAAACGTGCTGGTACGCATTTCTCCTTCTTACACGAGGCATCACAACAACTTTTCACAAGGCAACAACGTTCAAATGCAATTTGTGTATGAGGAACCTGCTGAACAATTTCTTCATTTAAACACAATGTAGGTGTCGCTACTGGCGCTTGCTTTGTATAAATGCGCTGAAAAGCTAGTCATTTGATTATCACAGCACCTTCTTCCTTTCGTATAAATTTCGCGTCTGTAGCTGGTCGCCTTCTTGGAGTAGCAATTTTAATGGCCAGTAGTTGAATAAAGTAATAACAAATCAAAATATTTCGATAAAACAAATATTTCGACCTTTTTTAGTTATATGAATGTTAAATGTTTTTAATAGGATTGAATTGTGTTTTTAATAAGTTCAATATCACACAATGTCATTTACATTAACAAATACTGATTAACAAGAAAATGCATTTAATTTTCGTACTGGAATAATAAATGTTTGCAGAATATGGAAATACTTAGGTTAAGACTTACATTTAAAACACTTTACATTGATGTCGGCAGATCTTTCTACAAATGATGTCATGCTGGATTTATAAATAAATACCATTTAACTTTTCCATTGAAATTATCTTACTCATGTGTTCATATCATGTAAAAATGGACTTACAAACTAAGCATAATAATGTTTACCACTCAAAAAGAAATACATAAGCAGTTGTCCCTAGGACAAACAGTGCAACTGACTTTCCTGCTGATAAAAATTACTACATTTCCGTTACTGGTCTTTATGACGATGTATAATCAAAATCTAGCAGGTATATTTACCCTTCATATGCTACAAAATAAAAGAGATATTGCAAATTAGTTCAAGAATATGAAAATTGAAATCAATTAGCAAAATTCCCAATTGCACATTATAAAAGAAAAAGAGTGAAAGAACAAGTAAAAATATAATCTTTTTTGATAAAATTGTTTTTAGATATTAATGGACTTATCAATTATTAAGTAGCAATTAATAATAAACTAAACTGGAAAAAAAAAAACATTACTAAAACAATTTTTGAAAACAATGCATTATTGTACAAATTTTAGAATCATTTTGGAAGATGCTCCAAGTTAGTTCTCAAGTTGAAAAAGTTATATAATTCTGCTATCATATAAGAAAGATACTCACTTATGCCTCTCAGTTTGAATAAATATTATCAAAACTGAAATGGAAACACATATTATAAGTCAGAATAAATATTTAATACTCTTCACTAGTTCTCTGACTTATTAGGTATATATACAGATAGCAAAAGGAAACAATGAGATTCAAAATAGTCACATTGTTTCTCTTAAAATGAAAATATGAGGTACATTACTATCTTAAATAGAAATTTCTATAATAAAGCAAAAACTAGTAAAACCAATAATTTTAGTGCTTAATTGCATAACCGAATGTGCCATTAGAATATATAAAATTAGAGCAAAGGCTGTTTATTTATTTAATATTAGACACAATTATAACTCAATAATTTATATGCCTTGTTAGGGTTAAATGCAATTCGATTTTCCCGTCTATCAAGTTGAACTCCAGCCTCTCATTTATAATAATCTCATTTGATGAAGTTATAAATATTTAGGATTATGAGAGAAAGTTATTGTTGAAGAATTCTAAGTTGGAACGACCTTCATAAGTCACGCCTTTTTCGCAAAGTGAGTCATAAAAATATTAAAATTCAAAATAAATATAGTACTGGGGAATAAATAACTAAACTTTTATGATTTTAATGCATCAGTTAGGTGAAACAATATGCCAAATTTGCTTAAATTTTCATTTTAATACATTAACGGGTAGTGCGCCGGAAAGGGTTAACTGATTCCTATATTTTGATAAGGCTTAACTATAAGTAGGCGCGGCTTATATTATAACTCATAAAATTATATTAAAACTTGTTATTTGTAATAAAATGTAAGTAAGATAATCATTATAAGATAATTGATTACTTATAAGATAATGTTTTCCAAATATGTAAAATATAAACATAATATTAATAACATATTCAAAAAACTTAATGATTTTGTTACTTAGCAAACTTATTTGATATATTTACCCTTTACTCTTTTACTTACCAATTTACTTCCTTCAAATCAATTGATTTTGAAACAAATTGTTGTTAAATGATATTACATTCATACAGAATCACGTTAAATGTTTCCATTTTATAATTCAAACTCAATAAAATATATTGCATTGCTTTTTAACAGAATAAATAAATAAATAAATGATAAAAAATATCTTTCGCACAGTTAATAAATGTACTCAAATTCAATTCTCTCAAAATTCGTGTACTCAAGTCTTTGAAAAAACACGAAAACAATTAATCTCCCACAAAAATTAAATTCATTACATTATTTTCAAAATTTGAATAGATTCAACAGTATTTTATACATTTTGTGCGATAAAAAATAAAATCAACATTAAACAGTTTTGCTTTAATCTAACCTTATAAAATAATAAAAAACAATGTAAACAAAAGATAATTTTTATGTTAATAAAGTGTGTATTTGTTTAATGTATATTCACATTAATTACACTTTACTAAAGACTTTCGCGTATTTATGGACTTACAAATTAAGATTAATGAAAAAAATTACAAGTTAATAGTTGTTGCTTAAGCCCCGCCATTTTACATAATGTTCCACATAAGTATTACTATAGTACAAAAAAAAAAAAAAATCTATAAAATAATATCGTAATGATAAAAATGTAGCACAGAAATATTATATATTCATGATTCTAGGAAAGTATCAAATAATTTGCCCTTCACAAGGCAAGTTTATCTGCATTTTATTTCATAGTTAGTCAAATTTTTTTCACAATAAAGGCCAAATTTAATGAGAATCAAATTATTGTCAAATAAATATAAGCGATTTCTTTAAAAATATGTTTGCATTTAAATATTTAATAAGATTGCTAAACAGAAATCATTATAGTTATGATTTCTATTTAGCAATTCAATGAACCAATATGCAAAATTTATTTTAAATTTTAATGATTAATATGTTAACAGTTTTCTGTCTTTCCAGAAGGTGTACCTAAAAAGAAGGCGTGGCTTATTGAAGTTAAATGCAAATAAGATTGTGCTTATTTCTAATGTTTTCAAAATGTTAAATGATATTTTATAGAATTGAAAACTTCCTGGAAGAAATAGTCAATCTTAACCAATTATTTAATAATTTTACGTACACAATAGTAAACAATGAAATAAAAAAATATTCAATTTTATAAAGAAAAATTGTATATTTCAATCCTGTTAACAGCACTCCATTCGAGACATTTGTATTAATCGCATTTCTTAAAATATATCCAAATTTAGATTTTCTGCGAATATATTTGCTGATTAATTTTTTACGCTTATAAATTATATTATCTTCGTTGTCTTATAGTTTGATAAAGTACAAAAATTCGCAGTTTTGGATTTTCCAGTAGAACGAGTAATTATGCAAATAGCGAACTGCCTCATTCTAAGGTCATATAAAATCCAAAGAATTGTAAAAATTCTAAACGTAAATTTCCTTTTTCTTGAATTCAAAACAGCTATTTAACGAATAATCAACTGGAATCACATGCAGAAAAAAATGGATATAAATGTAATACCACATACAGATTGTGTCCTAAGCCTTTTACTTTGGATCAATCATTGTACAGAATAGTGTTAATAGACTAAAATTTGCCTTAAATGACCAACAAATTATTTGTCGTTTAATAACAGTATCAAGGAATTTAATCGTAGGTCTGGTTATTACCCGTAATCTAGGCGTGGCCAAATAACCACGCCCAAAGTGAACAAGCCACGTAGGAAAGTAACTTCACATTAAACGCAACTTCTCTCTTACATAGGGGCGTCAGAGACAGTGGCTACCAACAGCCCCAATTTACAAAAATTATGTGCCCAGAATCTCTTGCTTGCGATTCTCCACAGCCCCAGTGAGACTATGTGCCATATAGCAGACAGACACCCTTTTTTAACTGTTTGTTCTACAAAAAATTTTATAAATAAAATGTTTTTATAAATACACTGGTAGTTTAAAACAGAATTTATAATAAAATAGTTTTTCTATTTTTTCGCTTAATTTTTGTTTTACAAGTTTTATAAAAGTTCATTATCTTCATCCCGATTCACTTGATTTATTGGAATTTTAAATTATTTTTCTTTTCCTACATATTTTAAAATTTATTTTACCATTGTCTCGAACTTAGGTTACATTAAATAAATATATCTTTAATGTTACATTAAAATTATGGTATTGTTGGTACCTGGGTTTAAATCAAACGATATAAAAACAATATAAAACAATAAAAAACTATATAATAATATACGATAAACTATATAACAACAAACGATATAAAACAATAAGAAACTTAAAACAATATAAAACAATAAAGATCCATTTTATTACTATTTTAAGTAAAAATAAGATTTAATGTCTTTCATTGAATTAAAATGAATTAGATAAAGGGTAAAATATATTATTTTAGATATTTCTGAATACTGCTCCTTTTACTAACAAAATCACTTAAAATAACGGGGTTTTTCCTCCCTTTTCCTTATAAGAAACGACGAGGTTGACATTGAATATAGTATTACATTAATTTAACGACATACACCAGCAGTATGAATACTATCAACATGCGAATGGCCACTGAACCCAATGGTATTTGTTTTAGTCTGTTATGGAACTAGCTTTTTCTAGATAAAGAGCTAAGGTCTTTTCCCATTAACCTACTATGCTTTCATATTACAAAGCAGGGTTTAACCATTGCTCTATATTAGTTTCACAAACATAAGTCTTATGTTTCGAACTTTGCAAGATAGACAACAATTCGTAATACCAATAAGTCAATTTTTTCAAAATATGCATACATAATTTTGTTTTATGTTTTTGATTAGCTTAATGGTAGCAAATGCTAAAATGCATAAAATCATGTAAAGCAATTGACTTTAAAATAATGATCTATTATTACTTGCATCAGCTTCAAACTAAAGCGTACGATCAACAAAATAAGTACTTAAAAAATGCTGAAACTCTGTTGAATATAATTACGTCTTAAAGTGTAACAAATAATTCAAATGAAACACACATAAGATATCAAATAGGTAAAGAAAAGTTATCAAATTTTAAACGTAAACAGTATAGTTGCACTTCAGAGAGATCTAATAATGCGCCAAATAGTTTTGGCGCTATTTATCTGTTGCCAATGTTCTATAACAATGGGGTTTGTAAAATCATTGCCGGGGTTTGCAACCAGAAGACTAAACCTTTTCGCTTCACTAGGTGGACTGAACAAAACTACGACCAACGACAAAAATCGATTTCAAACAGGAGCAGGGTTGAGAATGGAAACTATTTGAACTGAAGAAAATCAAGGGTTGACAAGAATTAATATCAGTAACTTTCAAGAAATTATTTGCACGAGAATAAAAAAATATTATTAATTGCACAAGAATAAAAAAATGTTGAAAATAATGGTAAGGAATCAAAGCAAAAAATAGTTTTTATTTAATTCACATTAGAATGGTTCATAAATAAAAATTAATTTAATCTGTTTTACGCTTTATTAGCCCACGGGAATAGTATGCATTAATATATTAAACACTTTAATAATTTATTTCTGCTGAGGATGGCAATTAATCCCTCGTCTATAGCGATTAACTTACTTCTGAGTATTGAACAGTTTTTTGGATTGTGTCTAGAGAGTACACTATCTACCAATAAAAATTTGGATACCTGATATCAGCGGTCCTAAGGTATGTCACGGCCCCCACCGGTATATATCGTGTAGGAAATAGCATCGGCATTAGTCTCATGCAAAATGCAGCTAAATTCAGAGCTCTCTGATAGAAAGGAATAATTATCGGGTATCAGAAATGTAGCAGATCCTTAAAGGATATATCTAGCGATCTGAAGTACCCAAAAACAACAGTGGTCAATGTGGTTAAGAAGTGGAAGGTAAGCGGTGATTGTCAGAATGAGCCCCGAGTTGGCAGGCCAACAAAACTGGGAGGTAGAGACCGACGAGTTCTGTTCTGAGAAATTCGGAACAACCACACCCAACCGATGGTCCTCATCCGCGAGGAGTTTCAACAGGCATCCGGGAGTATTGTTTCAATGAATACCATCCGTAAGGAAGCACATCTGCTTGATTTTCATAGACGTGCTGCTGCCCATAAGCCTTTGATCACAAAGTCAAACAACGTTGCTCAGTTAACGTGGTGCAAAGCACATCGAAATTGGACTGTAGATCAGTAAAAACGGGTTCTTTGGAGCGATGAATCAAGAATCACCCTTTACAGTTCGAATGGCAGGGTCTGGGTCTGGCTTCTACCTAGAGAACGTCTCCTGCCAGAATGCATTGTGCCAACAGTCAAGTTCGGCGGCGGTGGAATTATGGTCCGGGGATGTTTCCCCTGGTATGGATTGGGACTCATGGTCTCCATTAATGGTAAGTTCAACACCAATGCTTACTGCACCATTTTGGGTGACAGTGTGCTACCTACGTTGTGGCAGTTTTACGGGTTAGATCCCTGTTATTTTCAGGACGATAATGCCAGTTGTCATGTTTCGAAGTTAACCAAGGCTTGGTATGGTGCCAATGGAGTTCATCGAAAGGACTGGCCTACCCAGAGCCCAGACCTGAACCCTATCGAAAACCTCTGGCAGGAGTTGGATCACGGAATTAAGGATTGCACTACCTGTCCAAAATCGCTGAAGGAACTTGTATGTCTACTCCAAGCCGAGTAGAAGACAATTCCTCTAACTGTAATACAAAGACTTGTGAAAGTATGCCCTGGAGGGTTCATGCTGTAATTGCCTCTCGTGGAGGCTCAACCTACTAGAGCATTGGTTCATATGTTGAGAAGGCGAGGTATCCAGCTTTTCGCCGTTGACCTCTATCATAATATCTTGTGGAGCATATAAAGTTGACTTTGAGTCTACCCAGGTTGAATTGATAAATAACACAGTAAAGACTACCAAATGGGAAGTACTCCCGGGATACAATTGCATGGTGATGGAATGATAGGAAACAAATTATAAGAGATAGAAGCATTTAAAAGTTTACAATGCATTTTAGAAAAATAACAAAAAAAAAATTTTTTTTTACAGTTGCAATATATAAAATAATACAATGATACAAACAAGTATTTACAATGGAACCGCGCAGAAGGTTCCTGCATTTTAGCAAAAAACTGAGATCATTTAATTTTTTGTTTATTAATTTATTTTTATTTTATTAATTGTGGCTAGGTCCACGAGGTGGTGGCATTTACAAATTCGCAAAAAGAGTAAATTGAAGAATAATAGAAGG
Source organism: Latrodectus geometricus (assembly GCA_026290005.1). Classification (NCBI taxonomy): domain Eukaryota; kingdom Metazoa; phylum Arthropoda; class Arachnida; order Araneae; family Theridiidae; genus Latrodectus; species Latrodectus geometricus. The sequence continues at coordinate 676,644 of JAPDSC010112925.1, forward strand.
TGGAGAAAAGTGAAAAATTTAGAATTTAGGGGAAAGCCTCAGTACGGATCTAGGCCTGTGGAAGTTTTTAAGGTCGTATGGGCTGTAATTGTCCAGGGCTTGGATTTCAATATTGCTGATGTTTTGTAATTTATCATAGAATCTGAAAGCCAAATATTTAATGTATTGTGTGACTGTTGGAAAGGCTAAGTTTTTACGAATTAGTTCGTTCCTGAAGTAATATTCAGCATTTGTAATGACCCGAAGGATTTTATTCTGCTGTGATTCAAGCAAATTTAGTTGTGTTATGCATGCCCCTCCCCAGATAGGAGCAGCATAAGTGATAATAGGCCTAAGGAATGATTTATATAATAAGATTTTATTTTTTAGTGATAATTGCGAGTTACGGGCTAAAAGTGGATACAATGTGTGAACTGCTGCGGTAAATTTATTTTTAGTGAAGATGACGTGTTTTTTCCAAGTGAGTCGTTTGTCCAAGATGACTCCCAGGTATTGAACATGGTCTGTCCATGGAACTTCCACACCAGAGATGCGGATTTTTTGACATGAAGATCGTTTCCTGGTGAAGAGAATGGCTTGCGATTTGTTTGCATTGATTTTAATTTTCCAAAGATTCAACCAGTTTTCAATGTGGATAGTATGTTCCATGAGGGTTTTATAGATTTCTTTGTGATCAGGGTCAGTTGTGAAGATGGCTGTATCATCCGCGAAAAGACAGAGCATATTATTTGGGTGTTGGGGGATATCGTTGATAAAAATGTTAAAAAGGAAGGGGGCTAGTAGTGATCCTTGTGGAACTCCTGCTAAAATTGGTCTATCCGATGAAAGAGTTTGTTCAATTTTTAAGCGAACGTACGACCATTCAGGTAGCTGTTAATAATTTTAATTAGGTAAAAGGGAAATCCATTTATTAATAATTTGTAAATTAAGCCCGTGTGCCAAACACGATCGAATGCTTTTTCGATGTCAATGAAAAGGCTTCCAGTTGATTGCTTGATGTAAAGGTTCGTAGAAATGTATTCTACAGCTCTTAGTAATTGGTGACATGTGGAAAGATTTTTTCTAAACTCAAACTGCTGTGGGATGATTATGGAGTTAGCTTGTTCATAGTTATTAAGTTGTTTTAAGATAAAGTGCTCTGTGACTTTTGACATTGTGGGGAGGAGTGAAATGGGGCGATAACTAGTGGGGGCTGCTGGATTTTTACAGGGTTTACGGATAGGCATAATAAGTACTTTTTTCCATATAAGCGGAAAATATTTTTAGTGAAAAATCTCATTAATGATGTCAGTATGGAGAATTACGGCAATAGCTGGGAGTTGCCTTAGAATTTTATTAGTGATGCGGTCGTGACCTGGGGTATTTTGGGGATTTAAGTTGCGCAGCACATTTTCGAATTCTGAAGCAAGAATTGGCTTAAAGGGGGTGTCATTGTCTACATTATTATGATTGATGTAATTTGAAACCAAGCTGACAGTTTCGTTTTCATGCTTAGGATTTGTTGTAGGGTTTGGTCTAAAATGGGTTTCAAACGTGTCAGCGAGTTTTTCGGCTTTTTCCCTTTCAGTGTTTGCGACGGAAGTGCCGTCGGTGAGTGAGGGGAGGGATTGTTTTGAACTTTTTCTCTTTTTTGCGGCCCGCTAAAAAGAACCATCATCGATCTTAAGACTTGACAGGTAGTTCTGCCAGGATGAATGATTGTACTCTGCAATTTCTTTTTTAATTAATTTTTTGAGAAGGTTTATTTGAGTTTTAATCTGTGGGATTTTGTGTCTGTTGTAGAATTTTCTAAGCCTGGCCTGTTTCTTTCTCTTATGATTGTTGATATGTGCTCAGGTATAGTTTTATTTGGGTGATTGGGTTTTGTAAATTGACTGTTATCAATAGCGTGTGTAATAATGTTTGTGAGGGTGTTATTTTTTTGGTCCGTATCGTTGGTGTTAAGTGATGGCGAGAAGGAGGAAATCGGGAGGTTATCGTTAATTTGATTTCTGAATTTATTCCAGTTGATACTGATTTTTGTATGGAGAGTTTCGGTTTTTTCGTGCTTTCCTCCGTAGCAGACAATGACAGGATAGCTCAACCTACTATTGATTATGTATAAAGTTAGTTTTTCTTTTCTATCACAAGTGTCCAAATACTTATTGGTAGACAGTGTATATTTATGACTTCGAGAGCAAGCTGTTAAAGGTATTCCAGCACGTATGAGTTTTTATTTGAATGGGACAGAAAATCAGTGGGGATGTGAACTCCAGGCAAGCCCTTAACTGGGTTGACACAGGGTTTCAGAGATGAATGCTCCACTTATTGGAAAATGATCTTCATTTTATCGGCCAGACTAAATGGACTATTCTTTTTTAATCACTAGTTGTTTTTCCATTTACATAAGTACTCAGAGGTTCGATTCTGGTTTTCATAACTTTTTAATTTATTATAGTATTTAACAAATTTTGAATTTCTAGCAAGACTAAGAGTAGAAAGATCAGCCTAATAAAGTACTACATCGTTTGGGCTGCTGTTTTTCAAGCCCGTTATGATGCGATCCGCGCTTATTTGCACTCTTTCTAATAGAAGGAGATTAGATGGTGAGGCGCAGAAGTAGACAGGAAACCTATACTCTAGTATAAGCCTGATCAGAGCTATATACGTTGTTCTGAGTGTTTTGGCATCGGTATCCCATTTTCTGACGGAGATGAACATAAGAATAATCAGTCTCTTACGGCTCTTGTTGACCAAATTTAGATTGCGCTTATTTCTCATCACTTCCTGGTCCAAGACGAAGCCCAAGTACTTTGGATATTTTTAATAGGAAAGAGGCTAGTTAAGAAAGATAACATGAGGTTGATGCTTGTCGAGTACAGATGTTTGTTGGTGGTGAAGAAACTAACATATGATTTTGAGACAAGTAAGGTCAATTTGTGGTCGTTTGTATATTTCCATACTTCAGTTAGTGTTGAGGTTAAATTTGATTCAGTGTGGTTCACGTCTGGGCCAGAGCACCACAAGGCAATGTTATCAGCAAACATTCCAATATCACACTCACCAGGTATGATCTTTTCTATCCAGCCACATACAAAGAAAATAGCATTGGGTTGAAGACAGAACCCTGAGGGACATCCTGGTGTGCTCTATATAAGGTAGATAAGGTTTCCTGTACTTCACTGGAAATATTATCTCTTGGGAAATCATCAATCAAAGAGAGAGACTTTTCCTTTAAAACCAATTAGTCATGAAGTTTTATTACGAGTAAATTCCACCAGACTCTATCGAAAGCCTTTGAGAGATCTAGAAATGCTGCCACAGTATGATTGGGTGGTTTAATATTTTGAGAATCTCTGATTCTTTGACAAAGATATAGGACTTGATCAGCAGTACTGTGTCCTGTCCGGTAGGCCAACTATTCTTTCGGCAGGAAATTTTTAGAAGTGAGATGAAAATTAAGTCTGGTGAGAATCACTTTTTCCATAATTTTACATAAAATGCCTATTAAAGAACAGGCCTGTAACTTTCAGGTGAAGTTGCTTTTTTTTGTCAGGTTTCCTAATTGGAATAATAGTTGCCATTTTCCAGTTTCTGGTGAGAATACCACCGCTCCAAGAGAGATTAATGTTGTCAAGCAATCTCAATTTGGCTTGCTCTCCAAGATGCTTGATCATTTGTCCATAAATGCCATCACGACCTGAAGACTTTGAAAGATTCAAATCTCCGATAGCTAGTACTAATTCTTGCAGTGAGAAAGGATCACCAAATAAGTAATCACTCGCCCTCGTGTTCCGGTGTGCGTGTGCTAAATTTCCTGCTCTGCACTCAATGAATTTATTTTGGGCAGTGAAGAGCAGTTTACTGATATTCTTGTAGTATTCACCCAAAATATTTGCTGCTTCTTTATCATTGTGGAAAATTCTCCTATCTGGAGCTAGTATCGTGTTACACTTCTCAGATTGGAGTTGTTTTTTGTCAAGTTTCTTAACCAGTTTCCATTGTTTGGAGTCGGGGGTTCTAGAGTCAAGGGCAATACATAATTCACTCCATCTCTGCCTCCTTAAATGGGCATACTTTCATTTAATTTCTGCATTGACTCTATTTAATTCAGTCCTATTTGATGCGTCTTTAGTGATAGATGAGATATTCGACAATTCCTTTCTCTTATCCAAGAGGGCTTTCAAGACATTAGAATTGTGAGAGAAGCATGGTCCGTATTTTAACTGTACCCGAGCTGCTCCCAGTATTCCATCAAAAAAATTAATCCAATTACTGTTACTAGACCAACTACTAGAATAGGCTTTATATTATTAGTAAAAGGGGTAGGATGCACTCCAGAATTTATGAGGTCTTTGCAATTTTTTGTGAGCTTTTCTGAAATTCCAGTATTTTCTTCGATGCACAGGAACATTTTGAAAAATGTTTAATTCAACAAGGATAGGATAGTGATCATTAACAATTTTACCTAAAAACTATCCATCTACAGTGAGATTAAATATCTGGACTGATTATGGATATGTCCAGAGCTTCTTTGGCATCATAGCTATGAAAGGAGTGTGTGGTTGAACCATTATTTAGAAGTACGAAGTTCCTATCCTCCATGATATTAAGCTGTTCATTTCCTCTTGGATTACTATTTGAACAACCCCAGTTAGGGTGTTATGCATTCAGATTATACATATATAAGAAAAGAAATCAGACCAGTAGAGCAGGCTGTCAGGCAAACTTGAGGAGCCAGGAAGGAGGTAAGAGTTAAAGACTTTGAAAATTTTCCCTCTCCAGACGAACAAAATACCCTGTACTTCAAGCTAGGATTACTTGACTGTGGAATCACTATACTTTGATATTGAAATTGCCTAATAAGAAAAGCCAGACCACCGCAGGCTCATCCAGTGTTTCTATCAGTTCGAAAAATATTATACCTCTTGACTTTTAACCTGGAAGTATTTTTGAGTTTTGTTTCCTGTAGAGCAATGATCTGAACTTCATTAGATTCAGAAAATTCCAGTAGTTGGTCTAGTTCAACTCTTGTAGCTGCGGTAGTTAGACCGTTAATATTGAATTGCAATATTTTCAAGGAAAGATTTTTCTTTGGAGACTGATACCTATTTATCGAACGATGCCCTCTTCCCAAACCTAGAACGCGTCTCTTTTTAGGTAGCACGACAGACGATGTTGTATGACTCACTATGGTGACCATTATCTCATGGAAAAGGTAAAGAGCAGCTTCTAAAGGTACAAGTACCCGGAGCACTCATGGAGAGAAGACTGACTTTGCTCATTTGCCTGCAGGCTTTAGCTGAGCAAAATGGAACGGCCTTCACGCCTTAGGTGACTGACCCTATCAGGAGAATACTCTCCCGACGTAATAACCCGTTCTGCCCTGGAACACCCCCTCGCCATGATGAGGCAGCCTGCAGGACTATAAGGGTTTTTTGGGGGGGATTAGTAGAAGCCCAGAGAAGGGAGCTTTGGAATTTGACGGAGACAAAATTGATCAAACGGCTGTCTCCAGATTACTCAGTGAGTATTTTAAATGCATGACCCACGAATCTGGCCGAAAGGTTTCCCAGACTTGTTCCAAGTGTCACCTATAGCCGGCTTCCCCTGAACATATCTTCGATTCTTTGGGGTTAGCTTTGGAAGATGTCCATGCGAGTCCACTTCTGATACTGGACTTTACTAAGGTTAGATCTCATGGATCTGATCTAGCTGTCCTGAAAGAATGAACACAACACAATAATTTATTTAACATTTCTATAAATAAACCCAAAGTTTATTCATCTTAATAGTAAAAAATGGAAAAATTATAAAAGAATAAACACATAAAATAAAAAGCGAAGTATATACTCAGATGCCTTTCTACAGCGCTGTAAAGTAATCTGCTAAGCTCAATTTTTAAATATAAAAAAAATTATAGAAATTTTAATTTTTTTTAATTATAATTTCTGTTTGCTTATGGCAGTTGCAAGAGACGTTACCATTAGGATGCTTCTACGTAGTTCATGACCTTTGATACGAGCGCTATGATCAATTGTCAATGTTATTTTTGAAAAGAAATACGACAATAAACTATTCGACCGTATGGAGGACGATAATAAGCTCTAAGTAGAACTAATACGTTCTCTGAAACATAATTAGATGTAATTTTCCACATATTAGGCTCTTAAGCCCAATTTGTAAGGCTTAGTTGTGTTAGTATTGCAAAAACTAAATTAATTTTGGTTTGTATAAAAATTTTCTATCACAATAAAATTACGAATGTTAATAAAGTAAAATCCCTTTTATAATATATTGTGTTAAAATATGCATTGCTGTAAATATACTATTCTCAATATAAGTAAAATTAATTTAAATTGGTTACTTGTATTAATATACAAAAGATCGATTCTTTGCAAATCTAATTAAGTTACTTGGGATAGCTGAACTTGCTATTGTAAACATGAAGTTGCAGTTGACATTCGTATGTCATTGTTGATCATGAGTAAATTTTATAAATGAGCAATTCAATTTGTATATACCACACACACACGTGTGTGTGTGGTATATATAAATTTAGTATAATTAAATTCCTATTAATATTTATGATGTGAGTTTTGGTCAAGTGTGACGCCAAAATATTTTATCGTTTAACAACATAATGCACACATATTTACTCTTATAAACTTTATTAGAATACAGCTTTTTCATGTTTATTTTAATTAGAAATTTGTCCTCGAGGTGTTAAGTTCATCTCGTTGAACTTTTAAATCTAAAATTTCATGAGTCATCTGTTACCCATTCGTAAAACTCTTGTATCATCAACTGAGACAAAACATTAAATTACTACTAAATCTTTTGGTAAGTCATTAAAATAAATTGAAAAAACACTACTTGAAAACCTAGAAAGGATTTTTAAGGAATGATTAAAATAAAAATATGAAAGAAACATTCACGATTTTGACGCAACCGAAATTAAGAAAATATTTGGGACCATAAAAAGACTTCGATGAACGCATGATCTTCTGATATTGCTACATCATTAATTACTCTACTGATACAAACGTCAAAACGAACCACTGTTTTTTAGAATGATATTACTCAGGGGTCGGAGTACAGAATTTTTTTTTTCAGGACACTATTTTCAAGAAATATCAGGACATTTTTCAGGACATATTTCAATAATTAAAGAAAACCAATGTTACTTTTAGTAAAGTTCCCAACGTTCTATTTTGAATTGGTAATCCGATAATGGTAATTCAGAGTGCATAGGTTCGGGTGAAATAATTGCAAAGAAAATTACAGATGCTAATTTTAATTTATTTTTCTAGAGCATCACAACACAAAACAAGCATTTGAAATCTATCACATGGCTTGAGAAGCCGATAGATATATTTTTGAGACTGGCGTCTCTTACACACATAATTAACTAATGAAGCTAGCTAAAGTAGCCCAAACAATTAACTATTCGTAAATAATGAGACTAGTGTCTCCAATAATATATCCCTTATATAAGATGGCTTAAGAAGCCTAAGCAAATAGATTATTATGAGACTGACGTCTCCAAATCATAACGATCCCCGATGGCTTAGGACACCCAAAACAGAAGTTGCAAGTTCCAGAGACATGTACACTCTGTTTCATACCCCTCTCTGTAATCATTCCGCTAACCTTTTCTTTTGGTCTCGAAGAGGAGGGGAGGAAGGTGTGACCGGATGTTGTGTCTAAGTGCTTTCGATTCTCACACTTTTACATATTAATTTCTGTTTTATGCATAAAACACATTTTAGAAAGGAATAAACTATTTAATAAATTCTGAGTTTTTTAATTTTTAATACAACAATATGAAAAATAATACAGAAATTTAAACTTATTATACTGAACATTTTCTGAAAATTAATAAGTTACATGATAAATGCTTTAAATTAACAGTTAATTTATGTATAATTGAATAATGTTCATTTTGAACTGGATGCATTAGCATTTAATTCCAATAACTTAATACTGCACTTTTTTAATTTATCATTCCCAGATGCAATCTCTGCATTAGCAACAGACAGCATCATTTGTCCAACTTTCACATCACTGATAGCACATGCTATTTTTTTAGTTGCATCATCCAAAAGTTTTTGAGCTACACACTGATTATCAAGCAAATTTTTCTTTTCTTCCTCAAGTTCATTAATTTTTTCTAATAGGTGCGATTGTTTCAACTTTTTTTCACTAGTAGCTTCTACATCTTCCTCGTCCTTTCTTTTATTCTCTAATTCTGTTACATCTTTTGATTTTTCCATATATGATGCATATTCTGCATGAGATTTCTGAATATAATGCATCATTTCTTTGGTATAGGGAATGGAGGAAACAGAATTGCCATGCATTCGAATAACATCATGACAAATCCGTAAACTTTGAACGGTTAATTCCGATAAAGAAGCTCTCTCCTTTGTCACAACATAATTGTTAGTTGAAAACCCTCTTTCTGGTTGGGAATTTACATTCAATAACGACAAACATGCTTTAACCACTCTAGAAAGAGTAGGATATTTTATATAACCACTAGCATCTTTTATATTGAAAACAGCATTCCAATATTTACAGATATTTTGATCATTATCATAATCATTCACAATCAAAGTCACATCTTCACACATGTAAAGAATCCACTCTTCATTCA